>CM052898.1:73572970-73600525 GCA_028534135.1 Potos flavus | reverse complement strand
GTTTGTCTCCTTCCTGATCCCCTCTTGTTTCATTTCTCTCCCCCACCCCCCACGACCCCCCGCCCTGCCTCTCAAATTCTTCGTATCAGAGAGATCATATGATAATTGTCTTTCTCTGACTTACTTCGCTTAGCATAATACCCTCTAGTTCCGTCCACGTCGTTGCAAATGGCAAGATTTCATTTCTCTTGATGGCTGCATAGTATTCCATTGTATATATATACCACATCTTCTTTATCCATTCATTTGTTGATGGACATCTAGGTTCTTTCCATAGTTTGACTATTGTGGACACTGCTGCTATAAACATTCGGGTACATGTGCCCCTTCGGATCATTGCATTTGTATCTTTAGGGTAAATACCCAGTAGTGTGATTGCTGGGTCGTAGGGTAGCTCTATTTTCAACTTTTTGGGGAACCTCCATACTGTTTTCCAGAGTGAGAATGGCCACTAATTCTGTCACAAAAGTAGTTTACAACAACCAGACTATTCTATGTGCCTTTTGGGTATCTTCCCACGTGACTACAGTGTATGGGAATGAATCAAGAAGTAAGGGATGGAGAACAACCACACAACAACTTTAGAGCCCCAATAGCCAGGAACCCAGGTGCCTAATGTAAGTTGAATGGAAAGATATTCAACAGGGCAGTGATCTGTGATAATACAAACAGACAATAAAGAGAAGCCAGGCAAATTTCTGGGCCATCTATAATGAAGGGTCCCTCAGATAACAAAGAGACAAAAAAAAAAAAAAAATTCCTAAGCAAAAAAAGGGTTAAGAAAAGAGTGAAATAATAAAGGGCTTTGTCACTGCATTATAGTACATAATTAGGTAATTAGAAGTATTAAAACAGACAAAGCATTGGGCCCAGATGAATTACTGAAGATGCAAGTATTCAATAAGATTTCCCAGGGGGAAAAATAAAGCTCTTGGTGAAGGTTTATAATCATGCAGTAGGACAGAGAAGCACAGAAGGACTTGTAGGAACAATAACTGATGTTATGCCCATACTTCAAAAACAGAATTTCAAAACAAGCATTCATCTAAAATTTAAAATGAGCTGATGGAAACTCCCTAGAATACTATTAAGCACCAAAATAATGATAATACCTTCTTCTGGTTTATTGTTTTATCAAAGAGAAAGTGGAAAATCAAGCAAAAACCATCAAGAGAAGCCATTTCATATAGAATGAAAGCAGGCAGGCTTTTTCTTCTTGTGCTCCCTATTTTGGTTGATTTCACCACTGTCCCCATTCAACCAAATCTGCTTTCTCGGCTTTGCAGGCACATAGCTGGATTTAATTTCTCGGCTTCTTTCTCAGTGAGCTATAACAGTGACCAAGTGCTAGCCAATGAAATGAGAGTGGAAGTGATGTATGACCACAAAATTCAACCCCCACCTCCACTTCAGTCAGGGCCCATACACATTTTTCCTTCCAGCTGGATAGAAGAGAAAAGGTCATCCGGGAGGCGTGGGAAGCTACCTGTGGACTGTGGTGGTTTTAAAAATACATGTGCAAATTCTTTAGAACATTCTCCTTTCTTGGATTGCTTGCTCTGCGAGTAGTCTTCACTGCAGAAAGACACATAAGCAGCCCATAAAGAGATGCACATGGAGAGGAACCAATATGGATCCTCCAGCCCTAGTCAAGCCTCCAGATGACTGCAGCTCCAGTTGATATCTGACTGCAATCTCATGAGACTCCTAAGCCAGAACCTTTTGGCTAAGCTGTTCTCCAACTGCTGATATGCAACAACTATGAAATAAATGATTATTGTTCCAAGTCACTAGGTTTTGGTCAACTTATTATGCAGCTACAGATAACTAACACAGGTTTAGCTACCTGAATCTGGGGTGTTACTAAAAAACCATAAAACACGTGGTAGGAGTGTCTATGGGACTGGGCAGAAGCCGGAAGGACCTTGTATACAGCACCAGTGAAGTACTAATGGATATGAAAAAGGCTGCTGGCAAAAGACAGACCATGAGGAGGCAGCCAGTGAGGGCTTAAATGAAAATAAGGAAAACATTACAGGAAAAATGGAGGAAGAAGCTTCTGTAAAACATAGCGGAAACATGGCAGCCTCTAGTTTTACAGAAAATAGAAAATGTACCACTGTAAGCTGGGTGACCTAGCTAAGGAGCTATCCAGACAGAGTGCTGAAGGTGCTGCCTGAGTTGTACTTATAATAGAATGAAAGAGGAGAGGAGCAAAAGGAAGAACTGCTAAATGTAAAGGTTCTAGGACTTTGAAAATAAAACTTATTCTCAGCCTCTCTATTCAGCAAATGATGCTAACATTACGACACTGCCTGTGGGCAAACATCATATCTAAAACACAGTTTAAAAAAAAAAAGGTCTAAAGATGAAACCAAGGAGGTGAGTGTAAAATCTTTCGTTAAGATCTCAGAAAGCTCTAAAGTGGTGCCTCAGAGAACCCTGTGTCAGACAAGATGCTCTGATGCCCTGTGACGACTGAAAAGCATGCCTTACAGAGCCTTTAGCAGTCAGAGGTCAGGGACGGCACTGCACAGCCTACACAGCACACGACAGCCTCACACAACAAAGAACGGATCCAAGATGCCAATGCTCCCAGGTTGAGAAACTCTGCATTACAGTGTATCAGCTTAGAGGGCACAAACCATATTTATTTAATCTCTTTCTAAGTAAGACTTACAATAACTCACCGATGTTTCCATCTCCTGTTCGCTCCACAGAGTGCTCTGCATACAAAAGGTATTATTCACTTAATATATCTTGAACTGAAAAAGTGTTAAATCTAGGCAAACAACATTAACATAAAATATTACAGAGTTGTGGAAAGACTAGGAGTCCCAGGCATTATTTCCATTTTGGCCATTAACAAATTATATTTTCTTTTCATATTCTTTTTTAGTCTCAACGTTTCAGGTTTGCAAAATAAAGAGATTTAATTAGATGACTACCAATAACACGAATGTCTATTATGGGTGCCAGATTCAAGAACTAAGCACTCAAGAAAATCTAGGAGTGAAAACAGACATTTTACAGATGTATTAAAAGGAGATACTTATAATAAAATGCACATGATCTATAAAAGAGTAAAACAGACACTATTTTATTTATCAGGACTTTCAACTTCCAGGACAGTAGCTAGTACATAGTAATTTCTCAAGTAGTATTTATTGAGTGAGTGAATAAATCCACAAACCTACAAACCAACCAATGAAAAAGAAGAGTGAAATCTACAGACTCAGGGACTGGAGGTGGGAAGGTGAAGCAGAAGAAAGACTGGGCAGAGTTCTGCTGTCATTGTTTCTCCAATTAATAAAGAAAAGAGCAATACAGTTTTCACAGGCCACAAACTGAAGGTGAACACTGATTTTAAAAAGTTAAAAAAAAAAAAAAGTAGAAATCTGTTGACAACAGGTAGAATCCAGCCCAAGAGGATAGCAGAAAATCTCCAAGAGGCTAGCATGGAAGGTGGGAGTTTGAAATCACCTTACAAGGGGGATGATGAAGCAGAAGGGTTATGATGACAGGAAACAGCAAAGAATGCACAGTGGAGAAAGGGCAGGAGGTGGTGGAGTTTCAGGAGATGGGATGTGTCACCATCTAATAGACATTTTCATCAAAGCTTCTGTCTAGTTCTCTAACATCCTGAGTTACACAGCAAGCCCTCGACCCCACCGCATCCCCGCCTCAAAAACAAAAAACTTTTTATTCATCCCATAAAGATGAAAAATTATGGGAAAAATCTATAAGCACATAGATGCATGCACTTTAAGTGCAAGACTCTCACAACTGAAAATACAGACTCTATTTTGCAATTTTTCAATAATTAAAACATTTTAAAGTAATTCAAAGCATTTACTCTTGAAGTACTAAGGTAGATTCAATTCCAAATCTGCACTTAAGTTCTGAAAAGATTCTGTTCTACTACTGAACGGGTTATACCTGGTAGGAATATTTCGGGATGAGCTATTAGTTGACCACCCACCAGACTTTACTTTTGAACCTTCTTTAATATGTGACCCCACAACCATACACAGCGCTGAAAAACCTGGCTTAATTTAAAACAAGGAGGATCTCAAAAGCTAAACCTCTTCTGGCAGCTCACAGTGATCTCTCCGTGCTGCTGCTACACATAGCCCTGCTTCCAAACTCCCAACATTAGGAACCTCAGGATGCTAACCAATTGAAGCACCGCGACTGTCCATTCCACGGCAAGCACCTGCGTTCTCACTCAAGTACTACAGAACTTTTTCAAATTTAAAGAAATCCCATAAATTGGAGTAAATGTGTAGTAAGAACCTGTGTGCGTAAATGGAATAGAGATGGGAAAAATACATGTTAAAAACACTACAGGAGCAGTACAGGAAAACACATATTTTCATATATCTATATATACATATATATATATACATATATATATATATATGCAACTATAATAAAATATTTTGTTTTTACCTTAAATATTGTCAAATGAGGCAGGACTACAGGCCACTTGACAAGAATTGTTTCTTGTATTCCTGAAAATCTGTTTTTCCCCTCTTTAATATTTAAGAAACACACACACAGGTTGCCGACAACTCTCAGAGAGCGGCTTGTGTTGTCGTTTTCGCTTTCCCGGCTGTGAACAAGTGCATATGTGAGGGCTGGTCGTGCATGCACAAGCATGTACTCTGCCTGCATTAAATAAAATCACAACACAACACCAACTACATCCACTCATTCATGTGTGCCTGCAGTCCACCTCGAGGAGACTGAAAATATAAATACAAGCTGCTATTTTGGTGTGATCACACGAATATGGCAGCTTGTATGTTTTTTTTTTTTTTTTCTCTTTAACATTTTAACACTGGGCAGATTGTCTGCATTAACACAAACCAAAATCAATTCTGCTCTGAAACTGCTTGTAAAATCTTCCTTCCCTAAGAAATTTGTTTTTTATTTAAGTAAAAAAATGGGCTTGGAGGAAACTATAAAAGAGACCAACATTCAGGACATCTTAACTTTGTACAGTGTGGCAAACAGGGCTGGACCAGAGGACTGGCAGTTATTTCTCTCCAGATGGAAACTTTGGAGAAGACGGACTTTAAGAAAAATTTTAAAAATCAGTAAGTTCACCTTGTAAAATTACTTTTGTGTATCATTAATATAGGAAAGATTTGCAAAGTAGTCTAATTTCAAGTTGCCTACTACAATATTAGTTAATAACAATTCGACTAAAACTCAGATAAGACTTGTATGCTGTTAAAAAAATTCACAGAGGTACTCTTAAGGGCAGAGGAAGGAAATAAAAGTTAAGTATTTAGCATAGACCATATCTAAAAATTCACTATGAATAAAAAAATAAAATGCAGACATTCATATCATATACAAATATATAGCAATAAATTATCTACACAACACTGCACAGTAGAACTTTTTATGATAGAAATGTTCTATATTTGTGTTGTCCCATCCGATAGCCATTAGCACTTGAAACAGGACTATTGTAAATGAAGACTTAATTTTTAATTTTACTTCATTTAAATTTATATGGCTACATGTGCCTGGACAGCACACATCTATAATTTTAAAAGGGAATTTTAGCAACTATTAATGAATCCAAAAAATGCTAAATTACAAGAAAAAAACTGAGGAGACAAAGTTTGCTTATATCGATTATATCTAAAGCTTGATTCATATATAAACTATAACCAAAAGGAAGCACTAACGTGAGAAAGTTGAATTCTTAGGGATCCAACCATATCATGGAGAGCGAAATAGGAAAGAAGGTAATTAACTGAAGAACCGAGCAGCCTAAAGTGCTACTGGAATAACCCTACAATAACCAGAAACATAAAAGACCAAGAATTGAAGATGATGACTGCCATATCCAACAGGCAATCAGATAAACTTTAAATACAGTCAAAGTTACAGTTAAAGAATTTTAATCATTTAATTCAAGAGAGAGGAAGAATGCATCTGAAGAAAAAGTGATACTGTTTGGCAATAGCTTATAAATATGTTAATTCGCAAATGATATTATGTACACTATAAATACACTTTTAGAATAGATCTTGATAGATCAAATAACAGACTTCCCTGACACCTAATACGGAAATATTTTATTCTGAACTTACTATTTCCCATCCATTTTAAATGATACTGTATTTTATTTAATGTTACAGCCTTTGAAGCATGGCAAAATCGGTTCAGAATGGACAATTCAAGCCCTGAATTAGAAACGCTGTAAATTAGAAGTTCCTTGATTTACCTTTTGATTATCAGTTTTCTCAGTAATAAAAATGAGAACAGTAACAACCTCATTAGGTTGACATAAGGAACAATTAATTGAAATGAATACAAAACCCTTTGAGGCAAAAAAGGGCTAGTAGAATAAAAGAATATTAAAATTAGTTGAGGAGGAGATAATATTTAATACAGTGACATATTCAGATCAAATAAATTCAATAATGATGGCAACAACACAGCTTATGAGACGAAATTATCTTGTTTAAACTCGGACTAGAAGGCTAATAACAGAATTTTTTTTCAAAGCGTGCTTATGTCTCTGAAGACTAAAAATGTTAAAGATTGTTACTACTAAAACTGAACAATACGGATCATCAGTGATAAGATTCACAATCAATGAGCTTTTATTAACCATCAACTTGACTCTATAGTGGCACAAGAACAAGATCAGGTCCATGCCCTCCAAGGGCTGACCAGTAGATCTGAAAGGTGAGACCTGGGTTAAACACTCATACATCCTCTTTCCATGACACCACCAGTTATCTTGCACTGCAACTTTTGTTTGGATGCTTTCTCTATTGGACTTTGAGATTCTTAAGGTCCATGCCATATTTATCTTGGCATCTCCAGTGCCTGGCACCCTGAGATTAATATAAATGTACTAAATACATTGGCAGATTGAATACACTGGCAGGTCTAAGGAAATATAGGACCCAACAAAATTAAGTAATATCATCAAAAAGTTATTAAGAAATTCTACTAGAGCATAGAATAGGCACAGATTGTTTCCAATTGTAAAGACTGGAAAATGTTTCATGAAGAGGGTGGTGATGCACTAAGGTCTTTAAAAATGAGTTTTCAGGTATCCAAAAGGGAGCAATAAGGAGAAGCAGCATTCCAAGAGAGGACAAGCAAGTAATGCAAAGCATGGAATATGGAAAGCACAAAACCCATTCAGGAAATAATGCCACAGCACTGATCTAAAACAGAACTGGGGAGGGACTTCAGATTTCTGGTTCTGCATATAAGGAACTTGGACATCACTACTCCTCCCCAACACGTAAGAAGCTAAACAGGCTGAAAAATCAACAATTCTTCTTGGATCTATAAGAGAAGGGAAGATACAGGCAAACAGGCAAATATATGGCAGAGCATAACTCATAAGCAAAACACCTGGCAGAAACCAACGCAGGATAGGAAAACCTGAACTATACTTAAGGAATTGCTAGAAGCTCAGTATGGACAACTCTGAGAGTAAAATACTCCGAGGAACCCAATAATAGGAAGGTCCCCCTGAACAGCTCTAAGAGCTTGACCAGGATTCCACAGTAAATATCAGGAAAAAAATCCCCTTGGCTTCCAGTATGGGCGTGGGGGCAGATTCATTCCAAACATAGCACTCTGTTCTTAACAAAACCTGCCCTCGAAAAACAAAAACAAACACAAACACAAACAACAAGAACAAAAACCTGCCCTCAGGGAAAACTAGTTAACCAGAGCCTAATCTGCTAGGGTGTTCTTAGACCCTACATGACCTGGGGCATGGGAAATACCCAACTCCAGTCCACTTTAACCATTCTGTCCCATCTAAGAGGGTGCAGAGAGTTAGAAACACTTGTGAGGTTCATGGTCCAGAGAGACAGGTTCACAATAAGACTGAGACCTAATCATAGGACTAAAGAACACCTCCCCTCCCCACTCACCTATCACATTATTTAAGGCCTATTTACAGCAGTTCCTTTTACCTACCACATCATGTTCTGGCTACCAGGAAAAAAAATTACAAGACAAAACAAAAGGCAAAAGGCACAATCTAAAGAGACAGAGCAAACATCAGAATCAGACAAGGCAGGGACATTGGAATTATGAGATCAGAAATTGAAAACACTTATGATTAACATGCTAAGGGCTCTAATGGATAGAGTAGACAGCAAGCAACGATGAACAGGCAATGAAAGCAGAGATGGAAATCCTAAGAAAGAATCAAAAAGAAGTGCTAGAGATAACAAAACACTGTAATAGAAATGAAGAATGCCTTTGGTGGGCTTATTAATAGACTAGACATAACTGAGGAAAGAATCTCTGAGCTAAAGGATAGACCAACAAAATTCCTGAAAACCGAAAAGCGAAGAGAACGAAGACTAAAAAAACAAACAAACAAAAAAGGCAGAACAAAAAATCCAAGGACTGTGGGACAACTACCTAAGATGTAACATACATCAAATGGAAATATCAGAAGAAGACACAGAGCAAGAAACAGAAGAAATATTTGAAGCACTAATGACAGAAAAATTCCCCAAATTAATGTCCAATACCAAACTACAGATCCAGGAAGCTCAAAGGAGACTAGGCTGGGGAAATGCCAAAAGAACTACACCTAAACATATCATCTTCAAACTACAGAAAATCAAAGATAAAGTCCTTAAAAAGGGAGGTGGGGGGACAAAAATAAAAACACCTTACCTATATAGGAACAAAGATAAGAATAACATCCAATTTCTACTTAGAAATGACACAAGCAAAAAGAGCGAAGTGAAATATTTAAGGTGTTGACAGAAGAAAAACATCAACCTAGAATTCTGTATCCTGCGAAATTATCCTTTATTTATTTTTTTTTAAGATTTTATTTATTTGACAGAGAGAGACACAGTGAGAGAGGGAGCGCAAGCAGGGGGAGCAGAAGAGGAAGAAGCAGGCTTCTCGCGGAGCAGGGAGCCCGATGCAGGCTCCATCCCAGGACCCTGGGATCATGACCTGAGCCTAAGGCCGACGCTTAATGACCTAGCCACCCAGGTGCCCTGAAATTATCCTTTAAAAGTAAAGGAGAAATCAACTTCCTCAGACAAATGAAAACTGAGGGAATTTGTTGTCAGCAGACCTGCCTCACAAGAAGTGATTTAGAAGAAAATAATATAGGTTAGAAACTCAGATCTACATAAAGGAAAAACATAAGAAGGAATAAGTGAAGTAAAATAAAAACTTTTATTTTTCTTATTGTCAATTGATATAACAGATGCCAGTTGTTTAAAATAATAATACCAACAGCGATGCCTGGGTAGCTCAGTTGGTTAAGCGTCTGCCTTCAGCTCAGGTCATGATCCCAGGGTCCTGGGACCAAGTCCTGCATCGGGCTCTTTGCTCAGTGGGATGCCTGCTTCTCCCTCTCCCTCTGCCTGCAGCTCCCCCTTCTTATGCTCTCTCTCGCTATCTCTGTCACTGTCTCTCTTTCTCAAATAAATAAATAAAATCTTTAAAACTAAAAATAAATAATAATACCAATAATATATTCAACTATGTATGCTTATATGTGTATATATATGGAAACACACATGGGTATGTATATGCTCATGTGTAAGTGAAATGAATAACAGCAATGACACAAAGGATGGGAGGAAGGAATTAGGATGACTTTGTTATTATAAAGTACTCACACTATGAGTGAAGTGGCATAGTGTTATTTGAAAGTGGATCTGGATTACCTAAAATGCATAATGTAAAATTTAAGGCAACCACAAAAAAAAAGTAAAAGAAGTATAACTGGTATGCTGAGGAAGGAAAGTAAATGAAATAATATAAAATGCCCCATTAAAACTACAAAAGGCTGAAAAAGGGTGGAAGACAATAATAGAAATGAAGAACAAGGTAACAAATAGAAAAGAGTAACAAATACAATAGCTAATAATCCAACTGTATCATAATCAACTTAAATGTCAACGGTCTAAATGCACCAACTAAAAGACAGAGATTGTCAGAATGCATCAAAAACACAACCCAACTATATGTTACTTACAAGGGACCCACTTTAAATACAAAGACGCATTTAGATTAAAAGTAAATGAATGGAGAAAAATACACCAGGCTGGCACTAATTAAAAGATTTTTTTTATAAAATGATCTTTTATTTTTTATTTATTTTTAAATATTTTATTTATTTATTTGACAGAGAGAGATCACAAATAGGCAGAGAGGCAGGCAGAAAGAGAGGGGAAACAGGCTCCCTGCTGAGCAGAGAGCCTGATGCGGGGCTCGATCCCAGGACCCTGAGATCATGACCTGAGCCAAAGGCAGAGGCTTTAACCCACTGAGTCACCCACGCACCCCTAAAAGATTTTTTAAAAAGGGCATTACATAATGATAAAGGGGTCAATTCTCCAAGAAGACATATCAATCCTTAACATATATGTGCCTAACAACAGAGTATCAACCTGTGTGAAGCAAAAACTAATAAAATCGCAAATAGAACTTTTAAAATCCTTGGCAAGTTCAATAAGTTGAACTTGGTTGGCAAGTTCAATAAGTGTCCATCAGAAATGGACAGATCTGGCAGGCAGAAAATCAGAAGGACTCAGGTGAACTCAACATCATCCATCTACTGAATATATTGAGATCTATGTACTTCTTCAAACAACAGCAGCAGAATACACGTTCTTCTCAAGCTCACATGGAACATTCACCAAGATATTACACGTTCTGGACCCCAAAACACACCCAAACCAACCTGGCAGATGAGAAATCATGCTCTCAGACTGCAGTGGAGTTAAACTACATGTCAGTAACAGAAAGAGAGCTGGAAAACTCTAAAAGGGAACCATCTGTGCGCTAGGGGGTCTGGGTAAATCCATTCTTCTGCAGATCAGAGAGAGTCCAAGAAGGCTTAGATTAGGCAAGCAGCATGACCAGTTGTGCTTTCTGAAAATAAGGCTATAACACATGAATTCTAATGAAGGAGAAAGAGAAGACATCTGAAGAGAACAATTAAGCAAGTGAAAGACTACATAGGAGGTAAAAAAAAAAAAAAAAAAGGACCTAACAGGGGCAGTAAAAATGGAAGAGAAAACTGATGAATGTGAGAAAACTACATATAATGACCTCTAAATATTTAAAAATAGAAAATGCATATCCTCAACCTATCTACTCCTAACCATCTTTATTACTACGTCTCTCATCTAAGTCACTAACACTAGTTAATGTGGAATCATACCACAAGATTCCTATTTACTTTCCCAGATTCCATCTTCATCTCTACTCACCCTACTGCACAGCAGCCAGAATGAGCTTTTTAGATATTACACCCCTGCTCAATATTGGCCAATGGCTTCCCATTGCAACTGGAAGAAAACCCTAACTCCTCACTTTGGCCTACGGGACTGCTTGGATGGCATCTGCTCTCTCCCAAATTTCCCTACTTAAATCACTTACCTCCCGCCATACCTGCTCCCCTTCAGTTTCTCAAAACACTGAGCTTATTTTCACTGAGAGACTTTGCACTAGCTGTTCCCTCTGCCTGGAATGTTCTTTCCCTAGATCTTCACATGGCTGGCTTTTTAAAATTTTTCACATCTCAGCTCAGATGTCATCTTCTCAGAGATGCCTTTTCTAATCACTGTTCCTAAAACAGCCATCCGTCTATCTTATCACCCTGCTTTATTTCTTCACAACAATTACCATCCTTTATAATTATCCTCTCTATCTATACTTACTGACTTTCTCACTCTCCCAAACCCCTCCCACCCTCCTAAAATGTATATCCCATGAAAGCAGGACCTTGTCTGTCTTATTCACCACTCTGTTCTCAAAAAGGATAAGGCTGGAACATAGTAGACATTCAATAAATGTACAGTAAAAAACAAAATTCTTATCACAGATGCTAGTAAATGAGTAACATCGTATAACATTCATTGAGCTGTATTTCTTTTCTTCTCCTGTTGCATGATGAAGTGCCTTACAGACTGGATTGAAAACCATGGATTTTAGATAGTGTAGTGCCTTATAAAGAGAATGTATTACCTAAAGTAGTAAAATTATTCAAGCTATTCAGCTTTTATCGTTAGGCAATTTGGTGGCTTAAAAGATTGACAGTCTTACCTTACAAGCTAAGTTACCTGCCACAAAATTTATAAAGAGATGGCAAGGAGACTTTAAATATGGAGGAGAGCCATGGAAGAGCCTTCTGGGGAAGATGCAACCTCCTCCATCCATGCTATGAACTACAGGATCTCCTAACTGCCATCCCTGAATCTTAGGTTTGCCAACTGAACTAAAATGTACCATTAGAGACAATTTATAAGAGAAAAAGTTAGCCATCTATGTGTTATACACATCACATGCACACACACATTTTAAATATACAAAAAAAATGCATAGAAAATATAAAACCAAATAGTTAAAGCATACACTTTTCAGGAAATAACGCTTTCTCACACAGCAAAGCATACATGTTTGTGCTAAGTAACTAAAATAATCAGTGGGCTCCCAATGCCACTTCCTATGAGGTTTAGTTGTCTGAGTTTTATTTTCCCCTTCTCTTGTTTGCTTTGTCTTTTAACCAATCTGATCCATAGAGCCTCTGAGTGTGTGAATGCTCCAGTGTCATTGTCCCTCTATTTTCATTTGATAACAGCAGGATTGATCATAATCCTTCTTATTAGCCACTTAGAGCTGAAGCTGTCAAATTTTCTAAGATAACTGCCTAGCAATTTTTTTAAAAAAGGGATACCTTACCTGTTTGGTTAGAAATATAGATTATGCATTTTGTTTTTAAGAGGCCTGTTTTACTGCCATTGATTATACAGCTACTTAAATGATTGGTGAGGAAGTTCAGTTTTTTGTTTTTTCCAACAAATATTTGAGTGCCTCCTGCACACCAATACAATGGCACTCTACTTTCTGCAACTATATACTAGAGGTCAAGAACTGCCACACGACGCCTCTGAGAGTAGTTTCCCTATAGTTGGTTCCTCTTGGGTTACCTAGATAACTCAGCTCGTCAAAATGATCCCATACCTCCCTCCCCCAACCTACCACCATTGCCAGTTACGTACAAGTTCTGTGGTACTCTGAGCCCATGATTCCCCTGTTTTCATTTTTATTTTTTAAAGTAAGCTCTAGGCCCAATGTGGGTTTGAACTCACAACCGTTAGACCAAGAGTCACACATTCTACTGACTGAGCCGGCGAGGTACCCCTCCACTGATTTTCATTTTAAAATAGAAAATGTGATTTGTTCAATATGTAGTATAACGTTAATAGCTGTCTATGCCATCTGATTATTCAGTGTTTGAGACCTGGAAAGAGATGAATGTCAGAGAGCCAGAGGCCTTGACCTTGTAACAGGTCTAGCAGGAGTTGAACTAGCAGAAGAACAGACAGGCAAAGCTGCAGAAGAACCTGGAAGAAGGTACTAGGAATATCTATCTATGGCTCTGCAAATATGTGGCCCATCCTAGATGCAATGATTAAATTTACTAACATTTATGTAACTGTTTACAGCTTAAAGTGTTAACCTATCTAGAGATGCCGGGGTGGTACAGTCGGTTAAGAGTCCAACTCTTAGTTTTGGCTCCGGTCATGATGTAGGGTTGTGATCTCAGAGTCATGAGAGCGAGCTCTACCTTGAGCTCTGTGCTCAGCATAGAGTTCACTTGAGATTCTCTCTCCCTCTTCTTCTGTCCCTCTCCCCTGCTCACATATCCTCACTCTCTCTTTTTCTAGGATGAATAAATAAATCTTAAAAAAAAAAGTGTAAACATATCTAAATACTACTATTACAATGTACATTTATCAATCTACAGCAATCCTTTGAGGTTAACTATTACCCTATTTTACAGAAAAGGGCACTGAGGAAAGATGTTCATTGAAAGTAAAATGCCTAGATTATAGCATATATTGCTAGAACTTACCCTAGGACTTTCCCACACAAATTCCATGTACTTCTCACTACATGACCCAGAAAGGTGAAGCCCAATATGTAAAAGTCATGGATATTAGCCATGTGCTAAGAAAACAACTCTTTAACATGGTGAATGCTAAGTAGACTGAGAGAAGAGGTTGTTTGCAAACCTAAATGACTTCAAGAGAGACAGAAATAAGGAGGGTAAAACTAATAGTTGTCATTTAAAAAGCAGTTTGGTTAGAAAGGGATTCAAAGGTGTGAAGCAAGAGACAAATGTTTCTAGCAATACCAATATTATACACATAATATAACCTTAACCAGAAGCACATGATTTCAAATCATTGTTGAAAACTGAAAAATGGATTAATATTATTTTAAGATTATCAATATTATAATTTATGTTGAAAAAGGAAAAATAGGAATCTACATTTTAAGAACAGAAAATAATCGTTACCATCAAAAATGGCCACGATAACTTTGTTATTAACATAAGGCAAATACTGCATTTAATTAAAACTCCTCTATGGATTTTGTATCTTACTAAAATTACAAAGAGATAACACAAATTTGAATTACTCAAAGTTCTACATACGTTCTTTTGACATCTTGTTCAATCATTGATCGCAGTTCTTTATCTTGAAAAAACTTGTTCCAAAGACTCTGAAATAAGGAAAACAACCTATTTAAGATAATTTTATAGCTTTACTTGACTTTTATGATCTCAATTTAATAATTTAAGTGATCAAATTCATCCTTCTCTGAGTTATCATTTCACATTGTGGAGAGGAAACCTGAAGTGGAGTAAGTTTTATTAAAAACTAGTTTAATATCAGAAACACATTCTTATACTAATATCAATTTTTCCAGTAATAATATTGTATATATTTTAAATTTTTGTATTATCTGTATCAAGTGAATGACAGTTTTGCTGCTCTACACCCACTACTTCTCTTACAAACAAAAATTTCTGCTTGGAAAAGAGCAGGGCCATAGGCTAGCTGGTCTCAAATTGAACCTGACCTGTACTCCCAATGCACTAAGAAAGACACGTAATGTTTTTTGCAAAGCTTGGCTCTATGATCAAATAGATTTTTAGATACTTTTTAAAATGTGGATTTCAGTTTTAAAATTTACTTAATATTCTGTGCTATCTTATAGACTATATCATAACAACTATATGTATCAGGTAAAAAAAGAAATGCTAGTATTATATATTAGCTGGAAAATAATTTCTGTTAGAAGGGAAATAGGAATTAGAGCAGCAATTGAAGAAGTTATATAATACCTCTAAAGTAGTAACTATTCTCAGTCTTCGCTGGAGTATCAGTGGGGACAGGCAGATCTTTTTCATTACCCTTAAAAACTTCTTAATAGACTCACTCCAAATAGTCACTTTTCTTCTTGGAAGTGAGTTCCACCAAGTAAACCCCCATCTATTTTTATCACAAAGGGAGGCTTTCCTAGCCTCCCTATTGCCCACTGTAACTTGATACAGCAGTTCTAGCCTCCTGTTTACGCTCTTCTATTTTACCCTGAATTCTTAAGGCCCCCTGGGACTTCTCCAGAGTGCCATTCCACAGAAACAGATCATAAACCTCCTACAACACAGGATGAACATAGCATGGAATAATTTCCATTAGGTTTTAGGTTGCATAATATATGGAGTAAAAGAAAAAATTAATTAGCATGAAATAACATTGTTTTCATGGTGATTGATAACCAGTCTCATAAACATATTCTTATGGGCAAAAGAAGCTGAGATATGAATAAAGATGAACTTTACCCCTTCATCCTGTGAAAGGGGATTATTGATCATCAAATCTTGCTGGCCAACAACCTTCCTCGGGTTTGTGATGTGCTGGCAAGGAAAGAAAGAAAACACACACGCAAAGATCAGAGGTTACTGGACTTTAAAGCATACATAAGAAAACAATTACATTAATTAAAGTACAACTTACTATTTCTTTAACGTTGCTATACCATGCTCTTAATTCTTTAATTCTACTTATCCACTGACTTTTATCTTGAGGAAGAACACAAAGAAATAGCTGTCAAGGAAAAAAAAAGGAAACTTTTGTAAAAATCCTAACAAGCAACATGTAAAACTATGCCAAACACAATCACCTGAAACGGATATTCATATTGAATAGTGCAAGAGGTATTCATATTCTTATCATTCCGGTTCCCAATAAATTATATTTGGGAATGTTTATGTATATCTGGACAATTCAAAAAGTGAACAAAGGCCCCAAGCACAAGATCCCAAAAGCTATACCACAAAACTGAATCAAGCTCCCCTCCAGATTTATATTAAAAATGAACAAGAATGCATTGAGGTTCAAGTATAATTCCCATTTTACAGTCTTATATTAATGGGGTATTGAGAGACACAAAGTCCAATGACTACTTTCAAGGTTTAAGATTTGTCTTAAAACAGGCAGGAAAGGGACAGAGAAGAACCACCTGAGGGTATGGCTTGGGAAGTGAAGTCATTCCTTTTACGGCAGAAATGTAATTTACAACTGGCAACCGGCTTATGAAAATAAGCATTCTTAAAAAGACAAATTTGATTTAATTTAGTTTAATACAACATTAAAATAAATCTGGACTTGAGTTTATTTTTAGCAAATGAAGGATACTAAAAGCTAAACAACAAGGCTTGGGGGGATGGGGCACAAATATTTGTATACACATATTCTAGCAGCAGCTCTTCTGCCTTTACTGCCTGCATCTAACAAAAGAAAAATGTATTTTAATTATTAAATCTAAATTATTAAATCTAAAACTGTCTAATACATCATGTGTTTCTTACTGTCTTTACTTGCACAGACTCTGCATGCTCAATTTATGCAGATATAATCTAAAAAACTTTCGATAGAAGTCATTTCAGAAATAAGTCTAAACCTCAATTAATTCATTTTGAGAGAACAAAAAGGGACAATATTTCCAGGCAATTAAAAAAAGATAACTGAAAAAAAAAAAAGATAACTGCTGGGGCGCCTGGGTGGCTCAGTGGGTTGAAGCCTCTGCCTTCGGCTCAGGTCGTGATCTCAGGGTCCTTGGATCGAGCCCCGCATTGGGCTCTCTGCTGAGCAGGGAGCCTGCTTCCCCCTCTCTGCCTCTCTGCCTACTTGTGATCTCTCTCTCTCTGTCAAATGAATAAATAAAATCTTTAAAAAAAAGATAACTGTAGATTATTACTAGTTTTGGTAATACTCTTAGGAGACTGATCTAATTTTCTTCCACTTCTCTTTCCTGCTGCCCTTCACTTTAGGTTTCCAAAAAAAAAAAAAAAAAATATATATATATATATATATATATGCATATATATATATATGAAAAATTTTTTCCATCTGCTGTTTCTGAAGAAAAAGTGGGGGTGACTAAATGGTTGCACTTGATACAGTGGGAAGCTGGAAGGAAATCCCCCTCTGCTCCTGCCCGGCTTCAAGGATTTCTGCAGAAACCTCTGGGGGATGTAAAGGTGTTGCTTTGAATTCTGCTCCATCAAATGAGATGAAAGAACAGCTATTTCTAATGACTCCTTTACCATTACCAGTTACTCGGGATTAAGGTGGTTCAACCTTATTAGTAAATGTCCTATGAAAGATAAACTTAGATGGCCAAAAAATCGAGAGTGAAGTCTCCTGGAAAATTCAGTGATCCTCTGCATGGGTAATCTCTCAGGGCATCAGGTAATGTGTTGATATACTGCAACCACAAACTGTAAATAAATATTTTCTTCTTACCTTCCAGCAAATGCTGCGGAACCTGCTGCTTCTCAGCTGCCCATTAATCCCCTTCTGCCTTATTGTTGCCAAGTAATTGTTGTTTACAAATAGTTCTTCCCATTCTTTCCTATATGCAAGAAACCAAAGCATAGGGATCCTTTTGTTAAAATTCTCTGCTTGGAGAAGAATGCTACAGGAAATTAATTATAAATAAGTCTAAGAAATGCAACTTTTAAAACGTATATATTTAGTTGTGTACTGTTTCTGAACGCATGGCTGTCTTTTTGGACACAGTTCTTCTGTAGATTTAATGAATATGTAGATCGCTATAATTATGCCAGCTACTGAAATTCATAATGTCTATGGAGGCTATTCCATTTCCTCTAAAATGCTGGTAGCGCAGTCCCATGCAACAAGAAAAAAATGAATATTAATATAAATATATGACTGCTTTAGCCATTGACAAAGACATACCTGCTCCAAAAATACACAACAAAAAGGGTACCGTTGATTACATTGGCTTCTCACACGAAATATCTGTTTAAATGAACCCATTTCTCTTTAGTGTCAGGCTGGGGAGTTAAATATAATAGAAGACTACTTTCTTTAACTTTTAGTGCCATTTACTATTGAAATCTCTGCAACTTCTTTCTACATGATCAGTTTTAAAATTTTAACAGGTGCAGGCAAATTAGAAAAAAACATCAAAAAATTAAAAAGCCTCACTGTAAAAACTGTTAAAGGCAAGCTTGAGTACCTTGCAGTACCTATGGCTGAGTAGATAAACAACTGAAATATGCCTCCCAGGCACACAGACACCAGGGGCCTAACACCTGTGCCTCATTAATATACAAGTAAATCTGCTCTACTGGGAAACAATTGGAAATTAATTGTCCCAAACCATTTACTGAGTTTGAATAAAGGAAGTAGACCTATATTCCCTGCATCTTGTACCAAACTAAACATCAAGAATCATTTGTCAACAGTTGAGGCTACTGAGCACAGCTTTATGAAATTTCTCTCAGATTTCATAATGCCACAATAAACTTCTCATCAAGGCTGAAACCCTGGCAATCTCTTCAGAGACTTCCTCAAAAAAAAGCCTTTAAAACCCTCAACCGTCCTCCGTGTAGATACATACACGCAGTTGTCACTGGTTGGACCTGACTCATTTTGAGAAAGGAGAGCCTTGCACACTATGTTATCTTAAAGCCAGTAATGGAACCAACTACATCAACACCTGACTGTGGAGTATCTTCTCCACAGAGTTTTCCAGAAGAGTGACCCAGGCAATGGCACATTCCTGACTGCCACAAGCAAGAGAACTCCCACTCAGCCCTGGAGCACTGATCCCGAAGCCTTCTGCCAGGAGGGGTTAGTGACTAAGTATGCCCAGTGAGACAAGCACTCCAGCGCCATAGTGAGGAAGCACACTCCTGACACCACTCCGTGAAAATTTCTTACTCCCAACACTACATTCATGAGAGAAAATAATACTTCATTTTTATTTTAATTTGCATTTGTGTCAGTGAAAGTGAAAATTTTTCATGCTTTTGAGTTATTTTATTACTTCTTTTTAAAAAATATCCTTTCTTGTCCTTTGCCTGTTTTAAGCACCACAGTATAGTGGTTAAGAGAAAGGACAGCAGAACCACATTCCTGTGATAAAAAGACAGTCATGCCTTCACAGAAACAGTACACAATTTACTAGCTACTTACTAGCTGTGCAAGCATGGGCAAGTTACTTAATGTCCCTATGCCTCTATTTCCTCATCTGTAAAATGAAATAACAGCATCTACCTCAAAGAATTATTGTGAGGATTAAAATACATGGCAAGTCCTCAGAAGCATGTCCAGTATATCAGAATATTTTTTAAAACTAGTAATATTGTTTATACTAATTATAATTTTACGTTTATTTTACTGTGCCTTAATATTGGTCCAAAGGAGGAGTTTTTCATACATTAAAAACATCACACCTTTGTCTGCCACACACATATACTTTTTAACCCAATACCTTGGTTTTCAACACAGTGAAGCTTTTTAATGTGTATATTAATTTAAATCGAACATTATTTTCTCCTAATGCTCTTTCCACTGTTTTCATATTTAAGTGATTCCTAGCTGCTCCAAGCTCAAAGAAATGTTCTTTTTTTAAAATTACATTAGTCCATTTGTATTACCAATAATATTTTAAATACATTATCCATTTCCCAACAATCTCACATATATTATCCACATCTCATATTCAGGTTTTGTTTTTATCCAGTTTTAGCAGTACTCAAAGATGAGATAAGCAATGAGTACATCTCAGAAAATGTTAAGTATGTCTAAATAGCTTGTGGTCTGCAAGCAAAAACTGCAGATTTTAAATGGATTTTGAACCCAAAAGGAATCAAAATTTGTGCAACACCATGCAGTTCCATGGCCTGAAATCACCGATGCATTCCAGATAAGTGTGAGGCGAGGATTCCCCCAGCCTCTTCCAAAATCAGCTCCTATTCACAGGGACCAGGACAGTGTGAAGGTAGACACAGCTGGTGGCTAGATTCATTGCCATCTTGTCAAGTTACGCAGCCTTTTAAGGTCAAGTTACATACTACTTATGTAATGAAGGATAATTATTTGTTAGCTTAAATAAGACCCTGGGACTTGATTACAGTGTCGGTAGAGAGAACAGGAGACTGGGGCATGTGAAATGGAAACATTATCTCTGGAATTCACAATCATCTCAATTTATTCAGGGTACTTAGAGTTCCAATTAAGGCTGAACGCCTCAAACTGATGAAGAGCCCTAACAACAGAGGAACACGAAGGCCACAAGATAATTCATTGTCTTGCTCTTCTATGGCACTGTGTTTCATTAACGAACAGTGATACGGAGTAAGCACAAGTGACAGTGCCTACTATGTGCTAAGCACTCAGAGAGATTAGAGAAAGCATGAAGCTAAGGAGGTAGATGGATCTGTAAACCAATAATCTGGTGAAGGCAAAGCACTCTGGTAGTACAGAGAAGGGAGAACTAGTTTTATACCTAAAGATTAAAACTGAGTGTAGAAAATAATAGCAGCCCCACAGTCACACAAATGCCACCGTAGGAGCTGAGCTGTCAGAGCTTGAACAGTCCACAGAGGACAAAATGTTGAACAGTTAGCCCTTTGAGGGGAGCCGAACCAAAATAAAAGTTTTTTTACAATCCTAAATACAAATGGGGACCTACTCCTGAACTCAGATCACGTCATGGGCAAAGAATACTAAGTTACTGATGAGTCAGTGGTGGAATTTTTCAGCTTTACAAAAATAAAGAAAAGGTAATTTCTAAACTTTGTCTTATATTAAAAAAAAAAGTAAATAAGGTTCCTGTAACAGCCAAAATCTGGCAGTGATGCTATTGAAATGCTAAAAAAAAAAAAAAAAAAATCCATATATATTTAAAAATACGATATTTTAGTAGTGGGCGCCTGGGTGGCTCAGTCGGTTAAGCGTCTGCCTTCAGCTCAGGTCATGATCCCAGGGTCCTAGAATCAAGTCCCCCATCGGGCTCCTTGCTCAGTGGGGAGCCTGCTTCCCCCTCTCCTTCCTATCCCTGCTCTCTCGCTGTCTCTCTCTCAACTAAATAAATAAAATCTTTAAAAAAAAATAAGTAAATCACTTTTACCCTTTACAACAATTCTCCTAGGGTGTGTATTTTTAACCCTTCTTTATCGATGAGGAAACTAAGACTCAGAAAGATTTAATAAAAGGAAAAAAAAAAGAATTAGGAAAAGCATCTTCCAGGAAGCAATATTAAAAGGGAAACACAATACTGCAGACATCAAGGGACAAAAATGGCCTCTGGCAACAAGGCAAGACAAGAATATGACCTTTTATTTTCTTCCTTAGATTTCTAGTTTTTGAACATCAAGTCCAAGGGTACAGAGATAAGTTTTCACCAGTTGGACTGAGAAAGTAAGTCAACAGCTGCTGTGAGTGGTTAAAAACAACCTGGGGTATTTAGGTGTGTAAACACCTCAAATGGAACAGATTAGAGAGATACCTGGGCCTTAAGGGTTCTCTTGACAAAGCACTAGTGCCATCTAGTGGCAACCACTACGCCTTGCAGGCACTGGGTCCCTAAAAACAACCAGCATCTAGGCACAGAAAGGCAGAAACTGATTTCTCAGGCCAGTGTTAATGGACTGGTAGTGGCTGCCCTGGAAGTGCTGTGTGAAAAAGGATTCTGAAGCTACCATGTGCTCCTCAGAAAAGAACACTGTGACTGATTAAAAATGTTGGCCATGAGTACTGCAGTCATTTCTCAGTAAATGAAATCAACTTTTGCAGCAGCAATTGAGGTCTCCCCTCCAAGAATACCTATTTAGGTAGCTAATCCACTTGGCAATGTTTTTGGTTTTTTTTTTTTTGACATGGCAATCAACTAGCATACGCAGTGAATAAATACAGCTGATGATCATAAGGAGATCTCTATTTCTAATTATATATTTTAATGTAGTATTTCCTAAGATACACACATAAAATTTGTATAAAACTAGTTAGCACCTTCTAAATGTAATTGTTTAAAAACTTTTGTAACCTAAATAATGTGTAAATTACTTGATTATGTGGTAGTTCTGTACCAGGAAATTTCTGGTTTGTCCCAAATGATGACACATTAGAGAAAATAATTTTATACTGTATATTTTATAGGATGGTTTCTACCCCATTTTCAGGCACTACCTGGGCAGGCAGCAATGTCTTTATGGGGCTAACTGAAGAAACCCAACTACAATTATTGAAAACAATTCAGAGACTACATATGGTCTAGTACTCAGGATCTTCAATTCTTAGTTAAGAGGAGCTACTCCGGTTTTCACTGATAAAGAATGCTGGGAATGGAGAATGGATTATCACCAGGGGGAAGTTCAACAGGTCACAGAGAAGGAAGATCAAAGCAGGAGGTATGGTAAGGGGGTGGGATGGTGAAGGAGCTCTGCAGAGATGATCCTGTGGTTTACAAGATCAGCTAGCCCTTGATCATCTCATTTTTTGAGATTTGACTAGAAATAGTAGCACTAAAGGCCAGGGCAAAATAAAGGTGATCTTTATGCAAAATAAGATCAGAGTTAGATGCGTAGAATATTTGAAGGTGAGAAAGCACAAAGTAAGAAAACTGAATCTGATGCAAAAAGGTTTAAACAATTTTATGATACTGAAGTGCACGCCAATATTTGAAAAAAATTGCCATACTAGTGACCATAACTACTTTACCAAATATAGAGGTAAAAGGACACAATAAATATTAAATTTGTATAGAAATACATTAGTGAAAGATTTCTACTAATGAAAGGACTGTACCATAAATCCACTATTCTAAGTAAAAGAGTATATACTTTCATGCCATCTTAAAGAAATGATTTTAAAAATACTATTCAAATACAAGGAACATCTAACTTAAAAATCAATGGAAATATGAGAAGTGTAAATTAGGTATGTCAGCATCAGACTGTAAAGTGTGGCACCAGATATGGGTAAGCTACAACACTAGGACTGCAGGTGCCAAGATCAACCAGATAAACACTGATGTTATCTATAATTACCTCATTTTTAGCTTAAATCACAGGTAATGAGGGAACTCAGAGACTCTAAAAGGCAATTAGAAACTGTACTGGCTTTTTTGCTTCCTGTATCAGGAATTTTTAAAAACTTACTTTTATTTAAAGCTTTTTTTTTCTCCATAATGAAACATCAGGGCATATCACTTATACATATATAAATAAATATAAAAACAGAATGCACAATTACTTACAAGCTTAAAATGGATTTCTTTCTATGTCTAAGTGAAATATATTCTCATCTGGTGAGGCCCCATTGAAACAAAGGCAACAAATAGTTCACTGTGTGGAGGTTTGTTAAAATTAATTTACGATGATGTTTTGATTTGGATTTGGATTTAACTCTGAATTGAGAAATTTTGAACTTCGACCTCAATGTTCACGAGGACACAAAGCACTGAGTTAATAAGCAATAGTTTTAGACTGTCAGGTATATATTCTTTTTTTAAAAAAAAAACATCTATCATTCTCTTCAAAATATGTTTAAGAGCTTCTGAATTCAAGGTCATATTAAGTAGGTAAAGTCAATAAACATACCTTTAGAAAAGGAATCAAAAAAAGCTGTATCACAAGGTTATAAAAAATTAAGTATATAATAAACGTCATTATACTACTAATCAAAGGTTCAGCATTTAGAAACGAGGTGAGAAAAGGATCCTGTACCAAACTATCTCTACGAAGTTGTCTGAAATGAATATATTTGATATTCCATAGTTAACTGATGTTTCTAATAGAATTAATTCTTTGAGACACTTTACTGCAGACCTCCCCCACCTTCTTCACATCCCTACTGCACTATGTTTACCTTGCTATTTGTGAAACTAGCATGGACTTGATATCTAACTTTCTGTGTGATAAAGAATTTGCCACAGTCCAAAATGTAAACAATATTAAGAAGTAAATGCTTACAGAATTGAGAACAAATTATTCTGCAGTAATTTAGAAACACATTTATTTAGCAAAATCTGATGTCCTAATTGAAAGTAAATCCAATCTCATAAATCATGTTTTTCAAGACTGGGTTGACTTATAGAGTGTTACACACACAGAAATACATGTATGCTTCAAATAATACTTTCTCTTAAAAAGATCTGAATGGATTATAACTGAATCCATCATTCATTTGATAATTTGTAGATCAGTACTACCCAATAGAATTTTCTCAGATAACAGAAACGTTCTATATCTGACTGTTCAATATGGTAATCATTAGTTACATGTGGCTATCAGGCACATGAAATAGGCTAGTGCAACTGAAGAACTACATATTTTAATTAATTTAAATCTAAATTTAAATAGACTCATGTCACTAATGGTTCCTATATTGAACACCAAAACTCAAGCGTTTTAAGAATAAACCATTCATAGATACATTTGATTTTTAAAGTATCAACTACAAAAAAGTTCAAGAGATATATATCCCATATCTATATATAGATATGGGATATATATATAGGAGATATATATGAGATATATATCCTATATATATATCCCATATAGTGTTACTGGGGAAAGAAGACAGATACACTTTAAAAGTTAAATAATACAACTAGTTAAAAAGTCAAGATGGTTCCATAAGAGATGTAACAGTATTAATTAGTTCTAAATGAATGGTGCTATGAATAAGCTCATATATAGATATAATAGATATTGTTTATCTCTATCTATAGTTGCCTTTCCCTGTCTAGGTTTTTCTACCACCACCCTCTGCGCCTTGCTTCCTCCCACTCCTCTCTTCTTATATACACATAAAAGTTAGGGAAGCAAATCTTTAAGTGATGAAGTGATGCATCTGTAAGTTACCAAAAATAATCAGTGCTGGCAAGAACGAGATCCAAGATCTGAATCATGAACCTAATATGACCATACTCGGTATTAGACTGGCTCAAAGATCCAGGATATGAAAATTTAAAATGAAGATAAATGGGTCATGTGATAAACTTTAAGTCAATATGGACATTATGTATTTCATAATTTGTTTGGATTAATGTACCTAAGAAAATAATTTCACATGGGCATCTGAAAAGGTAGGAAAATATCCTCATCCAAGGGCCACCAGAAAATCTCACTCATTTATAATTTAAAAGAAAAAAACTCACACTATAAAAAAATCCCACGCTTGAATATCTCATATACCCAGCATAATGAAAGACCAATGTATGCTACATGATTTTTTTTTGCAATGCAAAAATGTTGAGAGTATCAAAATATTAACTAAGCCTTAAAGAAATTTTTGTCCAGATGTGGTACACATTTTGAAAATGTATGGCTATTTGCCCCTACATTAAATAACTCTAAACTGCTTTGCTTTTGGAGTTTTCCATTCTGTTTTTAGTGGCATTTTTCTCATGACTATCATCATCAAGCTATTGACTATCAATCTGT
The DNA here is from genome assembly GCA_028534135.1 of Potos flavus. Lineage (NCBI taxonomy): Eukaryota > Metazoa > Chordata > Mammalia > Carnivora > Procyonidae > Potos > Potos flavus. Next base: position 73,574,922 of record CM052898.1, on the reverse strand, counting down.
ATAATGATTATATATTAGCTTTTAAAAATCCTAAATCTAGGGGCGCCTGGGTGGCTCAGTGGGTTAAAGCCTCTGCCTTCGGCTCAGGTCATGATCTCAGGGTCCTGGGATCGAGCCCCCATTGGGCTCCCTGCTCAGTGGGGAGCCTGCTTCCCCCTCTCTCTCTGCCTGCCTCTCTGCCTACTTGTGATCTCTCTCTCTCTGTCAGATAAAATCTTTAATAAAATAAAAATAAAAATCCTAAATGTACACCCCTCTGTCACTTCCTCAGTGTCTTTTTTAAAATAAAGACAACAAACTAGACTTTAAGCTGTCACAAATTTTAACCTATCTCAACATCATAAATTATCAGAATCTTTTCTAATTTAAGAAACATGTGAAATAAGACTGTGGGAATAAGGACTGGAAGGGCTCTCTTGTGCCTAAACGTATTTTAATAAGCAAATATTTTGCCTGTTCTAATATTTTCCACCTATTTCTAAGTTTCTGGTTATATTCTAGCTGGTTGAAGCTATTAGAAATTTGACCTGTAAATAACTGATATGTCACTGTATATCCAAATGTCAGCAGCCAATCCCATTCCCCTCAAGGCCTCCCCTCCTTGAGTTCGGCCAAGAAAGAATTCAGAGCCAAACTCTTAAGCGAGCCTTAACGAGCAGTTAAACAGAAAGTACCCTCTCAAGGTGGGAGAGGGGGCAGACACACAGGTGGCAACTGCATCAGGGGTCAGGTCTTCTTTTGCCTTTCCTTTTTATGTTTGCATAGGTTATGGCTCATAGCTAGAGTGGTCTCTGACTGAGGCTGCTTCCAATCATCTAAGGGACTCCTCCTCCCAGTGTGGGGGTGGGGTTTAGCCCTATACAGTCCTTGTTGGAACTGTCATGGCCGCCCTCTCCCTGCAGGGAGGGAATCAAAAACCACAATGTATATGTATCATAATGAGGCTATATGTTACTGTTGGCTGGGGTCTTAGGGGAGAATGCATGTGTATCCCCTCCAGGGTGTTTCCTTAACTGTCTACTATATCTCAAAGAAAAAAAGGAAAATTTCCTTTTCTGAATATTGGATATAGGGGCTAGGGGATAAAGGGTTGGGAGAAGACACTAAAATGAGGGAATCAGGGTGTGGAGACCTAATTTGAGTCTGCACTATGTTTCCCATGTAGGCTAGAACACCAGTGGGAGTAGTATTTTTATTACTTTTTTTTTAAAGAGTTGTTCTTCATCATAGTGGAAAATGAGCCATTTTCTCATTACCTTCTTGTCCAAATTAAAATATGTTTCATAAAACTACTGTCTTAGGCAGAAGTATTCTCCACTGATGAAATTTTATGTTATCTGAAAGTTCATCTACTTCAAGAGAACTAAAATCTAGTCCTGACTTTATAAAAGGCCTTTTGTTATTTTTTTCTTTTATCCATATGCTCCATAATTCAGATATTCCCGAATGGATGCCACAAAAATTTTAATTATATGACCACAGATATCTATATATGAACCAAAGAGATGTTTCCATAAAGCTATCACATGGAATGCTACTATAAAATTGAAAACTAGCATAATATTCTATTGTATATATGGACCATATCTTCTTTATCCATTCATCTGTTGAAGGGCATCTTGGCAATTTCCACAGTTTGGCGATTGTGGCCATTGCTGCTATGAACATTGGGGGTACATGTGGCCCTTCTTTGTATTGCATCTGCATCTTTGGGGTAAATACTCAGTAGTGCAATTGCAGGGTCATAGGGTCGCTCTATTTTTAATTTCTTCAAGAATCTCCACACTGTTTTCCAAAGTGGCTGCACCAACTTGCATTCCCACCAACAGTGGAAGAGGGTTCCCCTTTCTCCACATCCTCTCCAATATTTGTTGTTTACTGTCTTGTTGATTTTGGCCATTCTAACTGGTGTGAGGTAGTATCTCAGTGTGGCTTTGATTTGAATCTCCCTG
>CM052898.1:73510122-73572470 GCA_028534135.1 Potos flavus | reverse complement strand
TACATATAGCTGTCCAATTTTCCCAGCACCATTTATTGAAGAGACTGTTTTTTTTCCACTGGATATTTTTTTCCTGCTTTGTCAAAGATTATTTGACCATAGAGTTGCGGGTCCATATCTGGGCTCTCTACTCTGTTCCACTGGTCTATGTGTCTGTTTTTGTGCCAGTACCATGTTGTCTTGGTGATCACAGCTTTGTAGTAAAGCTTGAAATCAGGCATATATACAATGGAATATTATGCATCCATCGGAAAGGATGAATACCCAACTTTTGTATCAACATGGACGGGACTGGAAGAGATTATGCTGAGTGAAATAAGTCAAGCAGAGAGAGTCAATTACCATATGGTCTCACTTATGTGTGGAGCATAAGGAAAAACATGGAGGACATTGTGAGAAGGAAAGGAAGGGTGAACTGGGGGAATTTGGAGGGGGAGATGAACCATGAGAGACTGTGGACTCTGAGCAACAAACTGAAGGTTTTGGAGGGGAAGGGGTGGGGGGTTGGGCAAGCCTGGTGGTGGGTACTGAGGAGGGCACGTATTGCATGGAATACCGGGTGTGGTACATGAACAATGAATCTTGTAACACTGAAAAAATAAAAGTATTTGGGAAAAAAAAAACAAAAAAGAAAACTAGCACAAGACAATTCTCATTTTTCTACAGAGCTTTTTAAAATATTTTAGGAATGACACCTAGAGGTAGGAAAATGGGGATCCTTCTCTAGGACCCATCAATAGTCCAGGTGATAGTGGGAAAAACAGGAATGGGAGCAGTGTTAAAAACGCCAATCAGACCACTCTGGCTTTATTTATCCCACTCCCTCGAACCTCTTCTAGATCTCTCAAGTAGGAAAAAAAAAAAAAGTCCCTGTTCAACCTACATAATCAGAATCAGAATATTAAAAGAGAGAAGCAGGCTCTGGGTTTGGCCAGGTGGTCAGGGGCAAGCAAACAAGAGTAGTTACTTAGGAGGTTATAAACTCATTACTGTGCACTGAACAAAATCCACATAACAAGAGTTCTGTGCCTGGTTCAATGACAGTAGAGCTCTGCTGCTCAAGACAACTAAGATCTAGAAGCACATTAAAAAACTGGAATGAGAGTTAAGAGACAGTGTTCGACTATCCTGTTTTGCTTCAAATGGGTGCAGAGACTTGGGCTTGTCATCTGAATTACTTTTCTAATCTGAACAAATAGCTTGAAATTCAATCTTTGAAAATCCTTGAAATATGTCAACCAGTTAAACTACTATATCTATCTCAGAACATTGCATCTATAATCACGAAATGAAAACTATGTCCATATGTTCAGATGATACCAGGACTTCTTTTAAATTTCAAATATTCTCTCATTAGCAGGCTATTTTTTATTCCATAGCTGCTTTATTGATTTTTCCCATATTTCTAAGCACATAATATTCATTCCCAATTATATCATTATCAGCTATTTCATATAATTTTGTGATTTAAATATTCTCATTTTCAACTCCCAGTTAAATTTTTTGATCATGGATTTAAATATATCAAACACCTATGATATACTAAAATCTAAAACTTTAATACTATCAAAATACTAGTTCATGCAAAGTAACAATGTCAACAGAATGAAACAGATGTATGTATATACTCATACTGTAAGGGCCACTTTAGCTGTCTTTTATAACTAAGGGCATAATTTTGTCACTAACAAATGTGAGGCCAATTGAATCTAACCATTTTAACAGTGCCCCCCCCTCCAAAAAAATAATGCATTGTTAGAGTAGAAAATGGAGACTATCTTTACTCATATTGCTCACCTCGTAGAAAAGTCTTATCCCTCTAGAATGTCCAGCAGATATACCTTCCCTGTAACCACCACTCCCCCAAGCCCTTAATTTTAACTATGCCATCTGGTATTCTTCTAGTTCTTAGTAAAATGCCCCCAATAGAACACTGGTCATCATCCACATTAGTTGCTTCCATGTCTGTCTCCCCTTCTAGATGATAAGTGGGCAGTGTTTTATTCGTCTTTGGGTCTTGGAGATTTAGCATACTGGCTTGCCTCTAATGGGTGTACAATAAAGGTGTGCAGAATGAAGATTTGTTAGTTCTCCTGAACCAAATAGATATATAATCAAAAAATATATATATAAATATATACAAATATATATAAACAAATGTCACAAAAACACTTGTGAAACCTCTGGATTAGAAAAAATTTGAAAAAAAAAAATAGGATTACAGGGGCGCCTGGGTGGCTCAGTTGGTTAAGCGACTGTCTTCGGCCCAAGTCATGATCCCAGGGTCCTGGAATCAAGCCCTGAGTGTTTGTGTGTGTGTGGCGGGGGGTGGGGGGGTCCTTGCTCAGCGGGTAGCCTGCTTCTCTCTCTCCCTCTGCCTGCTACTCTGCCTGCTTGTGCACTCTCTGTCAAATAAATAAATAAAATCTTTTTTTTTAAAAAAAGAGGATTACTAACTACTGCCACCTTTCCCCCAGAAGGCAAGGTAATCTGATACAGGAAATAGATAAATACTGAATATCAATCTCTATTACAATATTCTGTGAAAATTCCACCTTTAAACTGTATTTTTGAGACTTACAAATTGTCAAATAAAAAATCAGTAATTAAGCCTTATGTAGAGCTAACTATATAACTATAAAGCACACCCATAAGTAAATAAATAAGCAAGGTATCTGTAAAATGTTTAAAAAGATTTATAACTTTCCACTTTTAAACCATTCTTCTTTGTATTATTTTCTCAAATTATAGATCCAGTAACATACTTCCACATTACCGACCAAATATTTAATTGACATTGTCCATTTCACTACTCTACTTAAAAAGTGCAGCACGCTAATATATACTACAAATAGTGACCCATGGGGTTGACAGGGGTGCATTTCAACCGGGGCACCAGGAAAAAAGAGAAGTGTGTTCAGGGGAAGGGACTCTCAGTGATGACTGACTCAGAGCAGCTTATCCTCATACTTCAAATATATGCCTGTCTTTTCAAAGATAAACATTTACACAGCCTTGGATGATTGGAGCTTGCAGCTGACTATGTAAATAAACAAATAGGAAAAAAATTTTTCCCCTAGAGCCTGGCTACAGATAATAAAAAGGGCTTGAAGGGGCTTCTGAAGCAAAGGAACTCAAACTAACACGTGTGCTCAAGTCAGTTTGGGTTATGTTAATGTAAGGCTGTAAATGCAAACAAGCCAGCTAATTAGTTAAATGGAAGGTAACATTTTCAGAGCCTTAAGTGATCAATAATTAGTTCAGACAGTTGTATATTACAGAATAGCATAGATACTGACCAGTTCCACTATCATAAAAAATAATAAAGTTACTTCAAGAAGATATATTCATCATTCAAGTGTGATTTTTTCCCCCTTCTCTCAAATATGCCTTCATTACAGAGATATAAATTAAGGTATTATTTTGATTTTGGTTTCTGGAAAATGCAACGGTTACATACATAGTTTGTGCTCTCTGAAATTGTCATTTAACTATAAAGGTTGTCGTGCTAGGTCAACAGATATGGAAACGAGAAATAAGAAAATTTGATGCTGAGATTGTGAGGCTAAATAAGCATGGATTTTATATATATTCTTCCTATATAACCTATAGATAACTGTAGATATTTATAAATTTGATCTTTTATAGATAACTATAGATCTAATCCTTAAATACTCATTTACTGCCAGTCTAGGACTGCAGAGGGTTTTAAAAAAACTTTTCTGAGACAAAGGACAACTTTAATAAAGGTTGATTAAAACTTAAAGGAAATTTCACGAGCACCTGAGTGGCTCAGTGGGTTCAGCGTCTGCCTTTGGCTCAGGTCATGATCTCAGGGTCCTGGGATCGAGTCCCACGTCGGGCTCCCTCCTCAGCAGAAAGCCTGCTTCTCCCTCTCCCTCTGCTCCTCCACTTCTGCTTGTTCTCTCTCTCTTAACTCTCTCCCTCTCTCACATAAATACATATTTTTAAAAAATAAATTAAAAAAAGTTAAAGGAAACTTCAGAAAAGAGAGAAAGGAAAGGTGTAGAAATGAGTTTATTATGCGTTAGATGACTGGGCCAGGTGTTCTACACATTTTGTAGGTATGCTCCCTACAACTCTAGGATACAGGAGTTGTTAACATTCCAATTTTACAAATGAGGTAATCAGGAATCAGATTAATTCTCTTCCCTAAGGTCACGCAGTCAGTAGGTGGTAGAGCTAAGATATAAACTTTAGTCAGTCTTATTTCTATTTGTATGTTTTTTCCAAATTGTTTTCCTGAATCGTGTATTTATTCTTAAAAACTTATAGAGTTTGTATCATATAGTTACATAGATTCTCAGCCAAATACAGGCAACGCAAAGTGAGAAAAGCATGGGGCGCCTAGGTGGCTCAGTCAGTTAAGCGACTGCCTTCTGCTTAGGTCATGATCTCAGGGTCCCGGGATCGAGCCCCACATCGGGCTCCCTGCCCAGCGGGGAGTATGCTTCTCCCTTCCCCTCTGCCGCTGCCCCCTGCTCCTTCTCTCTCAAATAAATAAATACAATCTTAAAAAAAAAAAAAAAAAAGTGAGAAAAGTAATGCTCTAAGAATCAGGGAAAAAACCTTTCTCATTTACTTACTAAGCACTGACACCCTGGAAAAATAAAATGGCAAGGGCTTAGGAACTTAAAACTACTGGGTGGTAGAAGAGTGGGATGGAAATTCAGGTCAGTCTCTATTATCTTTAGTATATACTGTGAAATGAATGTCCCACCCCCCCCAAATTCCTATGTTGAACCCCAAAAACCAGTGTGATGGGTGTTCGGGGGTGGGCCCTCTTGAACGGAACTAGTGCCTCAGAGAGCTCTCTGGCCCTTCTGCTATGTGAGAGCACTGTGAAAAGACAGAGAACCAGGAGTGGGCTCTTACTGGACACCAAATCTGCCAGCACCTTAATCTTGGACTTCCCAGCCTCCAGAACTGTGAGAAATAAATTTCTGTTGTTTATAAGCCACCTAGCCTGTGATATCTGTTATAGCCGCCTCAACAGACTAAAAGTATAACATTCAGTAATTAAATTGATTCTGACTCCATATTCTTATATATAACAGAGTAGCAAACTTGTATCACTCTAAGAGTATAGCCAGAACCCAGATTTCTAAACTTTAAATCCAAAGTATGCTTTGGTTCTATGATCTCTACTAATATTTTGAATCACTATTTCATGGTTGTTTCAAGACACATATGACCCATTTACAAATGGGGCAAAAAGGTATTATACTAGAAATAAACGTAAATGATAGAAGGATATTTGCCACATTCTCCCAAATTACTGATTACATATAAATAGGACACATAAAAATGTTTATGATAAAACTATGAGACTAATTTTTAAAGTTTACTCAATGACTAAACAGTGTTCAAATAAATGTATTTTTAGTATTCAGGAAAGAATTAACTTTAGATTAAAAAAGCCAAACCAACTACAATTTCTTTAAAAACTTTTATCAACTTCAAAACAGCCTTTAACTCTGTGGGCTACAGAACACACAATATTGAGAAAGAGAGGCAACTTTAGAAGCTCAGATCAATATTAAGAAATTATAGATACCACCCAATATAGAGGCAAGTGGCTTTTTATTTTCCTTTCCTTTTTAAGGAAAAATTTTTAAGGAAAGGAAAATAAAAAATATAAAGGGGAAAAAGTTACCTTTATTTCCGCAACAGATGTTCTTTTAAAATATGAAATATATTATTTCTTAAAAAGAAAAAATAGGAAGCTAAAAAAGAATGTGTATTTCTTAATTAAAAAAATAAGTAATGTGTACTTTACAAATATTTGAGGTCTTTATAATTTTTGCAAGTCTCAAGTCATCCCACCATCCCAGTTGTAGGATTTACTAATTCAAAAGACATGCACAAGTATTTTGCAATCTTATCTGCATCCACTACCTTTTTTTTAAATTCAACACCAAGGTTTCTAACCATTATAATCTTTGTTTATTGGTGATGAGTTATAACAGAAAAACCATTTTTTATTACTATTTTGAACTGTGTCTCCTGGAGTCAACACTTCATTTACAAAATATTATTTGAAAATTATCCAACTGTCAAAATTCACAAGATAGTACATTTTTCCTAATGGCATAGCTTGGGAAAATAGACCCAGCAATGGTACCATGTGAAAATAAATTGTAGAAGTAATTAGGGTAGACTCCATGATTTACCACTGCATATCAGAATCTAGAAAATCATAGTTAAATAAACAAATTTATTTAAAAATGACCTACAATGACTTATTTTCTATCCTACGACATTTATACAACACACCAAGATGATGTCTGAAAATTAAGCAATATTCTGAGTTTCCCCGAGAATGCCAATAACTTGTCTGAGTCTTCTGTAATTAAACTGACTACTTAACCAATGTATTTTAACATGGATTTGTCGCTACATAAACACAACCTAAATCTTAAATGAGGCAATCCTAAATCTTTATATCCTAAATAAAAAATGAGGCAAAAATGAAGTTATTTTCTATTTTGGGAATCCTAATATTACATGTGAAAAAAGAATTACACGAATTAAAAAACCATATAGACTTCTATGAACTTTTGTGGAAAGTTATAATTTGATTGATAAAGATATTTAGAAACATAGGATAAAAAAGGAAAGTTTAAAAATGTTCACCTTCAATTTATTGCATAGGTCACTGTTATACCATCTAATAAGATAATTAAAAACATGCAAGCAGCTGGTACTACAGCTAAACAGATTAATGTAATAGTCTGTAGTCATATGTGCTGGCAAGAGGCTCGCCTCTTTGGAGAGGAGAAGGTCAGCTGCCCTTGGGAAAGGAGGAGGGTGGTGGGGAGAGAATATTCCTTCTACCATGTGGCCTTGTGCTACAGTCACTAACTTAATCGTCTACTGCAAACTGCTAATCGGCAAACTACTATTCTTCTTTCATACCCAGCAAGGGTCTCTCAGTTTTAATGTTTAAATAAGAAATACAGAAAGCTCATATAATCTGACAGAGAATACTAGTCTTTAAAAATCGTAAGATCTGTTGCATAAACCAATAATATTTTCTCAATTCTTATGAATTTTCCGTTTCAACACATCATCTGCAAATTAGCTGGGAGACATATAACTGAATTTTAACAAGAAGTTCTAAAACAAGATCTAATCTATTACCTAGGCACCATATAATATTCATACTGGTGCCTTAGGAGTTAAATTCAGCTGCACTCCATTGGAATCACTGAAGCAAAACCACAAAAGACACAAATCCAAGTAAAACCTCCTGGCCTATGAAAACAAATCTATGAACAGTAGTCATATAGAACTATTGTGTTAGGATCTGATTGATCATGAATTTCAGAATTTGTCAAAATTCCAAAAATCCACCTCTGAACTTATACAAGGAATAAAACATCTTCCTTTTATCATTACTATGTGTATAAACTTGCTATTCGAAGGCAACCGAGAATATTTTATCGGATTGAGAGTTTCAAGCCTCAGGTTAAGCTTGTTTTTAGTTCCTTTTCTCCTAACAGACAAAAGATATTCTCCTGTAAGTTACACATTCTTTTTTACCTTCCTTTTAGTGTCTCTGTATCAGGGCACTGCAAAAAATTCTAAATACCAGAAGGTTACCAATGATGACAATGAGGATGATGCTACAGACAAGAAGATAAAAACAGCTACTATTTACTCAGCATTTACCACATGACACCATCCCATCAACTCCTCCTAACAAATGTGTTTTTTCTTACCCCCATTCTAATGGTGAGGAAACTGAGGCTAAGACTTGTCCAAGTTTCCCAAGTATTTGGAGTTAGGATCTGAACTGTCTCACCATATATTTAGGTATTATTAACAAATGAAAAACAAAACAACAATCAGTGACTCTGCCCTCTTGAAAGTGACAATCCAAGACCACAATAAGACAAACACATAATGGGAAGAAGAGTACAGATTTAGGTGACCAATTCAAGACTGAATTCAAAAGTTAATAAAACCTCCACATACACTGTAAAAGGGTACATGTGTTGGAGGGTTAAACGAAGGCTAAGGCAACAAAGTTGCCAATTATGTGAAAGAATTAGTTCCAGAAAGAATTAATAAATGCCATGGCTTTGCATTTGGATTTTCAAAAGGTTTTATCTTCTACATTTGATCAGTCTTTATAAGAGTTGTGAGGAGGAAGCAGGTTAGACATTAGAATGTCTTATAAGATGACAAACTAAGGCTAATCATTATCCTGGACACAGGTATATATAGCTTGAGTATGATGGTACTAGGCTGGCAGCCAGAACCGTCTAACTGTGAAGAAAGGTCAGGATTTCTGAAACAGTTTAAATAAGACAAAGGCAGAACTCTTAGGCTAAAGGAGCTTTGAGAGTTAACAGTCACATTTTTCTAATAATTTATTTAAGTTTAAAACAGCAATGATAGCAACAGAAAAATAATTTGCATTTTCAAAAGGGAATTTTACTGACAATTCTGTTGCATTTTAGAGTGATCATGCAACAATTCCTAGGTTTTATCAGTTAACCTTAATATCAAAATATACCCCAGAGCCGTGCTTCTGTGAATTCTGCATTTAACCCAAGTGTCAAATTCACAAGTAAGCTCATTATATTGTAAGAGCTATTGCCTGCTGAGTAGAAAAATATTCATTTCACACCTTAAATACTATAATACTATTTAATAACAGCACTGGCCTGCCAACTATTAAAAGCTCGTTTTTATATATTATACTACCTGAGCTTTTTATCTTGCCTTTTTAATTACAACAATAAATTAATATCCTAACATTACAACACTGACAGGCATTGATTAAAATTATATTAGTTAACAACATTAGTATTTATTGTGCAAAGTTGCATTAGGAGTTCATTTTCAAAGTACAATTATCATTCAATAATACTAAAACATTTTAATCTTCAAACTATTCAAGAAAAAAAAATTACAAGATAATACTGTGCCTTCACATTAACACATTTCTCTTAACTTTATATTATGTCCATTATTTACTATAATTAGTTAACCTACAAATGTAACTGTAAAATTTAACTCACCAACAAAATATATACACATATGGATTTTCCTTCCTTTGAAATACGTCTCTATTTTCCTTTTGTCTTAGCTATTTTTTATTGTATTTATATCTAGCAATGATACTAACATAGATCTCACATATATTATCATATTAACATTCCTCACTTACATGCCAAATCATGAATGTTTAACTATCTTTTATATTCACTTCGGCACTAAAAGAAGGATTTGAAGAATTCCAACATTTATAAGGTAGGATGAGTACACTGAAAATATAATGACAACATATGAGCTTTACTGCTGTGATAATACCCTTCTAGAACACCACGGGAACATAAGCCTTTTGTAGTATCTGTGACACTTGAACGACTGATTATTTATACAGACCCCAACTGATATAAAATAAAGATGTCAAGTGTTTCAATTACCATCTCATTTCTGGAATTCATAAACAAGTTGTAAAAAAGTTTCCCATTTACCACATTCTTATTAAGTGTTTCCTTCCTGTATACAAGGCCCTATTCTAGACATTAAAAGCTTGCCTGGAATCTGAAAAAACAAATGACACAGTTCCAATTAGGGACATACAATATGTTTTCAATAAAAACATAAATATTCCAATCATAAACTCCGTATTTATTACATAAAAGGAGTTACAGCTTAACATTCAAGTGAGTTTCCAAGTGTACACTGGTTCTTGTGTATATTTTACTGTGTCACTGCACAAGTGTTAGAACTAATAACCATCAGGACAGTGTACTTCTTTAAGAATCTGCACTGTTATCTACAATGCTAAAATGAATTATTATTGAATCCGGACTTTTTTCCTTAAAAGAAAACAACCTAGTTCTTATGTTACATTGGTTAAGTATATGAATATTCAAATATTACTTTCTTCTTCCTAGGTTTCTCTGTTATGAAGGTACAAAATCCATAAACATTTACTCAAGGAAATCAAGTTATAAGGAGAATATTACCAAAATACTAGAAAAGATACTTGTTTTCTTAACTAGCATATCCTTTTTAAAAAAATCACTAATTGAGATGTAACTGTCCCATTTGCTGAAGAACCCAATGGGATATAAACAAACACCACTTGATGTAACCATGGATTACATTTCATATTCTCTTAGATGCTCATAAGGAATATATTCTGTTTTAACAGGAAACTTAAACAAATGGAAGCCTTTAGTACGGTAACAGATATACTAGAAAAACAAAATCAAAAATGGATTCTAATGGAGCTTAATACTACATGTGCATTTATACCAATTATACACTAACAACTGATATCTAAAATAAGGCCATTTACTTAAGAACTTAAAAGGTTACATTGTTCATTACTCAGTATGTCTGCAGAACAATCACATATCACAGTATTCTTTACATTTGACTTATTTTTAAAGCACAGGTAACATTTCCTTACTACTCTAAGATTAGAATCCTGTAACATTAGGTATCTTGTATATTATCTTATAATAATATATATCTATGCATTCATCACCTACCTATAGGAATTAAAAGTCCCATCAGAATCTAAAGTAGAACTTCTTCTTCCATTTTTATTTGAATCTCCTGGAAAAAAAATTTAAAAACACTGAAATAATGAAGATTATGAAACTGAATATTTTAGTTGAAAAGCTGCTGTGTGACAGCTCTATTCAGTATATTGGGTCCAAAAGCATTATCCCTTTATCCCTAACCCCCAAATAGCTCTCGTAATCAGAGGTCCTTAGGCAAAAAATTCATTTCGATGCTAAAATATAAATACAACCACTCCTAAATTGGATAGAAATACTATCAAAATAATTGCTAACAGAAATGAAGAACAGTACATATTTTTATGAATCATAAACAGAACTGAAATTTATAAACCATTTAATCATACACTAGTGTTTATAAACAAAGGGCAATTCTTTGTTAGTGACCAAGTCACCTGTCCTGACCACTGGTATAGCCAAAAGAGAGCAACACAAAGGGGATGTGGGATGTTTCCCAGTCCCAGCTCTCCATGGCCGAGGAATTTGGTAAGCAGAGAGGTAAAAGAGAAAGCAGGCTTGGGCGGTGGTGAATGCATTCCAACGAGCTTTTCATACACCTTAATATTCTTCCTAAAACTTTATGTTTTAACTGTGGGCAAAAGTTCAGCAATTTTAAAAATGAAAAAACAACACTGAAAGGTATTTCTGCATCATATGGTAATACCAAACATTGAGAAAAAAAAATCCCACTCAAGAAACTGTTATATTCATAGTATCAGACTTAGAACAAATTCATACCTATTAAAGATTATAGAATAAAAATAAATGTGCTAAAGAAGTTTAAAATATGCTTACCAATGCCACAGTATAAACTATATATCCTTATTGATAAAAATTTAATTTTAGTAGTTTATATTTTAAAATATATACTTCAAAGTATAGTTTTTATAAAACCATAGTATACTACTATTAAATAGACCATTTATTCTTAGAAACAAATTAAAAAGACTAGATGATGATTACATTCTATACTCCTAATTTTTGTAATGTAACTATCAAACATCAGGTTATATTCATTTTTATATTTAAAGCTTAATAATTTAATGATTTATCCATTTTAATTTATACTTTTAATCCACTTTGAACAATCTAAGGTGCCACTGGAGATCATCACAGTGGTCCTGGTTAAGTCAAATAGTAATTACAGAGCTTTCACTTTAAAGATGAGATTATTTTTAATTATTGAGTATAGTACTTAAGGTACCATACTTATATAATTATGCTACTCATTAAATGGTTATTGAAAGCTGAAATGTAATTTTAATGATAGCTACCTATTTTTCTTTGCACATTTTATAGTTGACAGATTAGTCAAGAATGTTGGTTCTTTTCAAAATCTTTACAGCTGTGCCAAAGTGTTTAGGAGGACAAAAACTGGACTGAGTCCACTTACTTTTAACTCTGTTCTTTTTTCAAAATGCACTTCAGGTTTTTTTTTTTTTTTTTTTTTTTTCATTAAACAAAAATCCTAAAATGGATTATAGCATTCAAAACTATTGCCAAATTTTATAGAAGAAAATTATCCAAAATCATTTAAATGTTTAAGATCAATTTAGCTGGGCATATTTTGTTAATTCTTTGAAAACACGGATACTATAAGATCACTCATACAACATATTTTATTTTCTTAAAAAATTAATGGTATTATAATAAATAACCTAAAAGGATTTAAAGAAAATTACTGTTTCTTACTAAATGAAAATTTCCTACAACACATGTTATTTAACAGCTTGCAGACATTTCCTGTGAAACATTCTATAATCAGCATAAAATAAGTAACTATATCATACATTTAAAATATGAGCCTTCTTTCTCTTTAAAACTAAAGATTATAATTACTTAAATACATAAGATCTCACCGATAGAATATTTCTTCCCTTCTGCTGATATTTACCAGATCAAATATAAAATCCTTCGAATAATTAAGAGACTTTCGGCTTTTTAAACTAGGTTTTGTCATCATAATATATTACAAAGGTTTTCTTCATCTTATACCTGTTTCAAAATGAGCATATCACATTAAATGTAACCTTCAAAGGATGGGAATAAGGGAAAAAAGCAGTTTTTCTTTCTCAAAAACATACCAAATAAGGAGTACAATTATTTTTCTAACTAGTATTAGAGAAAAGATTTCAGAGTTTGCTATATGGGGAAAAGGCAATAAAGTTTTGAAGCGGGAAAAACTGCTTTGTTCTTTCAAACCTCTAGTTGAAATTAATTATAGCAAATGTTTATGAAAACATCTGTTCCTTACAGTTAAAAATTCTTAATTTTAGTATGGACGATTCCAGATTCTTATTTTGGAAGGAAATTGTCCAACAACTGAAAGATTTACAAAAGAACAGGCAGAATTTGTAATTCTGGAAAACTGTATATATAGTGTGTATATCCTGCAGAGATTTTCATTTGTGTGAAACATTTGGAGGGGCTTGAAACTGGTAATTAGGAGAAATCAAAGACAAACAGAGAGGTTCCTCTTTAAACTTAAGGTGTTATACAATAAAAACATATTTGTAATAGAAGGAAACATAAACCAAGAATTATAAATAAATGCTACTTTACTATGAATCTAATTTGGAGCAAGTATAATAAACGAAGTATTAATTTTATCAGGGATTTTAATAAGTCTAAAGCCAATACAATCAAGGGAAGATATGTGTAGTGTTCCCCAAAAATAACAACAGAGGGTGCAAGAGAGTTTAATATGTTTTTAGTTGCTGTTCCGATTCTTGTATTAAGTTGCCATAACTGTAACAAGGATGTAAAGGTTGTTTTCAGATCTCTCTCCCTCTCTTCACTTCCCTCTCTCTCTCACACATACAAACACACACACAAGCATAGGTACATTATTACAGTAATCTTGCACAAAGACCTTTAAATGATCAGATGGAACAAATACTTAAAATATGTTTTAAGGTAACAGATTACCTTTCAGTTGCTTGAAAAGTAACTTAATAAATTTTTAAAATACAATTGTGATTTTAAAAGTATTTCAATATTTAGTGTAAATTAACCAATAAAATGATTTAGATATATTTATTGAGGAAATTTTAATAAATACATAAATTACATACATATTATATATGGTGCTATGTGTATGTATATTGTGCAACATATATTCACAGGAACAGTTCATCGATTATTTGTGACAATTACAATGTGAAATTTACATAACAGATTAATTTCTCATTGGTAAATAACTTTGTAAAATGAATTCCTAGCACTCACAATTAAAATAAGTTGACTGACTTGAAAAAAAATACCTCTGTAGCCAAATTATTTTAAATGAGGATAGAAAGAGCATATATTTCCCATTAGTAATTTCTAACATACATGTACCCAACTTATTAAGCAAATAATATGTATAATGGTGACTTAAATCTTAAAACAAGATAAATTAAATTACAAATTTTTTTTTAACTTTTACTGCAGTCGTGTTTAGCTAAGGGCATTAATAGTATCTATGTACTGTTGAAAATCATGCTGAATGAAGATTTACAATAGATTTCTATAGTGCTTTTTATGTACAAACATCTCTTTCATGAAGGCAGAACCAGATATTTTAAACTAGGTTAGGTTAAAAACTACCAGAATAATGCTATAAACAAACACATCTACTCAACTGGGCCCTCGGTTTACATCTCAACAACATCAAGTTTTACAAGATCACCTCATACTATGTATGAATTCCAAAAAGTATTACATAATTTAAAAAATAAGGTTTATCTCTATAAATTGTTAGAGAAATGTCACCAAGTGTGTGCAATGAATATTTAATAGTAAGAGTGGAAAAAAGATTTGCTTTAAATGAAGTTGAGAATAAACCTATGGATAGCTACATTTAGTTGTGATAAGATAATATGCCATAAATAGTACAGAGACCTGAAGCCTTTTGTTTCTTTTAAATGAACATTACTACTGAAATGTTTTTTATTAAATTTAAAATCCCATTCAAAGAAAATGATTCAAAAAATCAATAAATTAAGTATATTCATGTGATGACACAGTAAGGCAATGTATAATGACTCAGCATTGTCTATGAAGACAGTAGACACTAATGACATTATCTCAACAGAGAGACAATAGTCCCTCTATGCTAATTTATTTATGCTAAAAATCCCCAGTGCTCAAGTAAATACAAAAAATTTGTCCATTCAATAATATTCCATTTTCTCTGTTATTATTATCTATATTCTAATGATTTAATGGCCATATTTAATTCTCCATATAATATTTAGAAGTTATTTTTATCTCCAAAAATGTTTATTAGCATGATTAAAAACATTTTTTGAATAATGACAGAATTTCTAAACATGAAAGAGTGTCAGTGGCTCTACCTCATAACCAAATATTTGCAAGTGAATGGACAGCTTTATTGCCAGTCTTCCTTTTATTAAAAACAATCCCTATTTATTGGTTCCATGTGAAGCTGTGACCATTGCTTTGACTGGGAATGAGTCCTTACTGCAATTACGTGTAAAAAATATGTTCCATAATTAGAGTGTGACTTATATTACTGAATAAAGAGTTGATAAAAATCCTCAAAGAGTTGGGTTTTGTTTTTTAAAAACATTCCTTTCACACACTACAAAGAAATAACTAGTACTTTGGCTGTTTAAATCACTACATGATATTGACAATGGCAGTCCCCAAAGGTCCTCCCTTCACATAATCACGAACACAGACTTTCTTCTGGAGTGTACATTTTTGGGGTAGGCTCTAAAGAATTGGGCCTCCAAGTATTTATACTAGTTTAAAAACAGTAGTAGTAGTCATTATACATGTCACCTTCACACAGGTACGGTAGTCTGGTGAAAGCTCTGGTAACAAAACCAGCTTTTCTGAAAACTTCGGGCAAGCTATTGACTTGTTCTTCTCAGTTCTATCCTTTGATTTCTAAAATTTCTGATGGTTTCTCCCACCTGCCACCTATGTTTTCCACATAGGGATGAAAGGGTAAAACCAGAGCAAGGATGACTGCCTCTCGTTGGCTCCAAGACATTTCTGGTATCTTTCAACACAGTCAGGGGCTGATCACAGCTGTCCAGCATATTTAAGCAACTTACATCATATTGGAACCCTGTATTCTGCTATTCATTTATACCAAGCACTTTGTATTTCTTCTTCTGAAGCTGCCATATCATAGTTTCAGAGAACTCAGTAGCATATATTTCTTCAAAATGAGAGTTCATGATTTTTCTGACTTCTTCATCTCTAGCACCTAAATATATGGGCTTTCCAATCTGCATTAATTTTGTAGTCTCTGAAACTGATCTGGTGAAAATGCAAATATTGAGCCTCTTCCTAGCAACCCACTGATAGATATTCTAGACATAAACAGGCTAAAAACAGATGACACAAAGGAGTGACATAACTGGATAAATAGTCAGTCTGATTTCTCAATGCTGTTAAGAACATCTGTGTTCCCTGATTAAGGTAACTCTAAACAAAGAGAGCCTGGAGTGATTCACATTTCTCTCTATTGCACACATACTACTGGTGGTTCTCCTTCCTGCTGGCCTCGGCCCTGCTAGCCTGCCAGGGCCACTTCTCATGTTCACACACAGGGAGCAGAGGAGTGGGCTCCACAGCATCCACATCCTCCATGCAAGGCAAACAGACACCAGGCTCAGGCACAGCCTGCCCACAGTTTCACCAAGGGCCATGGCCACTTGTCTGGATCACCACCAGTGTTGGGGTGAGGAGGAGGAGGTACCACTGCTCGGATTAGAACTACTACACCCAACTTGTCCATCCAGCCCCTTCAGGGCCAAGGCAGGGGGTCAAAATTATTATTTTAAATAATATAAAATCAGATGTAAAAAACAAATACATAGAAACTTTTAAATAAATATTTCAAATGGATAATTTTAAGAAGATAATATTTTTGTTATTCCTATTATTAATAGAATAATTTTCAAAAAGAGAGAGTGACATCAGTGGAATGGCAGAATATACAACTCCAAACTCTTATCCTCTCAAAGAAACACTAAAAACAAGCAATAACTGTCAGAACCAACTTTGCAATGATTCTGGAAGACAATCCAAGATTTACAAAAACCAAATGAACAATGAATGAAGAAAGAGACTTCCTGAAGGCTTTATGGCATTGATACTTGCCCTTACCCTACTCCCACCTTGGTACAGCAGTAGTCTTGAAGAAGGATGCAGTTCCCAGTGTGGGAGACCAGTACTTGGTTATGGAGGGAGCAAAGCAGACCACATTTGCAAAATGTTATGTAACTCTCTTCTAACTTATCTAGGAGCTAGCTGAAGGACTAACACAGAATATTCATCTCTTTTTTGTCTAATTCGAAAAGAGTGGTAGGCATTGCTCTTGAACATAGTGCAAGCTAAATTAAGAACAAGCAGATGCGTGGGGCAAAGGTTACAACTAAAACATTAAAAAGACCACCTAAGGCCTGGGAGCTAGAGTTGGTGAGAGTACCCTTGGGAAATTAGGACTTTAAAAAGCACCCATGTATATTGGAAAATGTACATGCGTAGAGCAAGCAGAAGACCAAAACCTTCCACCCAAAGCTGATCACTAAGATGAGAGCAAGTCTGGTTAAAGGATGAAGAACTGCTGTGGCACAGAACCAATCCGCAAACAGGAGAGGTGTTAGTTTTTTGTTTGGTTCTTGTTCTTTTTTTTAGCTCCTGACTTTCAAAGAAATAGCTGTCAAAACCCTAGCTGAACATAAGCTAAGAAATAAAGATTTCAGTGTCTTCATATGCAAAAGAATAAATCTTGGCAAAAATTAAAAAATAGATTGGGAAATAAGGGACTAAAAAAGTTTAAGAATACGGAAAATTAGCAAATATTAGGAGAAACTAAATTTTAAGAGTTACCAAATTATAATATTCAAATTATCAGTTGTCAATAACAATAAAAAAGAAAATCACAAAGCACATAATAAAACACAGGAAACAAGGCTCATAAAAAATAAATAAATTCATAAAAACTACCCTTGAGAAATCTAGAAATTGGATTTATCTACAAAGATTTTGACATAATTGTCTTTTTTTTTAAAGATTTTATTTCTTTATTTGACAGAGAGAAACACAGCGAGAGAGGGAACACAGGCAGGGGAGTTGAGAGAGAAGAAGCAGACTTCCTGCCGAGCAGGGAGCTCGATGCAGGGCTCGATCCCGGGACCCTGGGATCATGACCTGAGACAAAGGCAGGCGCTCAACCAACTGAGCCACCCAGGCGCCCCTTGACATAACTGTCTTAAGGATGCTTAAAAAGCAAAAAGAAAACATGGACAAAGAAAGAAAAGAAATTTTACAAATGAATGAATAAACAAAACGGGATTATTAATAAAGAGGTAAAAATTATAAAAGGAACAATTTTGGGGACTGAAAAATACAATACCTGAAATGAAAAATTCACTAGAGTGATTCAACAACAGGTGTGAGCAGGCAGAAGAAAGAAATAGCAAATATAAAGATAGGACAATTAAAATTATGGAGTCCAAGAAGCAAAAGGAAAAGCAATGAAGTGATCAAAACCTAAAGGACCTGTGTGACAAAATCAAGCAAATCAATATGCATTGTGAGAACCTGAGAAGTGAAAGAGAAAGAGGCAGAAAGTATATTTGAAGAAATAATGGCCAAAAACTTCCCAAATTTGACGAAAGACAAAAATCTACAAATCCAAGAAGCTCAAAGAACTCTTGGTATAATTAACACAGACCCTCACATAAGATATACAATAAGCAAACTGTTGAATGACAAGAAGAGAATCTTCAAAGAAGCAACAGAAAATATGGCACATCACAGATTTCTCAGTAAGATTAATAGATGATGTCTTAATACAAAACATATGGGCCATATGACAGTGGGATGATATATATTTAAAATACTTAAAGAAGAAGACCATCAACCAAAAATTTTGTATCTAGCAAAACAGATAGTGGGGTGTCAGGGTGGCTCAATGGGTTAAGCATCCAACTCTTGATCTCAGATTAGGTGTCAATCTCAGGGTCGTCAGTTTGAGCTCTGTGTTGGGCTCCATGCTGGGCATGGAGCCTATGCTAAAAAAAAAAAAAAAAAAAAAACGGAGGAGAAGAGGGGGAGGCGGAGGCAGAGGAGAAGAGCTAAGATATTCCCAGAAACACAAAAGCAGAGAGTCTGATACCACTACACATACTGTAAAAGAAAAGCTAATGGCAATCCTTTAGACTGAAAAGATATGACAGTAACTCAAAGCTGTGGGGAAAAAAAGACCTCTGATAAAGGTAAATGCATTAGTATATACAAAGCCAGTATTACTGTATTTAAGGTTTGTATTGCCAAACTCTATTTCCTACAAGATATGAAACACAAATGCACAAAAAATAATTATAAATCTATGCTACAGAGCAACAATGTATAAAAATGTAACTTGTAACACAACATAAAAAGAGAGGAAGAACACTTCTAGGGAAGATGTTGGAGTAGGAGGACCTTAAGCTCACTTGTCGCATGGATACAACTACATAGCAGTCACATCAATGTAATTAACCCAGAATATGAATCGAAGACTAGTAAAACAAACTCCACAACTAAATGTAGAGAACAGGCCACATCAAAGAGAGTAGAAAGGGCAGAAACATTGTGAGGAGCTAAACCCTAAGGGTCTGGCCACCAAAAGTAGGGAGCCATGGGCACAGTAAGGGGGGACAAACAGAATACCATACTGGAGAGCCTGCAAGAGAAAGACAAATCCCCTAACATTTGCTTTGAAAATCAGAGGGGCCAAATTTCATTACTTCTTATAACCAGCAGGATGTAAAGCATGGAACTTTAAAAATAAGTAGGCTCAGTTCTAGGAGAGCCAGGAAGGGGATAGGAAACTGAGTCCTTGCCCTTAAAGAGAAAGCACAAGAAACAGCTAGCAGAAATACAGCACAGAATGAGTAATTTGAAAAATGCCCATGGCATATTGGAGGGAGAGTTATTTACCAATCTCAGAGTTCACTGAGGGACTTCTTCAGGAGCAAAGGAGTAGGCAAGTACCATTCCTCTCCTCCATCAACCAGGATAAACATAGGGCCACCTGCAGAAACCAGTGCAGTGCCTGCATTCATTACCTAGCTGCATATACCATGCTCTGCCCCCTCCAGCTGAACCTGCCTCAGTCCTGGTGCTTCAGGCCCCCTCCTCCAAAAGACCTGCAAAAATCTTGCCAACACTGCATCTCCCAACTGCACACTTTGCGGGGCCTTGGTCCTTGAGGCAGTGACGGTCACCTCCAATGGAGGACACCAACAACTTTTTAAAACTGTATCACTCATATACATGCACTCTGAAAAGTGTCCCTGGCCAGCCCCAGTCTCCACATGGCTTTGTGTCCCCTGTGGAAGAAGAGGACCAGTACCATCTTAAAAGTGTGTGCCCCACTCATGACTTTCAAGAGCAAGAGACATAGGTGACTTTCCTAATACAGAGAAACAGACACAGAGACAAAATGAAGAGAAAGAGGAATATGTCCCAAATGAAAGACCATGACAAATATCACAGTAAGAGACCTACATGAAACAGAGATAATTAATATGCCAGATAAAGAATTTAAAGTAATGATCATAAAGATACTCGTTGGACATAAGAAAATAGTGGAAGACATCAGTGAGACCCTTAACAAAGAGATGAAAAAGAATCAATCAGAGATGAAGAATTCAGTATCTGAAATTAAACATATACTATGAAATAAACAGTAAACTGGAGGAAGCAGAATGGACCAGTGATCTGGAGGGCAGAGTAATAAGAAGCAATCAAGCTGAACAGGAGAGGGAAAAATCATTTAAAAAATGAAAACAGAATTAGGGAATTCAATGACATTATCAAGCATACTAACATTCACATTATAGGGATCCCAGAAGAAGAGAGAAAAGGGGGCAGAAAATTGATCTGAAGAAATAATAGCTGAAAACTTCCTGAATCTGAGGAAGGAAACAAATTCAGATCCAGGATGCACAGAGATCCCCCAACAAAATCAATCAAAAGAAGGTCACACCAAGACACACATTAATTAAAATGGCAAAAAGCAGTGATAAAGGAAGAATTTTTTTTTTTTAAAGATTTTTATTTATTTATTTGACAGAGAGAGAGGGAGAGATCACAAGTAGGCAGAGAGGCAGGCAGAGAGAAAGGAGGAAGCAGGCTCCCTGCTGAGCAGGGAGCCCGATGCGGAACTTGATCCCAGGACCCTGAGATCATGACCTGAGCCAAAGGCAGAGGCTTTAACCCACTGACCCACCCAGGCACCCCTAAAGGAAGAATTTTAAAATCAGCAAGAGAAAAGAAAAAGTTATATAAAAGGAGAACCTCATTAAGGATACAAGTGGATTTTTCAACAGAAACTTTGTAGGCCAGAGGAGAGCAGCATGATATATTCAAAGGGCTAAAAGGAAAAATCTACAGCCAAGAGTATTCTATCCAGCAAGGATATTATTCAGAATAGAAGGAGAGATAGAGAATTCCTCAGACAAACAAAAGCCGTAGAAGTTCATGACCACTAAACCAGCCCTACAAGAAATGTTAATGGGGACTCTGAGTAAAAAAGGAAAGACCATAAGTAAGAGTAAGAAAAGTAGAAAGTACAAAAACAGTAAAAATAAATATAGCTGTAAAAATCAGACAAGGGATTAACAAAATAAAACGATGCAAAGTATGAGACTATATACCTAAAACATGGAGAGAAAGGAGTAAAGAATAGATTAAAACTTAAGCAACCTTCAACTTAATATAGACTGCTATATGCAGAAAATGTTATATACAAACATAATGGTACATACAAATAAAAAACCAGCAATATATATGCAGAAAATAAAGAGAAAGGAGTCCAAGTATCTCACTAAAGAAAACCAACTTATGATGACAGAAGAGAGAAAGAAAGGAACAGAAGATACACACACACACACACACACACACACACACACACAAACACACATACACTCAAAGGATGTGAAAAGAAGGCTGGGGTAAAAATACTTATATAGGACAAAACTAACTCTGAAACAAAGACTAACAGAGACAATGAAGGACATCATATAATCAGTAAGAGGATAACCCAACGAGAAGACATAACAATTGTAAATATACAATTTATACACTCAACATGGAAGCTCTCAAATGCATCTAACAGTTAATAAAAAATATAAAAGAACTAATCCATAATAATACAATTTTAAAAGGGGATTTTAACACCTCAATTACATCAACGGACACACCATCCAAATAGAAAATCAACAAAGAAGAAGTGGCTTTGAATGAAAACTGGACCAGATGGATTTAATGTATATATTCAGAACATTCCAACCTAAAACAGCAGAATACACATTTTTTTCACATATGTATGGAACATTCTCCAGAACAGATCACATATTAAGTCAGAAAACAAGTCTCAACAATTTCAAAAACCCTGAAGTTATACCATACACCTTTTCTGACAACAATGTTATGAAAGGAGAAATCAAGCACCAGAAAAACCTGGAAAGAGCACAAATACATGAAGGTTAAGTAACATGCTACTGAACAATGAATGGCTCACTGAGAAATCAAATAGAAAATAAAAAAATACATGGAGACAGATGAAAATAAAACACAACAATCCAAAATTCGTCAAATGCAGCAAAAGTGGTTCTACTAGGGAAGTTTATAGCAATACAGGCCTACCTGAAGAAGTAAGAAAAATCTCAACTAAACAACCTAAGCTTGCGGCTAAAGGAGGTAGGAAAAGAACAAAACCGAAATCCAGCAGAAGGAAGGAAATAATAAGCATTAGAGGAGAAATAAATGATATAGGTACTAAAAAAATAGAACAGATAAATAAAACGAGGAGGTGGTTCTTTGATTAGATTGATAAAATTGATAAACTTCTAGCTAGACTCGTCAAAAAAACAAAACAAACAAACCAACAAAGAAAAAAAAAAACCACACACACAAAAGATGGGACTCAAAAAAACAAAACCAGAAATGAAAAAGGAGACATAACAACTGAGACCACAAAAAATACAAAGGATTATAAGAGAATATTATGAAAACCTATATGCCAACAAACTGGAAAATCCAGAACTGGGAAAACTCCTAGAAACATGCAACTTACCAAAACAGAAGCAGGAAAAAATAAAAAATTTGAACAGTTCAATTACCAGCAATGAAACTGAATCAGTTATCAAAAATCTCTCAACAAACAAGATGTCCAGGACCAGACAACTTCAAAAGTGAATTCTACCAAATTTTTTTTTTAAGATTTTATTTATTTATTTGTCAGAGAGAGAGAGAGAGAGCACAAGCAGGGAAGCGGCAGGAAGAGGTAGAAGAAGAAGCAGGCTCCCCACTGAGCAAGGAGCCTGATGTGGGACTCGATCCCAGGACCCTGGGATCATGACCTGAGCCGAAGGCAGCCACTTAACCAACTGAGCCACTCAGGCGTCCCTCAACCAAACATTTAAAGAAGAGTTAGTAGCTATTCCTCTCAAACTTTTCCAAAAAATAAAACAGTAAAGAAAATTGCTAAGTTCATTCTATGAGGCCAGCATTACCCTCATACCAAAACCAGATGAAAATACAACAACAATAATAACAACAAAAAGAACTACAGGCACCTCTAATGAACACAGATGCAAAAATCCTCAACAAAATATTAGCAAACTGAATCCAATAATACATTAAAAAAAGCATCTGCCACAATCAAATGGGATTTATTCCCGGCATGCAAAGGTATATCAATATTTGCAAATCGATGTGATACATCACATCAATAATAGAAAGGATAAAAACCATATGATCATTTCAATAGATGGAGAAAAAGCATTTGACAAAGTACAACATCCATTCATGATAAAGACCGTCAATGAAGTAGGTTTAGAGGAAACATACCTCAATATAATAAAAGCCATATATATATATATATATATATATATATAATAAAAGCCATATATATATATATATATAAACTCACAGCAAACATCAGACTTAATGGTTAAAAACTGAAAGCTTTTCTCTTAAGGTGAGGAACAAGACAAGAATGTCCACTCTCACCACTTTTATTCAATATAGTACTGAAATACCTAGCCACAGCAATCAGACAAAACAAAGGAATAAAAGGCATACAAACTGATAAGAAGTAAAACTTTCATATTTCAGATGACATACTATATCCAGAAAACCCTAAAGACTCCACCAAAAATCTTGCTAGAACTGACAGATGAATTCAGTAAAACTGAAGAATAAAAAAATCAATGTACAGAAATCTGTTGCACTTCTACACACTAATAATGAAGGAGCAGAAAGAGAAATTAGGAAAACAATCCCATTTTGAGTTGTACCAAAAAGAATAAAATACCTAGGAATAAAGTGAACCAAAGAAGTGAAAGACCTGTACCCTAAAAACTATAAAACATTGATGAAAGAAATTGAAGATGACACAAAGAAACGGAAGGACCTTCCATGTTCATGGATTGAAAGGACAAAAATCATTAAAATGTCCATATTACCCAAAGCCATCTTCACATTTAATACAATCTCTATCAAAATAACAGCATTTTTCACAGATCTAGAACAAACAATCCTAAAATCTATTCGGAACCACAAAGACCCCAAATAGCCAAAGTAATCTTGAAAAAGAAAAACTGGAGGTATCACAATCCCAGAGTTCACGATTATATTACAAAGTAATTAAAGTAATCAAAACAGTATGGTACTGGCACAAACAGACACAAAGATCAATGGAACAGATAAGAGAGTCCAGAAAATAAACCTAACATTATTTGGTAAATTAATCTTGGCAAAGCAGAAAAGAATATTCAATGGAAAAAAGATAGTCTTTTCAACAAATGGTGTTGGAAACACTGTACAGCAACATGCAAAAAAAATGAAACTGGACCACTTTCTTACACCACAAAAATAAATTCAAAATGGATTAAAGACTTAAATGTGAGAAAGGAAACCATTAAAATCCTAGAAGAGAGCAAAGGCAGTACTTTCTCTGACAATGACTATAACAACATCCTAGATATGTCTCCTGAGGCAAAGGAAACATAACAAAAATAAACTATTGGGACTATATCAAAATAAACAGCTTCTGCACAGCAAATGAAACAACCTACAAAACTAAAAGACAACCTACTAAATGGGAGAAGATATTTGCAAATGACATCCAATAAAGGGTTAGTATTCAAAATATATAAGTAACTTATAAAACTCGACACCCAAAAAACAAATAATCCAATTTAAAAATGGGCAGAAGACATGAACAGACATTTCTCCAAGAAGACGTACAGATGGGCAACAGACACATTAGACGATATTCAACAACACTCGTCATCAGAGTAAAGCACGTCAAAACCATAGTGAGATATTACCTCATATCTGTCAGAATGGCTAAAATCAAAAACACAAGAAACAAGTATTGGCAAGGATATGGAGAAAAAGGAACCCTTGTGCTATGTTAGTGGGAATGCAAACTGGTGTAGGCATTGTGGAAAACAGTATGGAGGTTACTCAAAAAATTAAACATAGAATTACCACATCATGCAATAATTCCACTACTGGATATTTACCCAAAGAATACAAAAACACTAATTCAAAAGGATATATGCACGCCTATGTTTATTGCATCATCATTTACAACAGCCAACTTATGGAAGCCACCTAAGTGTTCATCAATAGATGAATGAACAAAGAATAGGTTGGGTATGTGTGTGTGTACACATATACACACAATGGAGTATTATTCAGCCATCAAAAGGAATGAAATCTTGCCATTTGCAATGACATGGTTGGAGCTACAAAGCATAATGCTAAACAAAAAGTCAGAGAAAGATAAATACCATATGATTTCATGCACATGTGGAATCCAAGAAACAAAACAAATGAGCAAAGGTCAAAAAACAAAGAGAGAGAGGAACCAAGAAACAGACTACTAACTACAGAGAACAAACTGATAGTTACCAGAGGATAGGTGGGTAGGAGGATGGGTAAAATAGGTGAAGGGGATTAAGATTATCCTTATCTTGATGAGCAGTAAAATACATGGAATTCCTGAAACGAATCTAACACTGTATGTTAACTATACTCAAATTAAACTTTTTTTTTTTTTTAAACATAAAAAAGGGAAGAAGGACAGAGCTAAAGAGGAGTAGATATTTTGTATACTATGAAGTTTTGGTATCAACTTGAAGTAGATTGTTATAAATTTAAGATGTTAAGTATAATTCCTATGATTAACTATAGACACCATACCTAAAAAGTTACACAAAAGGAATGTGAAGGTATTGAAGATGATCACTACAAAAAATCAATAAATAAACACAAGAAAAAGCAGTAATGGAGGGAAGGAGGGGGAAGAAGGGTACAAAACATACAGAACACAATAGCAGAAGTAAGTACTGTTTTATCAGCAGTTACTTTAAATGTAACTGTATTAAAGTTTCCAATCAAAGGCAGAGATTACAAGAATGGATTTAAAAAATTATACAACTATATGTTGTCCACAAGATCCAAATCTTAAGATTCAAAGACACAACAGATTGAAAGTCAAAGGGTAGAAGATACTATATTTAAAAAGCAGTCAAAAAAGAGATATTAGACAAAATAGACTTTGTCAAAAACAGTTACAAGAGACAAAGGAGGACATTATATATTGATAAAAGGGTCAATTAATCAAGAAGATAATTATAAACATTTGTGCACCAAACAATACAACATGAAAATATATGAAGCAAATATTAACAGAATTGAAGGGAGAAACAGACAGTTCTACAATAATAGTTGAAGGCTTCAATTCACTAATTTTTCACTAATGGACAGAACATCTAGACAGAAGATCAGTAAGGGAATAGAAAACTTGAATAACAATGTAAACCAACTAGACCTACCAGACACATATAACACACTGCACCTGACAACAACAGGATACACAATCTTCTCAAGTGCACCTGGAACACGCACCAGGACAGACCATATGTTCGGTCAGAAAACGAGTCTCAATATAGAAAAAGACTAAAATCATACATATCTTCTCTGAATATAAAGAAATGAAGCTAGAAGTAAAACTGGAAATTTTTCAAGTATAAATGCAAATATGTGTGTCTATAGATGGAGAAAAGACAAACAGATAAATATGTGGGTGGAGTCTACATAAACATGGTAGTTTTAACTTTTAAGGAAAAAAAAATATGCTACTGATCATCTCTGGTTAAATTTGAAAGTAACTGACAGAACAAAACACTTGCTGAACTGGTAAAATTAAATTACCACGTTCAGTTTAATGAAATTTTAAAGTAAAGGCTTCATAACATCACAATTAGAAGTCCCGAGCAAGACAAACCCTGCTCTACCATAGAAGGGGAAGATAACAGTTTCTACCATAGAGTGTGGTTACAAGGATTAAATAAGAAAACTCAAGTAAAGTGCTTAGTGTAGGCATATAGCACAATGTAATTCCTCAATAAATGTTAGCCATGATTTTTCTGAACATATTAATCAATCTATTTAACATACTGGATACAGTGAAGGAAAAAAATTAAAAGGCTATTCTATCTAAAGGAAATAAACTTATTTATAATTTAAATAATTGAAAATTGTAACCCTTAAAAAGCATTTCTGATAAATTTGATAATTAACCAAAAAACATATTTAATGGGTTACGTAACTCTGTGCAAGTTCTGTGATATTTTTAATATCTTTCCTGATGATTATCATACCAAATATTGAATATAATGATATAGAGTAGAAAAAAAATCACAAAATTAAATAAAATTACAGCCTTGAAATATAAAGCCAACTAATGCATGAACTTCTATGTTTCTTGAGGCTGATAAAATATACACAGATAAAGAAATAAAACTACAGTCAATCTAGTAATAAATTAAAACTATCTCATGTAGGATAGTTTACAATATTACCCATACACCAGAATAAAACAAGCTTTAAGAAGAATTATTAATGATTCCGCAACTGAATGAAAAAAAAAGGTCTAATTTCAAAGATAAGTCACAACTATAACTATGTAATAGTTAACCTGTAATAATTACACAAATGCAAATATTTCTATTTATTGTGATTGCTATTTCTGGGCATATTGTTATTTCCCCAGGCATTCCATAGATTTAAATTTGCTTGATGTCAGGGGAGGAAAAAAAAAAGATCAGGAATCAACCAGGAAAACAGAATTCCAATGCGAACTTAATCTCTCTGGATCCTAGACTCCACATCTATTAAAAAAGGGGTGGGACCAGTTCAGTCTAAACTCATGAACATGATAATCATCCAAATCACCTTGCGACAAGTAAGTAAAAAGAGAGAGTGTGCATGCATGGGTGTGGTGTGTTTGAGAGACAGCAAAGGTAAGATTGAGATAATAATGGTAGATCTATGATTCCCTACCTCTAAATGGTTTTCTAATTATTTTGGTGATTCATGAGTCTTTTTTTTTTTTTAGTCCAAAATAATAAGTTTAATACATTTACTTCTGAAGAAGTTCTTCTCAAATTTGTTGTTGATCTACTTAGTATAAATGTGCTTTGTACTTATCTAAATTACAGCATTGGCATTGTGTAACTTTTGTAGGAAGGTGCTTTTGAAGCCCAGGTGGTCTGCAGGAGGACCACACAGGCCAATAACGGTGTTCTGCTTGCCACCTCCAGTCTGCACCCTTCCATCAATAATCACTACATGCTACTGGTCATACTAGGATAATGTACAGTGTTGACATAGCTCAGTGCAGCCCACTACTACTGCTGGAAAATGAGATTGAAGCTTGTGCTTATGATAGTCCACAGTAAATGATAAGACATAAGATACTCAATAATAAGTTTCTACTGTACTAAAAGTGAGTCTTCTATTGTAGAAGGCAATTTAATTTGCCCCAAACAGGGAGATTATCGAGTATCTTATTATTATTTACTGAAAACCTACTATGTGCCAGACAGTTTTTAGGACATGGAAGTACTATAGTGAACAAAACAGAATTTAGTGTGGGGATGGGGGAAATGAGAAAACACAGGAAAATGAATTTTTTTTTTCCCCCAAAGGTTTTATTTATTTATTTGACAGAGAGAGATACAGCGAGATTGAGCACACAAGCAGGGAGAGTCGGAGAGGGAGAAGCAGGTTCCCCACTGAGCAGGGAGCCCAATGTGGGACTCGATCCCAGGGCCCTGGGATCATGACCTGAGCCGAAGGCAGATGCTTAATGACTGAGCCACCCAGGCGCCCCAAGAAAATGAATTCTTAACAGATTAAGTTCAGATAATTACAAGACCTGTAAAGAAAATACAGCAGAAAAAAAAAAGAAGAAAAGACAGCAGAATAATGTGATATTCAGTGACTGGGGGAGGATGCTCTCTGCAGGGAGAGGTAATACCTGATTTGAAATTCTAGTAACAAGAAAAAAATTAGGTATTTAAACATCAATGGCAAAGAGTACAACATGCAAAGGCCCTAGAGCAGAAGCCGGCTTTTAAAAAAGAAAAAAATAAAAGTCAAGAAGACTCAAAGGCTAGGCCGAGTTGCATGAGATGAGGTCTCTGGAAGAAGGAGCAGCCACTGAACTTGGGGTTATATAGAGAGGAAGTCTAGATTTTACAAGTACAATGAGAAGCTACCATAAGTTTTAAAATGGTGAAAAAGATATATTTCATGTTTGAAAGATGATTCTAGCTGTGAACACTAGATTGAAAGTGGGGGGAGCAAGATGGAAGCTAAGAGATCAGTTAGGATCTGCACCATAGGATAACCTGATAAAATGGGCAAAAACAACCGCATACTTAATTCTAAGATAGTTTAAATGAGGATTTGAAATTTGAAATCTTCTGAAATGATATGAAATTATTCTTATGATGGAAAAGTAAGTAACTGTGCTAATATTTTATTTCTGTAAATAATGAAGAATTATCTTAATTTGATTATTAATAATTTTATTTTTACAAACTACTTTCTATATAGATCAGAAATTTGGTTTCTAAATAAGACTGACATCTGGTCACACACACACATAATATAAAAACAGAAGAAATAGTAAAATAGCACATTATAGATAATAGTAACAGGATTTCTAGTCCCATCCAACATGAAGGACCAGTGCAAGCCTCTCTCTCCCACTGATTTCAACTAGAAACTCTGGGCAAAGTACTAAAGCAACGTCTTGAGGAAATATGAGATAGCATGAGAAGCAAAAACTCTGACAGAACAAGCCGGGGATGGGGGAAGGGGGGCAGTTATCCTGGAGAAGAATACACTAGATCAGGGGATTATCTACTTCTATATGAACCGACACAAATCCTAGGTTCACCCTTAAGCTGTAAATGCTCAAAACATACCCAAAGCAGCACAGCAAAAGCTTTGAAAATTAACCTATGACATAAAATACCACCAAAGTCCCAGACTAAACCCTAAGGGTTGCATGCAAGTTGGACTCAAAAAAAAAAAAAAAAAAAAAAAAGATAGAAAAGAATTTAAACACTAAACTGACAGTGAAACCACCATCACCACCCACAGAAGGTAAGGCCAAACTTACAGTACGAACCTAATTGTTTTGGTTGCCTGGGGGAGGGGAAGAAAAACGGGAAAAAGAAAGGAGAAAGGAAACAAAAGAAAGTATTTCTCTGGAGGATTTAACAGGATCTAGAGTTTTGAAACCAAATATTCAAAATGTTATTGATACAATCCAAAATTACTTGATATATCAAGCACAAGGAAAAACTCGTCAACTTTCAAGGTACAATACAATTAACCCTGAGATGACCCAGATGGTGGAATCAACAAAGATTTATAGAACCTACTAAACAACTTTTCGCCATGAAGCACACTCTTAAAAGACAGATGCTCACAGTAAAAAAAATAATAAAGAAAAAAACTATTAAAAAGAATCAAATTAAAATTTTAAAACTATAAAGTACTAAGTATCTGAAATTTTTAAAAAAAGCTGTAAATGGGCTCAAAATTAACATGGAATTGACAGAGGAACAACTCAATGAACTAGAAAAGAAATCAAAGGAAGTTAGCTAATCTGAAGAATAGAGTAAGATTAAAATATTAAAATGGACAGAACCTCAAAGAACCATGGAAAAATATAAAGCTCCTAGTAAATCTTCAAAATTCAAACCTTTTATCAGTATCGTATTACCTAAATTATCAATATAATCTAATTATCTTCATAGTTGCACTCAAATATGGCTTCAGCATAAAGAATAAAGATTATCTAAATGAAAAATGAGATTACAACACAATGTGGAAATTAATCTCACCCACTCTAGTATTCACTTTTCTTTCATTTTTAGATATACTTTATTTTTCCACTAAAAAATATGTATACATTAAAAACTTGTATATATGTAAGAAATTATTAAGATAAAAATTAGCAAAAAATAAAGATTTTTGAAAAAGAAGGAAATAAAAAAGAGAAAGGAAAAAACACCTGTACTATAATTACATGGCGGGAAATACTTTCTTTTGTTTTTTTCCTATAAAATTGAAATTGTACACTATATAAACAATTTTGTGTTCTTTTATCTCATGTATTACAAGTGTAAGTACTTCTCCCACGTTATTTTAAAAACTTATTTACAACAAAATTTTAAATGGCTATGTAACACAGTAATCAATTAATGTTCTGTAATTTAACCATTCTTTTATCAGTGGATATTTCTGTATTTGAAATAGTGACCTGTTCTTAATAACACCATGATAAATATCTTTGTGCATAAATCTTTCCCTGGATGCCTTAAGACACAAAACTAAATTCGTTGGTGGAAAAGTACTAACAAAATTACAAAATTAATGTAAACTGATAAAAATCACAAGATTTACACATGATTATTATAGAAAACTTTAAAATGCAGATTCTTATAAGGAAGAAAAAAAGCTGCTCACAGTTCTACCATTAATATTTTGACAGATTTTCTCAAATTTTTAATGAAATACACTATATATTCTAGAATTTGAATACAATATATGGTTTAATACTATTATAAAACAACCTTCACGGACTATAGAGAATCTTAAACGACAGTTGATCTTCATAGCGTAATTATAAACCACCAAATATATTGGTAAATATATTCCTACTACTGCTTACCCTAGAGCATACATAAAGAACTGTCCACGTGAGCAGTAACTTGATGAAAGTCAATGCCTAAAAGAAGAACATCTACATGTTGTGAATTAGATACTCTGCATTCAAGTATTACAGAATTCTGACTGCTGCCCCTAATCTGTATTCTTTTTGTTGGGCCTATGGCAATCCAGCTACAGACTATATTTCACAGCTACATTATGCCTAGATGTAGCCCTGCAGGCACAAGTGATTAAAAAAAAAAAAATTCTGATACCCTGTACTAATTTCCTTTCTTTCCCACAGACTAAAACAATGGTAACAATGGCTAAATCAGGCCTAAATAGTAGCTGAGAACAAAAAGACAGAAAACAGTAATGATGTGGAGAAACTGTAGCCCTCATACATGCTACTGGGAATTTATAAAATAGTGCAGCCACTTTGGAAAAACAGTATGCCAGTTTCTTCCATAGTTAACCATCATATGACTCAGCAATTCTACTCTAGGAATCTATCCAAGAAAAATGAATAAAATACATGTGTATACACAAAGATCTGTGTTCAAATATTTATAACAACACTGTTTATAATAGCCCCAAACTGGAAATCATACAAATATCCATTAGCCATTGAATAAACAGAAATGGTATATCCATACAGTGGAATACTATTCAGCAACAAAGAAGGAACTCAGTACTAATACATGCTACATGACTGAACCTCAAAAACATTAGCTAAGTGAAATAAGCCAGACATAATGAGATGTAATTTCTCTTTCTATCCCTTATAATAACCCTTGTTCTGAAGTCTACTTACTCTGATATTAATAGTTACTCTAGCTTTCTTGTTAAGTGTTTGAATGATGTATCTTTCTCTATATTCTTTTAATTTTGACCTAAGTAATTTGTGTTAGTTTTCTATTGTTGCTATAACAAATAATCACAAGCTTCGAAGCTTAACACAAATATATTATCTTACAGTTCTGTAGGTTAGAATCTAATACAGGTTTCATTGGGCTAAAATAAAGGTGTAAGCAGGACGGTGTACCTTACTTACTGTGTTCCTTGCTCATTCAGTTGAAATAATTCAGTTCTAAGGTCCCCAACTCCTTAAGAACTGTAAGTAGAGAGCTGTTCCCAGTTTCCAGAGGCCACCTCAATTCCTTGCCTTCCTTCATCTTCAAAGCCACAGCAGTGGACCCAGTCTGTTTCACACTTTCTCTCTCTCCTGCCCTTCTATTGCTGTTTTTCTCTAACTGCAGTTGAAAAGGTTCTAAGCTGTTAAGGACTCATATGATGAGATTGGGCCCACCCAGGAAATCCCTAATAACTTTCTGATCTAAACATGTGTAACCTTAAAAACCTCTGTACATGGAGTGCCTTGTGGCTCGTTCATTAAACATCTGCCTTTGGCTCAGGTCATGATCCCAGGGTCCTGGGATCGAACCCCGCATTGGACTCCCTGCTCAGTAGGAAGCCTTCCTTCTCCCTCTCCCACTCCCCCTGCTTGTGTTCCCTTTTGCTGTGTTTCTGTCAAATAAATAAATAAAATCTTAAAAAAAAAAAAATCTGCAAAGTCCTTTCTGCCATATAAGGTAATATATTCACAGGTTCTGGAAATTAGAGTGTAGAAATATTTGGGGGTGGGGGAGACATTAATCAGCCTACTACATCTTTTTATTTAAAATGAATAACTTGTAGACAGCACATAATTGCTTTTTGCTTTTTAAAATGTTTCTGACAATCTCTGCCTTTTAACTGGTGTCCCTGGACTATTCCTATTAATGTGCTACCGATATGAATGAATTAAAATATAGGATCCAGCTACCTGTTTATCTGTTCCATCTACTCTTTATCTACTCCATCTACTCTTGTTCCATTTGTTCTTTATTTTTTACCCTCACTTTATGCCTTCTTTGGGTTCGAAGATATTTTATGATTCTATTTGATCTCCTCTATTGAATTATTATTTATGCCTTTGTATTCTATTTTTATTTAATGAATACTCTAGAGTAGGGTTTGACAAACCATGGCCTATGGTCCAGCAACTGTTTCTGTATATTAAGTTTATTAAAACTCATGCATTTGTTTGTGTACTAACATGCCCATTTGTTTATATACGAAGGCTACTTTCAAGCCATGATGGAAGAATTGAGTAGTTACAACTGAGACCATAGAGCAAGTCTTAAATATAAATTATATTCTCCTTTAAGAAAATGTTTTCTGATCCCTGCTCTAGGCTTACAATATAATATTTAATTAATCAGAGTCTACCTTCAAGCAATATTATATAATCATGTGTACTGTCAGGACCTTACAACAGTATATTCCCAATTCTTCCCCCTAATCCTTTGTGCTGTTGTTGCTAAGTATTTTACCTTTATATATGCTATAAACACTATATGTTGCTACTGTTTTTGTTTTGACAGTCATATTTTGGAGCAATTAAAAATAAGGAAAAAATAATTCTTTCATTTATCCCATTTCCTTCTTTTCTTTGTACAGATCCAAGTGCCTTTGTCCTATTATGTACCTTCCACCTGACAATGCTACTTTAACATTTCTTATTGTGTTGCCTGCTAGTAACAAATCCCCATGGTTTTGCCTATCTAAAAAAACTTTATTACTTCTTCATTTTTTGAAAGATATTTTCCTTAAGATATTTGAAAGCTATTCACAAGTTTTCCCTCCCTTTCAGCACATTAAAGTTGTCATTCCATGGTTTTCCAACTTCCATGATTTTTGGAGAGAAATCTGCTCTAATTGTTACCTACTTCTCAGTGTATTTTCTGTATTAGTTTTCTATTGTTGCTATAACACTTTTTTTTCTGGTTACCTTTAAGAATTTTTGTTTGCTTTTATCTGTTTGAATATGACTAAATTTTAAAATAATTTTTTATTTTGTTTTCTGTATTCTGCTCTGTGTTGTCTGAGCTTCTTGGATCTGTAGTTTAGTATCTATCATTAATTTGGGAAAATTATTGGCCATTATTTCTTTGAATATTTCTTCCCTACCTCTCTTCTTCTGGGATTCCAATTACATGGATCATTTGATATTGTCTCATGGTTCTCGTGTTTCTTATTTCTCTGTGTGTTTCAATTTGGGTAATTTCTGTTGACATATGTTCCCATTTGCTGGTTCTTTTTTGTCTGTGTTAATTCTACTTATGATCCTGTCATAGGCATTCTCTAACTTTATAACCGTGTTTTGAATTTCTAGAATTTCCATTCAATTTGTTGATATAATTTTCATATCTATGCTGAAATTAACCATCTGATCTTTCATGCTATCTAGATTTTCCACTAGAGCCTTGAAGATGTAATTCCTAGTTACTTAAAATAACCTGTGATACAGTTCCAACATGTGTCACTGCTATGTCTACTTTTGATGGTTGCTTTGTCTCTTGTGAGTGCATTTTCTTGCCTTTTCATATGCTTTGTAACTTTTTATTAAAGATCTTATATATTACTGTCATCATGTGTATGACAGTAAAGACTAAGGTAATTTTTATGCTTGGACATAAGCACACACTTCCACTAAAACTTTAGCAAAGAGGTTTAAATTAACCTAACTAGGAGTTAAACTAGGTTTGAAATCTGTCATTGCTATGGCTACACTCAGTGCACCACAGGCTGCAAATTTCTAAAGTGATTCAGTTTGCCAAAGAATATTTTTTCATTCTCCTAACTGTTCCACCTTCAGTTTTAAGGCTTTGTGCTCAGAAGATCTGTCTCTTGCAAATTACTTATATTTGACACTTGTTATCCTGGCAACAGGGAGTGAAAAATAGGGGAGTCTTCTTTGATCTTCTGGTTAAGACTTAGCTTTAGGTAAGCACTGTGTCCCTAGATATCATGTATATTCCTTTTTATTGATCCTTCCTCTCCTGAAGTATAGTTCCAGTTCCTGTAGATATTCCTGCCCCTCCCCTAAGGTTTGAGGGTTTTCCCTCCTGTTCCAATTTCCCAGCTACAAAGATATTCCACCAGTGTCCGAGGGCAACAATATTGGTTGCAGCTCTCCCAACAGACTATGGCTTTGTTCTATAAGAGAAAAGAGGAAGAAGAGTCCAGGTGGAGTTTATTGTTCTTCCTGCTGTGGCTGCTATAGTCATCCTTCAGTTCTTCACCAATAAATCTTACCAGTTTTATTGGCTGGTAAGGTTCATGAAGAAAAATCTATATAAGGGAGTGGGATACTCCTATTTTTGTGGCTACCACAGGTTTCACCTTTCCTCACCAGGACACACTTGGCCTCAACCAATTCAATAATCATTTTAGTTGAATGTTTTTCTGTATGTGTCGATTGTGTCTTCACCAGGTAAATCAGTACTTGCACTCTGCCTCCCTCTCTAAAAAGAATCTGTCTCTCCCTAGATTCTGGGCCTAGATTCACTGACCCACCACCTCAGCACTCAGTGGGTTAAAGAAAAGTTGTGAACTTGCTGTTTGTCCACCTTTTTATTTTAAAGTTGGGACTAAATTAGTGAACTTTCTTCTAGCTCTCTACATCTCTGATCAGAAACCAAGAGCCCTCTTATTTTTATGTAACTCCATGTATTATGGTTTTCAAAGTTTACCATATAACTTTCCACATAAGCGCACTCATCATCAAATGTTTAGCTAATGCTTTCTATGTGGCAGGCAGCAGGACAGAAACCAATGCCTTCATTCTACCAAAGTTATGCAGCTAACTAATGTTTGCATACCAAACTCTCTACCAAGACAAGATGATCCAATTTCTAACCTTAAGGGTTAGTACACTTAGGTCAGAGAAAAATATTCCGTGATTACATTTATCTGTAATTAAGTATAGGCAAATATCGTGGTTTGACTCATATGACTTTAAAACACTTCTTGTGGCACTGTAGAGAATATAGATATGAATAAGATAAAGACTTTATCTCTATAATACTTACTTATAGAGAATAGTTCAAATATTAAAAAAAAAAACAACCCATAGAGCACACTTTATCAATAACCTGCAGTTTAGGTGTTTAATAAGAATGTTAAGGCATGGGTAAATGAATAAGAATCATTATTCATGGGTAACAGATAGAGGAATTGAAGGCATGATGCCGT
Source organism: Potos flavus (assembly GCA_028534135.1). Taxonomy (NCBI): domain Eukaryota; kingdom Metazoa; phylum Chordata; class Mammalia; order Carnivora; family Procyonidae; genus Potos; species Potos flavus. The sequence goes on along the minus strand of CM052898.1, from coordinate 73,535,772 downwards.
AGGAAAAAAAATGAGAAGTTTTCCTTGCAATACTGATCCCATAAGTTTATGGCAAACGGCAGACAAGGAGAGGATAAACAAAAATCTAGCAGGATATATCAGATTATATTACATTACACAGCAGGAATATATTACATGGGGTTAAAGCTAACTACCCTTCATGGGATGTGATCTATTTCATGTTTGCACCTCTAGCACTCTGGTGGTAAGTACTGTTTTAAATCCTAAAGGCTGACTTCTTTAGTATATCAGATTTTATTGCAGTCAGGTACTTCAAACCAATTCTTTTCATATAAGAAATTAAAGTATATATGCCAATTAATGAATGAATTATGTGGAGCCAAAAAAAAAAAAAAGATCTGTGAGAAGGATCAGATTTTTGTGGAAGTCTAATTACCAGTCTCTACATGTAAGTAAAATAATCTGGGAAGTTAAGGTTCAGAATGTAAATTAATAAGGATAATACCATTTTCTCTCATTTTAATGGCTTCCAATTCTTCTAACCTGATGCATTCATCCTTCTACATCTTTGGAAATACCCATTGAGAACACTGTGGTTTTCTAAAACAATTGTTCCTTCTACAGCTACTGCTGAAATGGTTATTGCCAATATTTCCTTCTTTCCATTTCCAGGAGACCTTCCTTCCCACAGATAAAGTTTCTCTAGGTATGTTTGTATCATTAGTTACACTGTAACCAAATTCTTAATCTGGTCTCTCAGTCATTCTGCCTCCCTAATACGACCATTTCTGCTCGGATCTATTTTATATATATTTTATAATTTGATTCTCAAAAGGTAATATTTTCTAAGTTTTTCAGTTCTTAGTATGCATGCATGCCCCACTATTTTTCATTTCAATACATTGTGAAAGGACAAAACATCATGGATCACTTAAATACCACTTGAATATCAAACTCACAGAGCTATGAAAGTTATTTAAAAAAAAAGATACTACATAAATATGTTGGTAATCATATAATAACAAAAGTCAGCTTCCATATAATACGGGGTCAGGGAGATTATTATACTAGTGTATGCATGATTCAATCTTTTGGTTAAAAAAGCACTATACTTAGTTATAAAAAGCTCAGAAAACTGGAAACAGAAATGCAGTCTAGGATAGATTTTCAGACTAATATAGCAGTCTTGGCATGAATAATAAGAGAACTGTGGTTGATCCACAGAACAGTTGGATTATGAACCAGAATATGCAAATCAGGTAACTATTTATGATAATTATTAAAATGTTAACTTGCAAATAAAGCATAAAGCACAAAAAATAAAATTATACAGTAGGCTTATTCAAGCACAGTATAGGACAATGCAGTATAATCCGAAGTTTATATACTTTATGGTGTATATTACTCTTAAGCATGTTAATATTGAAACAATAATGCAAGCACAGTTTAACTTCATTTTTGGTTAGGATAATTGTTCATGTTTTCTTTAGACAAACAAATACTGTTTGGATGAAAGTCTCCTTTCATTTCCAACAGGTTTGTTAATATGTTCTTACGCATGTACTATGGGATTCTCTGGAATCCCAGCCTCAGAAGTTTTCGCTCTTTCCCCTCTGTATCTGATAGTTACTGAGTTGTGCCAATTCACTGTACACAATGCCTTAAAGTTGCTTACATTGTTCTTTATTTGCAAAGCTACCAGACTCCTCCCCCTGGTTTCATAACCTAATCCATACACTTCTACTTCTCAAAGATTCAGTACCTGCTTTCATTTTCTCTCTCAATAGTTCTAAAAACAACTACCAGAATAGTCTTCACATAATCATGTTTATCAAGGTAAGACGTAAGTCAAGGGCTTGCAGTTGTATGTTTGTGTATATGTATGTGTTTTGTCTCACCCGATTACTAATTCAAATCTAAATTCTTAAAGGATCAAAGGTCCTTACGAAGTGATCTTCTATCTTACCTAATCCCCTTTCTACAATCTCAATGTTCTATAAGGGACTTTGGTTCTAATCACACCCATCACCTCAATTTATACAGTCCTTGCAATTTATCCTCCCTAACTACATTTTGAATTTCTGCTTTATTGATTCTGTTCTTTACTGCTTCTAATAGATATTTCGTTTCAGCTATTGTATTTTAATTTCTTGTCATTTTTCTTCAGCTCCCTCTTATCTTTTCCTATATTCTCAGCCAGATTTCTTTTCACCCATCTTTTAGCTAGCATTTTTCATACTTTATTTCAAAAGAACATGTATGCTTATTGAAGATATATGGCATATTTTAATAAAGTTTACTTGTTTTTCATAGATTTTAATCTTTTCAACAAATACGTATTTTCTCTGTCCTCTGAGAACAGTGCTCCCCTTATTTTATATTACTGAATCTTTTGATCTTTTTTTTGACTGTTTACTCATTCTTGAAGTAGTGAGTTCTGCTCTTTCCTAATAAATGGGAGAAGGGGATGGTGGTGGTAAATTAATTTCTCATTACCCACATATTTTATTCAAATCTTCCAGATCCTAAGAACTTTGGCCTAATTTCTCATTTCCTTCCTATGTCGTTTGCTTACTATGGCTCTAAAGAAAAGAGCTCACCTGGGCTCCACTCTTATTCCTTCTTACCAGCCTCATCATCTCATACCTGATTGAAACAGCCTCCCAAATAACTGGTAACCTAGTGTTCTAATTTGCTTGATTCCATCTCTCAGTTTTGTAATCCACTCTACATCATGCCACTTATTATTCCCTTATCTCTTGCCAGCAGCAGCAAGAAATCTATGCTCTACTCAGTTCCAGGTAAGCACCTTTTCAACATGGTGTATATCTCTTTCTGGTTATCTTTGGCTTTACCACTCACTATATTTTAAATGCTCCTGGCCAAGTAAAACCCTAGACATGTACAAGGTACATTTTAAATGAGAACTTTATTTTTTTCAATAGATTATAAATTCCTTGGACCTAGGTATTCTCTCCTTCACTTTAGTCTTCACAGCACCAAACAAACGGAATAAAGTCATCATTTTATTTTTTTTAAAGATTTTGTTTTATTAGAGAGAGAAAGACAACAGCACACACGATCAGGAGGAAGGGCAGAGGGAGAAGGAGAAACAGACTCCCCCATGAGCACAGAGCCCAATGCAGGGCTAGATCCCAGGATCCTGAAATCACGACCTGAGACATCCAGGTGTCCCCAAACTCATACTATCACATAGTGCAACCAATCTACTTTATAAAACAACCTACTTATAGTAAATAGTTTGGTTTCCATTAAGATGCCAAAAGATATCATCAAAAATTATAAAGAAAAGAAACTTTGAAGCAAGCAAAACCAAAGATTCTTCCTAAACAAGTCCAGATCAGGGGTCCAGAAATTATAGCTGTTTTTATATGGCCTATGAGCTTCTTAAGAAATGTTTCTATGCAATGCAAACTGGAGCAGCCACTCTAGAAAATAGTATGGAGGTTCCTCAAAAAGTGAAAAATGAAACTACCCTACAATCCAACAATTGCACTACTGGGTATTTACCTAAAGAATACAAAAATGCTAATTCAAAGGGATACATGCACTTTCATAGCCGCATTATCTACCATAGCCAAACTATGAAAATGGCCCAAATGCCCATCAACTGATGGATGGATAAAGAAGATTTATATATACATACAATGGAATATTACTCAGCCATAAAAAAGAATGGAATCTTGCCATCTGCAATGATGTGGATGGAGCTAGAGAGAATTATGCTAACTGAAATTAGGTCAGTCAGAGAAAGACAAATACCAGATGATTTCACTCATATGTGGAATTTAAGAAACAAAATAAACAAGCATAGGGGAAAAAAGAGAGAGAGAGAGAGGCAAACCAAGAAACAGACTCTTAACTATTGAGATAAACTGATGGTTACCAGAGGGGAGGTAGGGGAGGTGGGTGAGGGGTTGGGTTAAATAGGTGATGGGAATTAAGGAGTTTATGTTTTTGTAATTAGTACCAGGTTTTGTGCATAAGTGTTGAATCACTGAATTCTATATTTGAAACTATTATACTGTATATTAACTGGAATTTAAATAAGAACTTTAAAAATAATAATTAAAAATAAAAAATAATGGTTTCTGTATTTTAAGATTTTTTAAAAAATCATAAAGATGTTTTGTGACACATATAATGAAAACTATATGACATTCAAGTTTTACTCATCACAAATAAAGTTTTATTGGAACACGGCCATCTCCACTTATTTACATGTTTTCTGTGGCTACTTTCAAGTTATAAGGACTGACTTGAATAGTTGTTCTAGACCATATGGCTCTCAATGCCTAAAATATTTACTACAAGAAAAAAAAATGTCCATTCTTGGTCTAAGTCAGCAAAGTAACAAATATCTTGACCAACCTTACCACCTGAAGGTGAGGGTGTTATATGAGATAAAGAAAAGGCTTTGGTGGCCATTAGCAAATTAGTTTCATTTCCTAATGTCAAACAGGTAGTTTTCTGTGGGGGGCGGGGGGGAAGATTTGAAAGGAATCATTCTGCTAGCTGCAGAAAGCAACCAGCTAAGAAATAAACCTTGATTGTTCACTTTTACATCATACTTCATACATCATACCCCATCCCACAAACATATACAAATTTATTTTCAATTTATTATACACTTTCTAAACATGGATAAACTGATAACCTTCCTGCTCTGGTGAAGAGGAATATATATCTTATCCTCCACAGATCATGTGGTTACAAAACATAAATTTAGAAATATTTCAGGAAAAATGGATCCTACTGTGTAACTATTGAGAGTAAATATTCTGTATCAAATATACCCAAATTTAAATCTTTGTTTTTGCGGGCCATGTTCAAATGTACACATGGTAAATACCATAGTCATTTAAGTAAGGCAATTCCTGGAGGAACATATTTTTAGCCAATTCTTTCTGGTTGAAAGAATTAAGAGATGATGTTACTTCAACTAAGATGTTGTACAGACCAGAGCTGCCTCTCTATTGTTTTAGACAACTGACTGCATTTTCTTTTCATACTTTCCAGGTCTTTGCTATCTATTATAGCACAAAACTCTGAGGTATCAACATAGTATTTCTCACATGGATGGGTTCCTGAGAAGTGTTTTGGCTCTGCCTATAAGCATCCCTATAGTTCCTATCAATGGAAGAAAAGGTCCCAGTGAGAATACAAGTCAGTATTCTCATATCATGATGAACTGCTACTGCCTTGCCATAAGCATGTTTGCTAGCTAAAACATCTGAGTCAGTTCATTTAGTAAAAATTTAGTGAGCTTCTCCTAAGTGCCTAGGGGAATTCAGAGATGAAACACAGAACCTCTGCTTTCAAAAAACAAATAATTTAGCTGGGCAAACAGATGAATAACCAAACACAAAAAAATATCTGTACAATAGGTTCCTGAACTGATACTTCTATAGCCACTGTTTAAGTAGTCAAAACAGCCAAAGTATCAGAAAACTCACCTATGGCAAAGTGCAGGCAAACACTTTTTAAATCACCTCATTTCCAATTCTCTCCTCTAGCTGCTTACCTTCTCTTTTTCCTAGCTTCAGAAAACAGTGATGAAGACTTTAGTTTATTGACTCATGGTATAATTTAGGTTGGGAGATTGGGACCTAATACATTGGTTAGCAATCATTTCCTTTAAAGATTTTTTTTTTTTCCTTTTTGGATGCAGTTAGACAAGAGATTCCTATAGGAATAAAGGACCCTCCATTTCACTGACTTAGGCCCTTTCCTCAGAATTACATACAATTTTTTTAGGAATTATGTCCTTGGTTTTGTTTGTTTCATCGAAGGAACTAAAGAAGTCCATCTTCAACAAAAATAGTTAAGTTACTGAAAAATAATTGGAAATTTTATCACAAAGAAATTTAAAAGCTTATAATGAAAACAGGATGAGGAAGACTGAATTTTGGAAATGAATTTCTGAAAGCCCTAATATTTAGTATTTTTTAAAATAAAAAGATACCAAAAAGAAGACATGCTGTGTTATGCATACTTAAATATTAATAATGGGTATGACATGCTTGATTTCTTTATCCACTCTTGCTTTTTAAAAACCCATCCAGATCTTTCCCCCTTCAAAATCTTGATGACATGACTATAAATACTTTGCTTTGCTATAGATAAAATGCACACTAAGTAGCACTTTTTTAGTAGTATGTTTTATTGTTATTATTCTGGTCCTGATCCTTCATCCAATTGTTCAGTGCCTTTCTGATTTTATAAAGTATCATGCTGATTCCAAAGTCCACCTAGTTAGCTAGGTCCAGCTTCTGCTAGTCCTTCTTAGCCAATCCTTACCTCCTTCCATCCTGACAGTGAAGGAGCAGGTACAAGGTCAGGGTTCAATCTAGGTTTCATTACAAACACCTTGTGTGCCCTCTGCATTGCCTTCTCCTCTGAGATACAGCTGGCCAACATGGTACAAATACAAAAATGACAATACTCAAGATTACAGAATGACTAATAATTAGCAAAGTTTTATGAATATTTATACATTTTCTTTAAAAAAAAGCTACCTACCAATAATCTCTACCTAAAATCAATGATTATTACATAGGAGCCAATTTGATTTATTTCTTTTGAAGTTAATATTAAGAAGTACTTTCTTAGAAATGGTCCTTTTTCTTTCATTAAAAGATAAGAAATATGCACTCATAGTGTTAAACCTTCTGTCCTGGTCAGGAACCTAAGACTATCTCTAGAGAATTTCATTCATTTCATTACAAACAATCATTCATTGTTTGTGTCGTGGTGCTGGGGATCCAGAAGTGCGCACAACAGAGACCTGCTACTACCTAAATTCTCTTTTTGAAAGTTTTTCAAAATAGTATTTCTCCCCTTTCTACACAATTTTTGTTCTAGGTGATCAGACATTTTCATATGTAAGACTGTTTCATTCCAAAGCTAACCTAGAAAAGGTACCTATGGCCAATATTCACTTCTGAGTTCTCACGGAAATGAAATTCTAATTTTCAAGAGACTCTCTATAGGAATATTTGCTATAAGTCTTTAAAACAACTTAGCAACTTTAAGAACAAAATGACCAGTTTTAAATTATCAGAATTCCTATCCCAGCAATCACATATTTTCCCAAAGATGGCTTCATTGACTAATACAAGATCAACATAACATGAAACTGTGATCGTGTAACCATGCGGTCATATTTAAGTATAAGGCTAACAGGGTCTTATGCAGAGCTCTGCCTTTACTTAAATGTGTGTATGTGCTATGGTAAGTGCTGTGAAATGTGTAAGCCTGATGATTCAGAGACATGTACCTGAGGGCAAATAATACATCATGTGTTAATAAAAAATAATAAAAAAAATAAATAAACTTAAAAAAAAAACATACTTTATCTAGAAGTCTTTGCTTCTAGATGGCACGTAGCACAAACTCATCACAGAGTTTCCAGCTCATTAAGGGAGGAAATTCCCTCTGCTGCCCTTATTGACCCATGACATAGTCTTTACCCTTCCAGAAAACTGCCTTCCCCAGTTCTCTAGGACTCGCTTATTTGCTTAGACTAGCCTGGCACTCAGTATTTTTGCAGCAGTGTTTCTCAGTGGTATAGTTGTGGACATTTGGAGCAAGATAGTTCTTCATTATGTGGAACTATTTAGTGCAGTAAAAAGCACTTAGCCCACTAAATGCCACCGGAGTTTCTTAGTTACCATAACAACCCTTACACACACACACACATAACCTGTCCTTATCTGTTTCCAAATGCATGGGGGTAAGAAAGAAGAAGGCAAGGGGGAATTGAGCACCATTCCCAATTGATTACTATAACGTGTATTTTGCGGACCTTGGCCCTAAATCCCTTATATCTTGACAATTGATTTGCCTGGTTTTCCTTACTTTCAGATTCTGAACTGTGTATCCCCTAACTCAATCTACTTTCTCCAATAGCTCTTTCTTCTCTACTAAAGAAAATCCCTTGTCTCTAACTCAATTTCACTGTATTAAGGTGACAACAGAAATCAAGTCAAGAAAAAATAATGCTGGAAGGGAAGTACATATTTTGAATAAAAAGCACAAAATACGCAGTGTGCCAAAATGCAAAAGGCCTTCAGGGAAGAATGCCCAAAAGTTTAGAGGCACCTAGCAGCAAAGCCACTGAAGATAGCAATTCAGTCAACCAGGATTAAGTGTAATCATTAAGGCACACTTGAGGAGTCTAACACCCACTGAGGGTTAGAATGAAGACTGTTACACTAACTTACATTCCTCTGTCTTCACTTGACTTCCAGAATAGCTTGGCACCTCCTACCCTAAAACCTCTATACTTGCTGTCTCCTCAGCTTGGAATGCCTTTGCCTCCAATATTCAGATGGCTCATTCCTTCATCTCCTTTAAGTATTAGCTCAAAATTTTTCCCCATTAGACGTACCTTGATATTTAATTCTGCAACCTCCTGACTCGTGCGCTATCTATCCCCTTAAACTGCAATATTGATTTCATTTTTCCAAAGCAATTATCATTTTCTAAGACTCTATTTATCTTAAATCTCTATTATGCTTGTTATTTACTATCTCCCTCTGCTAGAACGCAAGCTCCATGAGGGTAAGGATCTTTGTTTTGTTCACTGATATATCCCAAGCACCTAGAACACAGCTGCAGAACTCAGAAGGCCTAATGTTCATTATCAACAACCTGGTCTGCAGAATGATGGATGCAGTCACATCTCAACCAAACCAAAAAATGATACCTTTGAAACCAGAGGTGTTTCAAGGTTTTAAGCTAATGCTACTTCTTATTCACTAGCTTATTACTAGAGGGAGACAGGAAAGCTCTTCCCTCACAGATATGGGCACTAAATGGTCCCAGAATGTCTTTAGTTAGCAAAATCTCTGAACCCTTCACAGCAATAATGCTTATGACTCTGCACCAGGAAAGCAAAAGCCACATTTCTTCTTCCATTTACTTGAAATGACTTGAGCCTGAAGGAAGAAATTAATAGTTCCCAAAGTCATCTAGTGATTAAGAGGCATGGGCACAAAGCATGGGACCCTCAATACCTGATTATTCTTTAAGTATATGCCTTCTAGTACAGTTCCAGAATAGTTTATGAATACTGACTTGGAAGGGCCAGAAAAAGCACAGGTATCAAGAACTGAAAAAAAAAAATAAAACAAAACAAAACAAAAAACCAGATATTAAAAAAGATACATTTTAATGAAAGACTATCAAAGCAGCAGTATGAAATGAATGAAGAAACAAATTCATTGTTAGGAGCAAAATACAGAAAGAGTATATTAAGAGAGTCCAAGTTAACTGCTATGTCACATCTTTATCTTCAAAAACCATCCATCATTTTACAATGTAAAAACAGAGGTTTCCTGAAGATTGTTACCCCATTTCTAGCCCCAGATGCACAGCCACTCGTTCACATGTTCCACCATTTACTGTATGTGAGGACCATCCAGCCTGTAGACAATTCAATTAATCTTACAAGTGACATACAAAAAACCCCAACAACAACAACAAAAAAAAACAGATGTGGCATTAAGATTTACAAAGTTATTGAAACTTTTTAACAAGTAAAACGCATCTTTACTTAGCTACACCAGAATGAGGAATAAAAGGGGTTTACATATGTTCCAATTCTAAACCTATCAATCAAACCCATGTTATTCCTTTGGGAGCTTATTTACATGCATATTTATCAGCCTCACATGCTAATTCCCTGCTGTTTTATGCCTGCGAGGCATGTTTATGAGTCATAATTGTTGATCTCATTTGATGTATTTCACTGAAGGAAGACATTATTCAGTTATGTGGCCTAATGTCAATGAGTTACGATGACCTGATCTTCCAAATGCAACTTGCTCTTTAATTTTTATTAGGACATAACTTACTGTACAGCAAAAGAAGTATACTGAAATAAAAGAACCAATGTTTTATATAAAAAATTTAAATAATCATCTTATTTTTGATCCACCTTACCCTTCATAATCAATCTGAAATGTAGCTACAACAATCCCGTCACTCATTCAGTCATTTATTTCCCCACGCTCTTGTACCAAGCCCTAGCTTCATACTGTGCCACATTAGTCTTTCAGGACCCTCCTCCAGTTTATACGAAAACCCTATTTTTATTCATTTACTCCATTATTACATGTCTTTACTCTCATTTTGTTTTTCCCTTCAATCATGATTCAATGACTTCTTTAATCTGTATTACAAAACTTAAATATTCAAAACTATTTTCTTCAACTCAAAATGTTACTTTAGGCAGAAAGTCTTCCTACAATAGCTTAATTGGGTAATAAGTAACCATTTCTGCATTCCTTCTATCCCTTAGAAAATATTAAGTAGCCACTGTTTATTTCACCATATTACTAATCAAAAATACATTCTATATATAACATTCAGCAAAATACAATTTAGTGGTAGCAGTAAGGGATAGCATGTGCTAAGATGTTTTATTATGAAGCAGAAATGGAATATATTGCAGTGCACTGTTATTTCTGTAGACAATTCTAAACTGGTATTGCAGTGAGGTGCCTTACATGGAATATGACTCAGATGATATAAAACATATGTAGTAGTATCACAAGGGCCTTGAAATAACAGCTTCTACACTACCATGAGAAATTTGACTTAAAATCAATTTTTGCAACATGGCCCTGTGTAAGAAAGATGGCTTATAATTTTCCCTGTCCAGCAGTTTTGGAGTGTGAATATTTCATACTACCGAAATACCACTGCAAGGGTTACCAAACTGAATTCAACAGGCACCATGACTCGGAGCAGGAGAGCATGAAGCCTACCTCCACTCGTCTAGGTGATCACACCACCCATGTAGCAACTAGATCGAATGGTAGAAGATTAAGTATTAGAAAAGAAGCGTGTTTGGCACATAGATGAGTGCAGTAGCCATTCTCTCTTCTCTTGACCTACACTTGAAGAATAAAAATTATGAAGAATTCTATTCTTAAAGTATATTGGAAAGTATTTTAATAGGAGGACTGAAATCTTACAATGCCAAAGATACAGATGTAGTGAAAAGAAGGGGCACATGCACGCCAATGTTCATAGCAGCCGCGTCCACAATAGCCAAACTGTGGAAGGAGCTGAGATGCCCTTCTATAGATGAATGGATAAAGAAGATGTGGTCCATGTACACAATGGAATATTACTCAGCCGTCAGAAAGGATGAATACCCACCATTTGCATCGACGTGGATGGAACTGGAGGGGATTATACTAAGTGAAACAAGTCAAAGAAAGACAATTATATGGTTTCACTCATATGTGGAACATAAGAAATGGCACAGAGGACATTAGGGGAAGGAAGGGAAAAATGAAAGGGGGAAATTAGAGGGGGAGATGAACCATGAGAGACTATGGACTTCAGGAAACAATCTGAGGGCTTCAGAGGGGAGGGGGGGTTGGGGATGTGATAGCCCGGTGATGGGTATTAAGGAAGGAGGGCACCTGCTATAATGAGCACTGGGTGTTATACACAAACAATGAATCATGAAACACTACATCAAAAACTAATGATGTACTATATGGTGACTAACATAACATAAAAAAAAAAAAATCTTACAATGCAATGAAATGTTGTCAGTGTTAATATACTTGTCTTCTTATTCTCAAATAATGATTTTTAAAAGTTTAGCTAAGCAACTAGCTAAATATATATATATATATATATATATATGAGGAAAAATCATAAGTATTAAAAAAAACTGAAAGAATCTACTTTGCTTTCATTTCCTAGCATTTCCAAAATGTCTAAGAAAAGTTCACAAATAATAGTACTATCCAAATAGGATTTTTTTAAAACCTCAGAATAAGCTGATATCCAGTACATGCATTCAAAGTACCATTTGACTTAAAATTGGAACATATTGTGTTTAATTGATTGCCTTTCTATCACACGGATAAAACCAACCAAATCATACATTTGCTGTAGTAGGAGGTCAGAACATTAGTAGAGTTATCACATAAAATAAGAAATTTATCCTTCAAAATAAAATGCATAAATAAATGATAAACCATAATAACAGGAAACACTAAATCAATGTTGATACAGTTCCAGGACCTTGTGAGATGTTCAATGTTCTTATCATTGTGTAATTAGAAAAATATTATAATTCAACACTAATCTATTATGTTATTTAAATACACTGAGGTTTTAAGATTTTTTTAATTGAGCACTTTCTTCAGGTCTTTACACAAATGAATGAGGCCTTTTCTGCTTTATACCCTCTCAATGAGGCCTTTTGTGCTGCCCTATTTAAAACTTTAACACTCTCCTTCACTCACTTCCTACCCTTCCTCCATGTTTCATTTTTCTCATTAGCCCTTATCACTATCAAACATGATATAAATTTCACATATTAATCTTGTTCATTGTCTCACTAGAATTGTAAACTTCTTGAGAATAGAAACTATTGTGTTTCATTCACTGTGTGTACTCCAACATTTATAAGAGAGCATGGCTTAGAGTAGGCACTCATAAAAAGGTACTGAATGAAGGAATCAATAAATACTAAACCTTACAATGAATATCTGTGGACGAATTAGGTAAAAAAACATTTTATATTAATAACCAAACTAGAATATTTAAGAGAGCTAGCACTGTCTCATAACCCTATTAAATTCTAAATATTAATATTATATTAATGTCATCAGAATGTGTGGCTAAATTACCAGAGCACTTTAATCTGCCCATTCAGTCATCTTAGTTGAGCTATTCAATCCCTGAAATACAATGGAGAAAAAAATTATCGCCAACTATTAATTCTATAAATAGATAACAACTATGACCTCCCTGCCCCCTCAAAATTATTTAAAAAGTACAGAATAACAAATTGGTTAGCATTCTTAAGTGTCAATAAGTGTCTTAAAAGTTCTTACGTGTCTTGAAAGTATATTTGAATCATCAGAGATTAAATAAAAGAACAGTTATTGATCTTAGGCAACTTCAGGTCCCTAGTCCACTATAAAAAATGTGTGATTTTCATAGAGGATTAAAAAACTTAGCACACTAATATAAACATATGAACTCACATACAAAGAAATTTGTAACACCAATTATTCCCTGAATATGCCAATATTCATTCTTCATATATTTAACTGTATTTTTGAAATTTAAAATAAGGTTAAAGATAAGTGTGTAGAGTATAAAGTACTAAGCTCTGGCATACTATTTGCAAATGGGTAGAAAAAACGTTTTTTAATTTTTCTTGTAGTTCTACAAAGAATAAAATTCGGAGGTGGCTCCGTGGCTCAATGTACTTAATTTTCCTCTTCATTTACATTAAGATAACATCTGTTCTGACCATGAGTCAGTAAATCAAATTTGGTGAGAATTTAGCTATGTATAAGGTGGAAATGCCCACCGAAGGACAGATTTGTAGCTTTTCCTAAGCAAAAAAACTCGTTTTTATTTAGAAAGTAAACAAAGTACACTTTTTATAAATAACACGAAATGAATGTGCCGTCTAAATCCACTCTTAGAATTATTTATTTTGCTCTCTTAAAGTTTTGCTTTTTAGCTGTTTATGATACATGTTGGATTAAACATGCATATATCCCAAGAGGGGAAAGACTCCTAAACTTAACTTCTACATTTTCAAATATGAAGTTTTACTCTAAATGAATTTACTTAACACTGGTAAAGTGACATAAAATTAATGGATAAGCAGAGAAACTTTAAAATAGGAAACAAACACCCTATAATCTGCGAACTGTACACAAAGTTGGCAATCATTTGGTAAAAATTGCTACTTTTATTATATTTACCATTTGAGAATAAAGGATAGACAGAGTGACACTAGCATATATTTTTCTGGCATATTAACTGCGTACATACCAAAACAGATTTGTGAGTTACAACACTTACTGGGATAAAAAGTCCATCATAATCTGAGCTTAATTTTGTTTGTCCTAGAAGTTTCTTCTTAGCTTTTTATTTGGATAAAATGGGGAAACCATATCCTACTTATTTAATTCATTAAAAAGTGAATGTCTTTATCCATTTAAGCTTCTGTAACAAAAATATGATAGACCAGGTAGTTTAACCAACCAATATTTATTTGTCACAGTTCAGGAGGCTGGGAAATCCAAGATCAAGCTGCTGAAAGATTCAGCGTCTGGTGAAAGCCAGCTAGCTTATTGGTTCATATATGGCTGTTCTTCCTGCTGTGTCCTTACATGGTAAAAAGAGGGGGAGAAAGTTCTTCGGGATCCCTTTTCTAAGGGTACTAATCCCATTTGTGAGAGCTCCACACTCCTAACACCTAACGCCCTCCTAACACCACCTCCTAACACCTAATCCCACACTGAGGATTAGGATTTCAAAACGTGAATTTTGGAGAACATGAATACTCAATCCATAACGGTGAACATTACATAATTGATTATAATTAAGGCCCTTTATGCTAAGTATGGGCAACATAATATCAAAGGTGGAAAAAATTTGTTATCTATAAGGGGAAAAAACTGGAAGGTATCTGAAAGTAAAAGAAATGAAGAGTAACATATAGCAAACATACAAATATAAAGAACTACTACTGCAATGTTCAGAAGACATTAGGCACAGTTTCAGATGAATAAAGACTTGGCATTCAACCATTTATCCACATTTTAATGTATTTTGATGCATCATTGACAGTGAAAGCAAAAAATAGCAAAAGAGAGGAAAATCACAGGATTTCAGAAAGAAAAAATATATTAAACTGGAAGGTTAACGGGTAAGGACAGATTAAGACTTCTGTTAAATATTGTCAGAATGATTGCGAGGAGGAGTATACCAATTTATATTCCCACTTAAAAGCATATGAAATGTCTATCACTCGACCTCTGCCAATGCCCAGTTTCATTATTTAATCTTTGGCAATTTAGTAAAAAAAATAAAAAAATAAAAAAATTAACAATTTCCTTTGATGTCATTCTATAGATGAAAAATGAGGTCATTCATATGTGATTATTAAACATTTAAAGTACTTTTTGGAAATGCTTATCTTCTTTGGCCATTTTGCTGTTGTGTTCATCTTTCTTACAAATTTGTCTTGTTCCTCAAATACTAAGGCTATCGATTTCTTATTTACCAGCTCTAAATGTTAGAGTGTCATGGGGTTACACCTTGCCCTATTTGCATGTTCTCCCAACGCCTTTCTTGTGTTGACATGTCCCCCTACTATTTACATGCTCTCAAACCCAACACCACTCTTGTGGTAACATGTCCCAAATCCATATCTCAAGACTCTGTTTTCCCAAAATTTCTGACTCACATATCTATCTGCTCAGTGAACATCTCCATAATAATGTCTCCACAAACATGTCTCAACTTCTCATCCCCCCTCACATTATCTCCAAATTTAATTTTCCCTCAGTTTACATTTTAGTAAATATCATCATCTGTCTAGTCAGTTACCCAAGGCAAAAGTCTAGGAAACTTTCTGGATTCCTCTCTTATTCCCCCCATCCTGCCATCGATTCATCAGTAAGTAGTCTTGTCTGCTTATCTTCAAAATATATCCATTTGATTCTCTTCATGTCCACTACCACCATCCTGGTGCAAATCCACCATCATCTCTCTCCTAAAGATAGCATTACTTCCTAACTGATCTCCCTGCTTCCGCTCCTGACTACCTGTTACCCACACAAAAGCAGAATGATATATTAAAAATGTGAAACACAATTCCTATTAAAATCTAAGCATGATTCCTGATAAAATCCAAGCATGATTATTTGAGGATACAGGAAAGCTAATCCTAAAATTTATATGGAAAGGCAAAGGCATCAAAACAATTTTGAAAAGGAAGCTTAAAGTTGGAGGAATCACACTGCCTGATTTATACTTTACTATATAGCAGTATTTTCCATCTTTTTTTTTTTCATTACACTTCCCTAAGGAACCTTTTCAGACATTCCTAATTGTTCCTCATCCATGGAATTTTAGTGCCACCATTATACTGTATATCTCTTATATACTGAGGCCCTCTGCAGAACCACAGTCACTGTAATGTCTAAAGACTTTTTCAACCCCAAAGACAACACTTTTGACTCCTTGGAGGCAACATCACCTCCATTCAGAATGCAGGCTATATACCAAAGGTAACCAAGACAATACAGTACTGGTGGAGCGACAGACATGTTAGCCAGGGGAACAGAAGAGAGTGCCTAGAAATAGCCAAGAGAAATATAACCAACTGATTTTGACAAAGGTACACAAGTGCTTCAATAAAGGGAGAACAGCCTTTTCAAAAAATGGTATTGGAACAATCAGACATTCATAGGCAAAAAAAAAAAAAAAAGAGAGAGAGAGAGACCCTGATCAAAGCCTCATATCTTACACAAATGTGTAAGCCTGAGGATCCACAGACATGTACCCTGGGGCAAATAATACATTATGCGTTAATTAAAAAATTAAAAAAAAATTAAAAAAAAATAAATAAACTTAAATAAGATCATGAAGCTAAATAGCAAACATAAAATTTAAAACCTTAGAAGAAAATATCAGAAAATTGTCATGATTTAGAATTAGGTGAAGTTATTTAACAACTCTGAGTTCTTACATATAACACCAGAGGCACAATTCATTAATAAAAATAATAAATTCCTCTACAAAAGACTGTTATGGAATGAAAAGGCAATGTCATGACCAGGAGAAAATATTTGCAAGTCACATGTCTGATAAAGCACTTGTATCCAAAATATACAAAGAATTCTATAAACTCAACAGTAAGGAAACAACCTAATTTAGCAAGTAATCTGAACAGATACTTCACCAAGGAGGAAATATAGATGGCAAATGTGCACATAAAAAAATGTTCACCATGTTAGCCATTAGGGAAATGCAAATTAAAATCACGATGAGATACTATTACAACCCAATCAGAATAGCTAAAAAAAATCCTGACAATATCAAGAAAATGGTGAGGATACTGAGCAACTAGACAAATCACACATTTCTTTTTTTCAAGATTTTATTTATTTGAGAGAGAGAGAGAGAGAGCGCACAAGCAGGTGGAGCCTCGGGCCTTTGGAGAAGCAGACTCCCCGCTGAGCAGGGAGCCTGAAAGAAGGCTTGATCCCAGGGCCCTGAGATCATGACCAAAGCTGAAGGCAGATGCTTAATCAACTGAGCCACCCTGGTGCCCAAACAAATCCAATGTCTCTGTGGGGTGCCTGGGTGGTGCAGTAGGTTGAGTGTTGGACTCTTGGTTTCAGCTCAGGTGGTGATCTCAGGTCATGGGATCAAGCCCCATATATGGCGCTCAGCGTGTAGTATGCTTGGGGTTTCTCTTCCTTCTCTTTCTTTCCCCCGCTTGTGCTCGCTCACTTGACCTCTCTCTCTCAAAAAATAAATAAATCTTTTAAAAATGATAGAAATACTCTGGAAAAGAGCTAAACATACCCTTAACATATGACTCACCACTTGCACCCTGTATATTTAACCTAGAAAAACAAAAACGTACATCCAAGCAAAAACTTGTATATCAATGTTCCTTGTAGCTTTATTTCTAATTGCCAAAAAACTGTAAATAACCCAAATGTCCTTCAATAGGGTAAATGGATAAATAAACCCCAGTACATCCACAGAACAGAATTCTACTCAGCAATGAAAAAGAACAACTACTGCTACATCTAACAACTTACATGGATCTCAAGGTCATTTTGTGAAATGAAAATAAACCAATAGAAAGTATTACATATTGTATGATTTCATTTACACAACATTCTTGAAGTACCAAAATTACAACAGAGGAGAACAAATCCATGATTGCCAGGGGTTAGAGGTGGAAGAAGAATGTGAAGAATGTGACTATTACAGAATAATATGAAGGAGTTTCTCTGAATGACAGAGCAGTCTGTATTCTGATGATGGTGATGTTTACTCAAATCTATAAAAGGTAATAAAATTCCACAGAACTATACAGATAAAGGGATGGGGATATGAACTATACATATAAAAACTGCTGAAATCTGAATAAAGTCTCTATCTGAATTAAGGTTATTACACCAAAACCAATTTCCTGGTTTTTCCTGGTATGTAAGATACTATCACAAAAACTCCCTGTACTATCTTTGCAACTTCTCAATAGTCTTGTACTATTTCAAAAAAAAATGTAATAATCAAAGTAAATCAGATCATGTCACTCCCCTTCTTATAAACACTCTAATGGCTCACCAATGCTATTAGAATCAAATCCAAACTATTTCCTTTGACTAATAAACCCTACAGGCTTTGATGTCCCATGCCAATCTCAGACATCACCTCCTACCACTTTTTTCTCTCTTTATTTCCACATACTCCAGACTCATTAGTGTTTCTTCTGTTTCTCAAACATGATAATGTGTCTTCACACTAGCTATTTTTTTTAAGATGTATTTTTTTATTTGAGAGAGCGAGAGGGAGTGACTCCCCACTGAACAAGGAGCCCACTGCAGGGTTCATCTCATGATCCTGAGATCATGACCTTAGCCAAAATCAAAAGTCAGATGCTTAACTGACTGAGCCATCCAGGTGGCTTGGCTACTCTTTTTTTTTTTTTTAACTGGAATGCTTTTTCCTCTGATTTTCACATAACTGGCTTTCTCCTCAGAAAAGATTTCCTTTAAAACCTAGCTCAGACGAGCAATGAAGTCATTTGCTATCTTATCACTATATTTTAATTCCCTGTATAGCTCTTATTCACCTGTGCTTTTCTTAAGTATTTATTGTCTATATACCACCTTTTATGTTGTTTTTCTCTCAGTAGATCATCAGAACCAAGAATGGTTATTGGCACAGGATAGATACTCAAAAACCCATGCTGAAACTGAATAAGTTATTCACATAGTTTAATATTTATGATATTAGTAATTTAAAAAAAAAAAAACTTATAACTAAGTTTTATATAAGTCAAATGCTAATCACAAAGCAAAAATCTATAGCATGAAAAGAAAGGAATCTATGTGCCCACTACAGAAAATCACAAAGGAAGAAAGCAAGGGAAAAAGAAAGGAACTAAGGAATTATAAACAGCCGGAAAACAACATAATGGAAAGAGTAAGTCCAAACCTATAAATAATGACTTTAAATGTAAGTGGACTAAATTTTCGAATCAAAAGATACAGAGAGGGTAAATGGATAAAAAAAGAAGACCCAACTATATGATGCCTACAAGAGACTCACTTCAGCTTTAAGGACACAAAAAGACTAAAAGTGAAGGGATGGAAAAAGACAATTCATGCAAATAGAAACCAAAGGAAAGCAGGAGTAGCTATACTTATATTAGACAAAATAGACATTAAGCCAAAGATGGTAATGAGACCAAAAAAAAGGTCATTATATAATGATAATGAGGGCATTCCAACAAGAGAGTATAATATTTGTAAATACTTACGCACCTAACAAAGGAATATCTAAATATATAAGGCAAATATTAATAGACCTTCAGGGAGAAACAGAAAACAATACGATATTACTAGAAAATTTTTATATGCCACTTACATCAATGGATAGATAATCCAGACAGAAAATCGCTTATTAAAAACTGGTCTTACACAACATGTTAGACCAAATATACTTAACGAATATATGCACGACATTTCATCCAAGATCATTAGAATAAATATTCTTCTCAAGCACACATAGATCATTCCCCAGGACAGACCCTATGTTAGGCCACAAAACAGATCAAAAAAATTGAGAACACTGAAATCATTTCAAGCATCTTTTCCAAACATAATGATTAAAACAAGAAATCAGTCATAAGGAAAAAAAAGGAAAATTCACAATTATGGGAAGATTAAACAATATGCTACTAAACAGCCAATGAGTCAAAGCAGAAACCAAAAGACAAACCACAAAATATCTTTAATCAAATGAAAATGGAAATACAATATCCTAAATAAAACTTATGGGATGCAGCAAAATCCACTGTGCAAGAGATTTACAGCAATAAACATCTATGTTAAGAAAAAATAAAGAACTCAACCTAACATTATACCTCACAGAACTAGAACAAGAACAGCTAGCCAAAATTAGTAAAAGAAAGGTAACAACAAAGCTCAGAGTGAAAATAATGTAAATGGAGACTAAAATGACAATTGAGAAGATTAATGAAACTAAGAGCTAATTTTTTGGAAATTTAAACAAAATAGATAAACTTTTCTTCCCAAGAAATAGAGGACTCAAAAAAATAAGATCAGAAATTAAAAAGGAACGTTAGAACAGATACTACAGAAATATAAATGATCAAAAAAGACTACTATGAAAAATTTTATGCTGACAAACTGGATAACCTACAACAAATGGATATAAATTCCTAGAAACATACAACCTGCCAAGACTAAATCATGAAGAAATAGAAAATCTTAAAAGACCAATTACTATTATGATTGAATGAGTAATCAAAAAGCTCCCGAAAGAAGAGAAATACAGGACTAGATGGCTTCACTGGTGAACTCTACCAAACATTTAAAGAATTACTGCCAATCTTTCTCAAACTCTTCTCCAAAAAAAGGTGTGGGAACACTTCTAAATTTATTTTACGAGGCCAGCATTGTCCTGATACCAAAACCAGGGTACTGTAAGAAAAGAAAATTAGAGACCAACATCCCTGATAAACATAGACACAAAGACTTAATAAAATATTAGCAAACTGAACGCAACAATGCATCATACACCATGGTACCTGAGGATGGTTCAACATATGCAAACCAATGTAACAGACCACATTAATAAAATAAAGGATAAAAATCATATAATCACTCAACAGATGCAGAAAAAAACATGTGACAAAATTCAACATCCATTTATGATAAAAACTCTCAAGAAAATGCATGTAGAGGGAATGTATTTCAATCTAATAAAGACCATTATATGACAAGCCCACAACTACCATCACACTCAATGGTGAAAAGCTGAAATCTTTTCCTTTAAGATCATGAATAAGACAAGAATGCTCAATCTTGCCACTTTCCTTTTTCTTTTTGCAAGGACCTGACTGCTCTGTAATTGGGTAATTTTTCAGGGTTGTTTTTGCAGTGAACAAACAAGAGGAATGAAGTAAGATTCCTCATATATAAAAAAATCAATCTTATCATTTTTATTCGACATAATACTGAAAAGTCCTGTCTAAAACAATTAGGCAAGAGAAAGAAAGAAATAAAAGGCATATACATCCAAAAGGAAGACAAAAAACTATTTGTATAAGTATGATAACACATATAGAAAACTCTAAAGACTCCACCAAACATCTGTTAAAACAAATAAATTTGGTAAAGTTATAAAATACAAAAGCAAATGCAAAAAGAAGTTGCATTTGTATACACTAACAATGAACTATCAGAAATAGAAATTAAGAAAACAATTCCATTTACAATTGCACCAAAAAGAATACCTAGGATTAATTTCAACAAGGAGGGGAAAGATCTGTACATTAAAAATCATAAGACATCGATTAAAGAAACTGAAGACAAAAAATACAAATAAATGGAAAGTTGTTTCATGCTCACAGACTGGAAGAATTAATATTGTTCAAATGTTTGTACCACCCAAACCAATCTACAGATTCAATGAAATCCCTAGATAAAGTCCAATGGCAAGAATATTAAAAAAAAAGAACCCTTGTGCACTGTTAGTTGGAATGTTAAATTGGCCACTATGGAAAACAGTACGGAAGGTCCTTAAAAAATTAAAAATAGAACTACCCATATGACCCAGCAATTTGACTTCTAGATATTTATCTGAAGGAAACAGAAACACTAACTCAAAAAGATATATGCACTCTCAAGTTCCTTGCAGAATTATTTATAATGGTCAATACATCGAATCAACCTAAGTGTCCACTGACAGATAAATGGGTAAAGAAAATGTGGTACGTATACACACACACACACACAGGAAAATTATTCAGCCATAAAAAAGAAAGAAATCTTGCCATTTGCAACAACACAGATGGACACTGAGGGCATTACAGTAAGTGAAATAAGTCAGGTAAAGACAAATACCATATGATCTCACTTATAGGTAGAATTTAAAATGAGTTCATACTCATAGCAGCAATGTCCACAATAACCAAAGTGTGGAAGGAGCCAAGATGTCCTTCAACAGATGAATGGATAAAGAAGATGTGGTTCATATATACATATATATATATATATGTATATATATATATGATTATATATTTATATATATAATATACATATATAATGGAATATTACTCAGCCATCAGAAAGGATGAACACCTACCATTTACATAGACATGGATGGAACTGGAGGGTTTTATGCTAAGTGAAATAAGTCAATCAGAGAAAGATAATTATCATATGGTTTCATTCATATGTGGAATATAAGAAATAGTGCAGAGGATCATAGGGGGAAGGGAGGGGAAAAGAGAATGGGAAAAAATCAGAGAGGGAGACAAACCAGAGAGACTCTTGATCCCGTGAAACAAACTGAGGGTTGTAGAAAGGGAGGTGGGTGGGGGGTTTGGATTAACTGGGTAATGGGCATTAAGGAAGGCATGTGATATAATGAGCACTGGGTACTATATAAGATTGATGGATCACTAACCACTACCTCTGAAACTAATAACACATTATATGTTAACTACGTGAATTTAAATTTTAAAAAATAGCCTACAGCTAAAAATAAATGTAAGTTCTTAACATAGGATCTTAATATAATTCATGTTATATGTAATATCTTTTTTATCTGGTAATTCCAGAAATACAGTAAAACTATTGTTTTTTCTTAACTGTTTTCCACTGGCTATCATACTTTTGAACTTTCTTACTTCTATTATTTTTTGGTCAATTGTCTTAGATTTTCAGTTGGTTCTTTTGTGCTTTCTGGCATTATCATGTGGTTTCACTAGTGTTCTTGTTCTAGTTCTGTGAGGTGTAATGTTAGGTTGTTTGAGTTCTTTACTTTTTCTTAGCATGGATGTTTATTATATTTAAGAAATAATGCGGAAGATCATAGGGGAAGGGAGGGAAAAGTGAATGGGAAGAAATCAGAGAGGGAGACAAACCTTCAGTTTGTTTCCTTTATTTGATTTTTGTTAACACAAAATATATTTTTATCCTAATTGTTTATCTAACAAATTTATGGCATTAACAGCCTCGATTATTCCCCTTTCTAAATAAATGCCTTTTGTGACATGGCTTTCCAATTCCTTCCATCAAGAGGTAGTGGCATCATGAGTTTTCCAATCCATGAACATGAAATTCTCTCCATTTATTTCTATCTTCCGTAGGGTAATGTTTTGTAGTTTTCAGTATAATTCCTCTGTTTCTTTTGTCAAATGTATTCCTAAGTACTTAATTCTTTTTAATGCTACTGTGAATAGAAAATTTGGCTTAAAATTATTATTGGATTGTTCACTATAGGATACAGAAACAATTTTGTTACCACTTCATTCTGGCTGGCTTTGTTACTTGCTTTGGCTAACAAGAAATGGTAGCTGTGACAAAGGGCCAGTACCAAGCCTACTTCAGGTGGAACCGTGAGCTTCTGTTTTCTTCCTGGAATGCTGACATCATCATGTAAATAAGCAATGGCTAGCTTTGAAGGCTGAAACATGTGACTGAGTCACCTCATCACTTCACTAAACAGTCAGCTAACTGCCAGACATACAAGTGAGGCCATCTTAGACCAGCTATCCCCTAGACATATAATGTAGTTCAGCCCAAAACAAAAGAATTACCCAGCTTTCTCATTAGCAATAAAAAATGCTTATTGTTTTATGAAACTAAGTTAAGGGATAGCTTGTTGTGCAGAAAAAACCTAGAACCTATTTATGAATAACATGAAATATTATTGCCTGGCACATACCAAACATATAATTAGCCATACATAGCTCATTTTAATTATTGAGCTTAGATATATACCATTTGAAGACATATTCAATCTGTAAACGTAAAATATATCAAAGTGTAGGGGTGCCTGGGTGGCTCAGTGGGTTAAGGCCTCTGCCTTCGGCTCAGGTCATGATCCTAGGATCGAGCCCCGCATCGGGCTCTCTGCTCAGCAGGGAGCCTGCTTCCCCCTCTTTCTCTGCCTGCCTCTGCCTACTTGTCATCTCTCTCTGTCAAATAAAATAAACAAAATCTTTAAAATATATATATATATATATCAAAGTGTAGTTCAAGGAACTTTCTTGAAAATAATTCTTAAATTGCAACTTTTGTGATACGTTTTTACTGAAAACTATTTTGTAAATGAAATAGAAAAAATATACTTGAATTTTAAAAAATAGAAAGGAAAAGCTACTCTTTATAGAATATGTCTCAAATTATGCCTCAAACATTTTTGAAGGAAGATACGCAAATTAAAAAATAAAAATACATATATATATACATACATACATGAATTAAAAAATAAAAATTTCTAAGAAACATTTCAGAAAAATTAACAATGCCACTCTCCCTAAGAAGGACAATGTTGAATATGTAGACTGCAATCCTTAAAAAAGTATTACATTAAGGGGTGCCTGAGTGGCTCAGTTGGGTAAGCATCCAACTCTTGGGTTTCAGCTCAGGTCATGATCTCAGGGTTGTGACACTCAGCATGGAGTCCACTTGGGATTCTCTCCCTTTCTCTCTTCTTCCCCTTCTGCCCCTCTCCTATCTAAAATAAATAAATAAAATCTTAAAAAAAAAGTATTACATTCAAGTATTGCAATATTGCTATTTATTGATTGATTGATTCATCTTTATCACTTAAGATACAAACTAAATGATCCTTAAATAAACACCTTGTATTTAGAAAAGGTTTACTCTTAAAAACAATGATCAAAACCTAAACATGAGTAATGCATTTTGATGTTTAATCATATAGATTAAAGGCAATGAATGTTTACATGTTCCATTAATAGATACCTTTAAGTCATATTTTTTTAAAAAACTTCTTAAAGTCATTTTGTTTAAAAAATAATTTAAAATGATTAATAACAAGGCATTGTAGCTAAAAAGGTAAACACAAAGACATTTATTCGCAAAGAAATAGGGAAAAATTTAAACAACCCTGCAACACTTTTGTGTATGCAATTCATCAAGAAATGTTTTAAAGAACAAAACAAATGTTGGCTCGTTCTGGAGCTTCTTTGTCATCATTAATGTATTCAGGTTTTCACAGCTGAACTGCTATACTTTGAAAAGATTTTCATGAAAGGAAACTCATATTCAATGTTTAAACAAAGCTGTCAGGTTACCAAGATTAAAATTAGTTTGAGTGTCCAGAAAATCTTTTCTTAAAAAAAAAAATTATGGTGGTCTTTATTTGCAAACAAAAGACAAGAAGCTTTTGTTTAACCATGTGTATTTATTTTTGGGGAAAAATAAAGTGAAAGAACAATTTTAAAGTAAGACTATTCTGTTTCATTACTAGTTCTATTTTTCAAATTGATACAAACGATCTCCTTCTGTTTCTGTCTATCTGCTTGCCTTGTCAGTACAACTAATTGTCAGGGTTGGGGAGATCTCTTATATCTAAACAGAAGATGTGCAGTTTGTAACCTGCTTAATTCGCCTTATGTCCTACATGCCCTCAGTATGGTGTTCATTAAAGTCTCAGCTGTTTTGTTCGTAGCAGTGGCAGCCCAAACATAGGCTTATTTTTCTTTGTTAAAAGGCCAGATTGTGCATAAATATACCCCTAATCTGTGTGTCTGGGTGTGTGTGTGTGCGTGTGTGCGTGTGTGTGTGTGTGTGT
>CM052898.1:73478662-73509622 GCA_028534135.1 Potos flavus | reverse complement strand
ACCAACAGTGGAAGAGGGTTCCCCTTTCTCCACATTCTCTCCAACATTTGTTGTTTACTGTCTTGTTGATTTTGGTCATTCTAACTGGTGTGAGGTGGTATCTCAGTGTGGTTTTGATTTGAATCTCCCTGATGGCTAATGATGATGAACATTTTTTCATGTGTCTGTTAGCCATTTATATGTCTTCTCAAAGGCAAAGGAAACAAAAGCAAAAATGAACTTTTGGGACTTCATCAAGATAAAAATCTGCACGGCAAAGGAAACAGTCAACAAAACAAACAGGCAACCCACAGAATGGGAGAAGATATTTGCAAATGACACTACAGACAAAGGTCTGATATCTAAGATCTATAACTCAACACTCAAAAAACAGATAATCACGTCAAAAAATGGGCAGAAGACATGAACAGACACTCCTCCAGTATTTTTTAAATACTACTCCCTTTATCCAATTTCTAACCACAGAGAATTCCTATGTAGCAATCTTCAGCGCTTTCCTTTCTCTCTTTGGATTTTTTATCTGTCTCACATACTTTGAACTGATATCTCTGAGGGACGACTTTCAAATTCTAACTCATGGTCTTTCAAAGTGAAGTCTCACACTTCCAACTTTCATTTGGACAACTTGATGTAGAAGGATTGAGCATGGCATAGTCACTGCTCTCTAATTTCACTTCTCCCTATTGTCATAGCACTTAACAAAATCTGTTTTTAAGGAGACATTTTTTAAACCATTTTATCTTCGTTATTGTCACCGAAGAACTTCCAAGTCACCCTATTTAACGATCTTTACCTTCAACAAAGCTACCATTTTTCTTGATGACATTATAGTCTTACAGTTTTCATCTAGCTAAATTGCCTTTTGCCTTGTTATCTACAAAGAATTTTTTTTAAAACATTGCTTTTTTTTTTGTATTATCTTTATTTTTTTTTTCAACATGAACATACTCTTTTACTCCTATCATCTATCATCTATTTCACCCATCCCCCCACCTACCTCCAAAGGGGAGGTTACCATACCTTTGGTTACTATAAGTTTGTTCTCAATAGTTACGAGTTTCTTGGTTTGTCTTTTTTTTTTCTTTGCTCATTTATTTTATTTCTTAAATTCCACGTATGGGTGAGATTATATGCTATTTGTCTTTCTCCGACTTATTTCACTTAGCATTGTACTCTCTAGGCTCTATCCATGTTGTTGCAAATGCAAGATTTCATTCTTTTTTATGGCTGAATAATATTCTGTTTGTGCGTGCATGCGTGCGTTTGTGCATGCGTGTGTGCATGCACACGCACGCACACACATCTTCTTTATCCATTTATTTATTGATGGATACTTGAGCTGTATGAAGAATTTTTTATTAAAAAGATGCTTCTTGCAAAACTAGGCAAACAAAAAGATCAGCGTTTGCCCAGGGTTGGGGTAGGATGAATAGACAGAACACAGAGGATTTTGTGAAAATGTTCTGTATGATACTATAATGATGGATGCGTGTCTTTATACATTTGTCTAAACTCATGGAATATGTAACACCAAGAGTGAATCTTAATATAAACTATGGACTTTGGGTAACTATGATGTGTCATGCAGATTACCAGTTGTAATAAATGTACCATTCTGGTGGGGAATATTAATAATGGGGGAGGCTACACATGTGTTGGAGCAGGGGTATATGGGAAATCTCTCCTTCCTCTTAATTTTGCTGTGCACCTAAAACTGCTCTAAAAAATTAAGCCTTTAAGGGGCGCCTGGGTGGCTCAGTCATTAAGCATCTGTCTTTGGCTCAGGTCATGATCCCAGGGTCCTGGGATGGAGTCCAGCATTGGCTCCCTGCTCAGCAGGAAGCCTGCTTCTCCCTCTCCTACTTCCCCTGCTTGTGTTCCCTCTCTTGTTCTCTGTCAAATAAATAAGTAAAATCTTTAAAAAAAAAAAAAAATTAAGCCTTTGAGATTAAATAAGACTTCAAGCTAAACCTATCTAAATTAATGTAGATACAAATTCTTAACACAGAATTAGTGAAGGTATTGAGCTAGTTTATTGGCTACCATTCACAATGTTCTATTAAATTAATGTGTATATCAAACACTCACATACTGTTCCCATATTCCCGTCATGACTCCCATCACCATATTACTCTAAACTTCATCTGCCCTGACTCCTCCATCCCTTCCAAAACTTTTTACTCTGCCTTCTTAGAACCATAGTAGCAAATTTCCATGGTAGCAAATTTCCTTATATTCTCAGACCATCAATGAATTCCTCTACCAACAACCTCCTTGCCTATGTGTACCTCTTATATTCCCATAGCAAAACCCCTGCTTTTCTGTGTGACCAAATCGTAGGTGCTGAATTCTACTGGACATAATCATGCAAATTTACAAATCTTGTATGTCTATAAATTATGATGTCTTATCTCAGTTTGGCCCCAATGGTTATATATTCTTTATCAAATTATCCCAACTTTTGTCACTCTCCACAAATCTTCAAATGCTTCATCTTATCACTCACCTTCAGCAAATTATCTCACCTTAACTTATCAAAGAGAGATTAAAGCGTCAGTGATATTTCACTGAACTCTGTTACTGAACTAATGAAACTACTGTATCTAAATATCTTCTTTTCTCCTTCTCTCCTATTATTACAATGAAAATAATGGCCTTCTGTCTATAAGTCCTTCTATCTTGGCTCTAGACTGCAAATTTCTAAGACTCCTAGACATTTCTTACATTGATTTTAAAATTTTCAAATACTACCATAACTTTTCACTCTATTCCTCATGCCAGTTTAGTACAGAGTACATCATTAGTTTATCTGAAATACACAGAGTACTCAAGACTATGGATTCCTGAGATTACAAAAAGCACTGTGTTTGTCAATAGTTACAATGTCTCTATCCTCTATCCTACAATGTCTCTATCTAGAAGTGCAGACTTCTATTTGCTTAAACCTTTAGCTAACCCTGGGCACTTTTGTTTATTTTCTTCTTAATACCTTCCCTTCTTTGACCCCACACTCCTAGTTTACCTTCTATTTCTCTAGACACTCTCTCTTAGTCTCCTTTATAGTATCCTCCTCTGCTACAAGGTCTTTATTTTTTTAAAGATTTCAATTATTTGTCAGAGAGAGATAGAGAGAAAGCACACACAAGCAGGGGAGCAGCAGGTAGAGGGAGAAGCAGGCTCCCTGCTGAGCAAGGAGCCAGACACAGGTCTCGAATCCCAGAACCCTGGGATCATGACCTGAGCCAAAGGCAGATGCTTAACTGACTGAGCCACCCAGGCATCCCTGCTACAACAAGATCTTTAAATCGGCCTTCCTTAAGACTGCTTCTAGGTCCTCTTCTCACACCAGGCGCTGTTATTGGGTGATCACAATCATTCACATTGTTTTTGCAACCATACTTGACCAATCTTTATCTCCAGCACCAACCTGTACACTAGGGTTAAGACCCATACATCAAAATCTTTAGGATGTCCTCATTTGAATGTCATAAGGCATTTCTAACTCACATCTGAAACTGAACTTACAATCTTCTCTGCCACCCCTTGTCCCACCTGCACCACAAAAAGTTCTTCCTTACAGAGCTCCCTATTTCAATACAGGCATTATTGGTCACTCAGAAAACAATGTCACTTCAAACTTCTCACCCTTATCACTTCCTTATATCCAAATATCAAGTGCTGTCAATTCTACCTACTAAATATCTCTCAAATGTTTCCACTTCTCTCCATTTCCACTTCTATACTTTCCTAGTATAGGCCACTATGATTTCTAACCGAGAATACTGCAATGGCTTCTTAACTGTAGCCATAATAATCTTTGTAAAATGTAATTCTGGCGGAAAGATTCCTTCACTAGACTACTTACTCTTCTTAGTATTAAGTGGCCTCATGACTCTGGTCTGGTCATTTGTGGCCATCCCTCCTTTGAATGCTAGCCTCCAACCACACTGAAGAGGGCACAAGGCAAGCTCATAGCACATACTCTTCACTCACTCAATCACAGGTAACAGCTACTCATCCTTCTGGTTCCGGCTTAAATAGATATCCATCTTCCTTGACACACCGCTACCACAAATTTAGGTTAAATTCCCCAATAACATACTACCTGAGCATACTATTAATTACTTTAGGAAAGTACTTATCATTCTTCATCTTAACTGGCCATTTACTTTTCTCTTCCTGGTCCCCCAAATGCTGGATATTAACCATTACAACTGGCATTCAGAATTATGTTTATCTTTTTCAATATTTTATTTCCAGCACTCAAAACAATGCCTGGTACATAGAAGGCACTCAAATATTTGTGAGTGATGAGAAACTTTAGAAGTGCTACAAACTTAAAAAGAGCCTTTACCCCTATAGGTTGTTGACTGCACAATGTTTCATATGCACAATAGACAATATTTCTATAAATTGTATTAGTAAATTATAGAAATAAAAAATTAAGAACAGTTTCTTTGTAGATTTTTCACTAGGAGCTACATATATGAAACATGTATATTAAACATAGGCATATTTTAGCCTATCATCCCATATTATGGCCACGAATATCTTGGACAAGTAATTTATTTCCTTAGCTTTCCCTTGCTAAGTAATTTTTGCTGCGGGTTAATAAGGATATCATAGCTTGACCTTTATTTGCCAGAAAATTCTCTCCTGTTGGTTCTTATGGAAATTTTGATTTGGGTCAAAATGAAAGAAAAAATGGAAAAAGTGAATTTTAAGAGGGATTTCAAAGAAGGGACAGGTCAATGAGACCAAAAGAGGAGAGGAGATTATATTGACTTTTGAAGCCCTGAAAGAACAAAAATTAAAGTCCTAAAACAATCAGAGGATAAAACAGATTTCGTACATTACAACTTAGGACAGAAAGGAAAAAGGCAGAATAAAAAAGATACATGAAGTAATTACTGATTAATGTAAGTGAAGGAATTCAGACTGGTAAAACACAATTCATTTATCTGTTAGTTATTAATTCAGTGGTGTCCGTGGGCCAACAGATACACCAATAGTTCCTGCCCTCATGCTTACACCTTATACAAAGAGACAAACAAACAATGAAACAAATTAAATGCAGAATTACATTTAAGGATGAGGGCTATGAGGTAATCAATAATAATGTCAGGAAAAAAAAAAAAAAAAGAATAATGTCAGAGAACAATGGCACGTGGAAGGTCCAGAGTTTAGAACTGGCTTAGCGCATCTGACCATGGCCAGACAGGCATGACAGCATGAACATCATGGTCGAGAGTCTGGATTTTATTGTCAGTGCAATGGAAAACCACTGAAAAGTTTTAAGCCAGGAAAGGATGATTTTTTTTTCCTCCTTAAAAGTAAGATGACTTAGACAGCATCCTATACTTTTGTCAGATATCTTTCCAAAACAAATTCACCTTTTACTCGAATCCAAACCCAATTCTGCTACATGGAAAACAATATTAAAGATCATAATAAGACAGCATCATTTTATTATATCAACTTGGTGAACTATTTTAATTAATACCAATTTATTCAGCAGTAAAGCCAGGCACTCCCTTCTAGTTCTAAAACTCGATGATATTACAACAGAAAGAAAGGAAGATTGGGGACAAAAACGAAATTACAAGAGTCAAAAATGGAGCAGGCAGGATATTCTGAATGTCTTGGATTTTTTTTAAGTAAGTTACTAAATATTTTATCCCTGAAGATAGAAAGAAAGCTTTGAAACAGGTATTATATAAAAAGCATTACATTAAGTAATTATCTGAATACTATAAAAGCTGTAAGTAAGAAGGCATATAAAATTAAAGCTAAAAACTCTGGCAATATGTAACAAAGTGCTATTCTCAAAAGAGACTTAATAGAGGAAAATGTTCTCTTCCTACAAATGAATAATCACAAACAGTTGAACAAACATTTTGGGGTTTTTTTATGGTGTTAATTGAATTACAGGTAACCTACCAATTTCTAATTAATACCCTTTGATCAAAGATCTTAGAATTTAAAGTAGTAAACTATGTATATGACCAAATAGGTCACAGAGAAATATGTCATGATTTCTATGCTATTCTCCATTTAAAAAAGGAATTCAAGCGGTTAAAAGTTTGATTCACATGGAAAATTCTGCACGTATATATTCAGTTTCTTTTTTCTGTTCTCACCGACCTTCCACCACCTTCCATGCAAATAAATCAATAAGAAGCAGTTTTCTCTTTATTATCCCTATGATGTGGCTATTTTTGCTAATGCTTTCCGGAATACTGAGAATCATTTGACTCAATAATGTACTGTTTCTTTATAAATGTTAAAATTCAGTTTTGAGAAATTGAAGAGTTATTTATTAATGGAATCTGTAACAGGAATAACAAAACTAAAAAACATAACTTCTACACAGGGAAACCACTGATTAAGTCCAGTGTTTGACTACTTACAAAATGAGTCATCTATTTGTCATAAATTCCCTGGTGGGAAAAATGTGTAAAAGTCTTCAAATACGTGGATAACCCCACGAAATACATATATTAAAATAAACAAACACTAGAAAGGTGATGATTCTTCAGATAAATATGACAACTCTATTAAAATGCAACACATGTTTTTCTGCTAAAAGGAAATCTAAGAAGATGAAATAGATGCTTCATATAAAATATTTACATATACAATGCACAAAACCCACTATGGTTAGTAACCTTCATGGCTTTCAAGAACTAGATATTTACATATCATTCTTTCTGCATGTGCGTGTGCGAATGTGTGTTTTGTATATATTTTTAACAGTTGACAGCTGTTTTAGAGCATACAGAGATGCCAAGCTGAATGAGGGTCTTGATTACTTCAAGATTAGCTATCTAAAGTTTCTATTCATTTTAAGTGTTGTTAGTTGGAAGAGTCATTAGTCACTTCCTTGTCTCATAGAACATCAGCATACATTTACATTGTTAATGAACATTTGGGGTAAATGAATTAATGGCACTTTTAAACATCAATTCAGTCCTAATAACTTTGTATGTCATAGAAATGTTAGGCTAGGATATAAACGAAAAGCCTTTTCAGTAAAGGTAACTACTCATTCCTGCAAACAGTAAAGGATAAAATTAATTTAAAAATTTTTTTTAACCGGTTAAAATAAAAAAATAGAACCTCAGTATTTAATGAACCAGACCAGAGAAAAATATGCACTTAAAAAAACAACAAAAAAACCCAACTGTGTTCTAAACTAAGTACATAAATCAGAAAATTTTGGTGAAATTATTTTATATACTTCTAACAAAAGTATATTTACCTTTAAAATATCCACTTACGGAAGAGCTTGTGCAATAATTTGACTTATTTAATTATCAGTGCTTCTTATAGATATTACATTTTTAAAAAATCACTAGGAGATGTAGTGTTCTTACCACTGAAAATTTTAAGATGTTGAAGCTAAAATGAGACACACTAACAATTTTTTTCTATTATCAAAACCTTGAACAGTCTTTTTGAGACCTCTTCAATAAACACACAAAAATAAAAAGCAAAATCACAAAAATAAGTTGTAGGGCAAATTATACTATTTTAAAAAATTGTATTTATTTATTTGAGAGAAAGAGGGAGAGAGCGCATGCGGGCGTGCATGCCCAAGAGAGCACATAAGCAGGCGAAGAGGCGGGTAGAAGGAGAAGCAGGCTCCTCGGTGAGCAGGGAGCTGAGGCAGGGCTCAATCAATCAGAGGACCCTGAGATCATGACTTGAGCCAAAGGCAGACACTTAACTGACTGAGCCACCTGGGTGCCCCCAAATTATACTATTTTCATTGAAAACAACAATGGCATCTGTATGATGTAGAAGGCAGTAAAGATGCACAGAAACCATAAACACACTCCATAAAGTCAAGCTTTGTGCACTAAAGAAATAATCACTTTAAGGAATTGAACATTTTTTTAAATTTCCAAAACACAAGTTAACAGCAGACCTTTATACCAATATAGAAAAAAAAATTTGTATCTGAAGTAAACAAAATATATGTGAATCACTTCGACTGTAATTTTTTAAAATAAACCTCATAATCCTCACGTATATATTTCATGAGCAAAAAATTACAAGTAGCAACCTGAGTCAATGAATCAACTAAAAATAAAGGTAAGGCTTTAAGAATTTGCACAAACTGACCACTTCCTTTTTCAAGATACTCTATTATTACTAATATGGAGAAAACAAAACAGAGTTCTGAAACATACACATTTGATAAATTTTTATAAGGCAGATGCTGAATGCAATTTACCTCTTAATCTCTTTTACTCTTTCAACAATTTCAGTGAATAGATCTTTAATAGTAAGACACAAATTTCAATTAGTTTAAAAAAGAGAGAGAGAGAGAAGAGAGAATGAGGCAAGTCTATTATCCTGGAATAATGTCAACTTATTTTTAAAGGCAAAAAATCCCTAAAAAATTAACACCAGAAGCTCAGACTTCTTTAAAAGATGTTTGACAAAGGCCATTTGTATTTCGCCATCCCTATGCTGAAGTAATTGTTTATCATTTTTTTTTTTAAAGAATGACAGCGCATTAAACATTTGGCTAATGCTTCTGTCTATAATTGGAAGTTGACGTTTGTGGTATTCATTAGTGTCAGAGTGCTCTCTACCTATCCAGGGAAGTGTGCTTCAAGATGCCCTGCTCAGCTCCATGTAAGGAATTATATACAGAAGGCAGGCAGAGCTAACTAGAGACTCTGCTACGTTTTCCAGTAACCACAGAATGTATCTGATACAAAACTCACCTCCAGTCTTGTTTGAGTAACTGGACAAGGGATCGATGCCCACTTCTTGTTCTTCTGGCTGCAGAGGGTGTCTAGTTTCAGATAAGGAATGATACATTGTGAGAACCGGACAATGTGACCAAAAGTTAACTACCTAGGAGATTAAAAAAGAGACAGAGAGAGAGAGACAGAGAGAAATTATATTTTTTTTCTTTTTGCTATGACTAGGAATAAGTATAAGATTGAAATGATTAAGTGAGCGTTACAGACATTATCAAATTTTTCACAGGCTTCGCGGACTGTTACAACACACTGGCAGGCACATGCAAAGAAGCAAAAAGTGACACAAAATTTCCATTTCAGCAACTTCTCCCCAAATTTGAACTTCACTGGTAACCTTTACCTCAATGTTCAATCATGTGTATTTTCAATAAACTTCTGCACAAAAAGTTGAATTGCAAGTTAAATTACTGTCCCATTTATAACATCTTTTTGTTTCATTGCCAAAACAATACCCATTTACAATAGAAAATTTCGTAATACAGAAAATAGAGCAAACTAAAATCATTCATAATTGTGTTAGCTAAAAACAGTAGCCTTGTTAACATTTCATTACACATATCTTTCCTGTTTTTGTTCTGGCATTTAAAATATATATTTTTAATGTGATCTAACATACTAAGTATACTCATTATATAAATTATTGTGGGTATTTTCTGTCCCATAACAAAAGACCATATTATCACTGCAAATGGACCCCTAGTATTCCATTAAATAGCTATAACAATTTATGTAACCAATTCCTTATTAGTAAACAGAATGCTTTCAGTTATTCAACACTATATACAGTTTCACAATGATTACCTTTTAGTAACATCTCTATGCCAATCTATGATTATTTAGTAATTAAGATTTTAGTAATTAAGATATATTATTTAGTAATTAAGATATTTAGTAATTAAGATAGAATTATTAAGATATTTAGTAATATCTCTATGCCAATCTATGATTATTAAGATAAATTTTTATGTCACTGCTGGACCAAAATATGTATTTAAAAAAATAAGACTCTATGATAAGTTTGGCAAATTATGCTCCAGAAAGATCTGTACACAGAACGATTCATTCCCCTGGACCCTCATTAACAATTGGAATGGGTAACTCATTTTATCGAGCAGTGTGACAGTCAAATTTTATATTGCATTTGCTTGAAAACTAGTGAGATTCTGAAGATTCATATGTCTTCTCTGACATTTATTTATTATCTTTTGTGTATGGAGTTTATTATTATGATTGTCTTCATAATTTGTAAGCATGCTTTAAATACTAAGAATATTAAACCTTTGCCATGTGATACAGGTATTTTTGTCAGAGTGTGTCTGTCTTCAAATAACATGGTGGTTTTGTGACATAAGTAACTTTTTCATGTCTGTGCACCCAAATATATCTATATCTCCTTTATAGCTTCTACTTCTAGTATAAGTAATGCTTACAAAGGCAAGATTATATAAATAACCACTTTTTTTTTACTCATTTTGAACGTTTTCCTTCTAGGTTCTGATTTCTTATAAATGATTCAATTTAAACAAAGATGTTTTTAATTAATTATTATTGAACTTTTAAGCTACACTAAGTACTTATAAATTTTCTATGTCTATAAGCTGCATATAATCTCCCCAAATCAGAATTTTCCAAAAAAAAACCTAACTGGCCTCACTAATTTTCATCCAAAATAATGTAACACATGAAATTTCAAGTTTCAAGAGAAGGGAGAGACATGATACAGGAAGAGTAAATGAGGAATAATAAGTTGGAAAAGCAAGCCCAACCAAAATGAGTATATAATTTTACAGGACACAGGATATTTACAGAGAAGAGGTTCCAGAGAAGCCTATGAATACACAAATCCTTGACCAGCCTCTTCCCGACACAACATGCTCCTCTATCCTGCTTAGTTTCTCCCTAAAACTCTCACTTTGTAAAATACTCTTGTACATTTTCTGAGTTTTACCAGAACTCTCCAACTCACTTACAGTCAGATGGTAAAAAATCCTTTCCACCTCAGATCGTGGCTAAAACAAAAGCAAAGAGTAGGTAAAACCAACACTACAGAAAGTGGAAAACTCTCATTGCCAACATACAATGAGAATTTCTCAAGCCATAAATCAAGTCCTAAAGCCATAAATCTAGACAGCTGTCTGTTACGTACTTCTTAGGTGTGCGAATATTTAGCACTTACAATACTGAAGGAATTCTGGGAAATAGAATCTAGTAGAGGGCAGCAAAAAGTAAATGATCCATTACATATATTATAAAACAGAATCTGATTAATTTTGCTGATCAAATGAATAAGATTAAGAAATAAAGTCCTCTGCTATGGAGGAGTAAGGACCACCAGACTCAAATGCCTAATAGGGCCACGCAAAAAGCATTACTAATCAAAATGAACATCAACTGAGCAATGAATTTAAGTCAAAACCACTCTAAATGCTTCATGTATATTCATCATTTCATCCTCCCAACAGTCCTACTGACATACCTGCCTCATTGTTTTCATTTTACCGAAGAGAAAACTGAAGTACAGAGAGATTAATTCATTTGTCTACAGTCACACCAGTAGTAAGTGTTGAAGCCAGAATTTAAACCTATTTTGTCTAGCTCTAGAGCTCACATTCTGTACTCCGGCACTATATTTGGCTCTCAGTAAGTCAATGAGACAAATAGACAAGGTATAAAACAAAGGGGTACAAGAGGTTGGGGTCTGTGAATGACTGAAACACCCTTTACTCTGTTTCAGCTTACTCAAGACAAGCTAGAAATCCAGAATTTTATGTGAAATTTATTTAAAGTGTTGGCAAATAATTCAAATTAAAAAAAAAAAAACTGTGGAATAGATTAAACACATTTCAAAATTGCATTTTGCCCATGGACAACTATTTTAATGTTAAGATTCATATTCTCCATACATTTTGTTATACTTTTGAAAATACGAGAGAAAACATTTGAAAATGCCTATTCCAAGTTAACTGCCAGATTTCCATAAAATTTCTTTAATATCTTAGACATGTTTTCATATCATTACCTTAATTTTTTATGTTTACAGTACACTTCCACTGTTACAGACTTCACATACCTAAAATACACAAATAAGGGAATTTTATGTACTTTGAACTTTATGAGAGATAAACAAGTAACTACCAAACTGGTATCAAAGTATATGTTTAAAAAGAATATTAAAAAACAAATACCTTTCTAGCTAAAATAAGATACTCTACAACATGATGATGTTCATATATTCATTCAAGATTTTCAGAGATACTTAAGGTCCTTTTGACTCCTTAAGAAAGTTAGGTTCAAGAAGTCATTCACTATTTTCAGCTTTAATAATAATTCTTTAGAAACCAACATCTATGGTTAAAATCGATAACCAACATATAAAATTTACCAAATATACCAGTCTACAACTAGTCTGTATAATTAGGCATCTACTATATTCTGATTTATTATGCCTATAGATTGAAACTGAATCACTGAAATTCTTTTATATTCAAATAAAGCAAACTGGCTGAATAGTAATGAGTTATTTTCAAGAAACCTGTTGAAGAAAAGTTTGCATGATGTTCTTACTTTTAACTATGGATTTAAATAATAATCTTGTTCAAAAGTAATTTATTAAGCAGGCGCTGCTTTGTTTTTTGTTGTTTGCTTTTAAATACAAAGGCTATTTTAGTTTTCTAGAATAAAAAGTATTTAAGTGCAGGTTGGCTACTGCTATTGTGATTACCTTATAAAACCACAATATAGTGTTGCTTTTAAAAATGAAGTAATTCTCTTAAAAATCTTCCAATTTGTGTTTTGTGCCTATACCAACAGTAAAAATATTTGACTACTACAAAGAAGAATATCAAAGGTTTTTAAACCTTAAATGTGTCTATATTCATTTTAATCACTATTATGAATAATCTTTTACCTATAATATCAGGCCATAGGAAAATATTTGATAAAAATTCAAATAAAGAATTAAGGGAACTTTTTTTAACTTGAAAATTTTAAGATAATCACTATTAAAAGTCAAAATGGCATAAACATTTTGAAAGGCACAATGCACCATTACATCTTGTATTCGTATTACAAACCCAGACTTCTATATTTGGTATGCCTTAATCTTCTCTATATAAAAGGCAGATAGAAAAATATACAATGTCCAAAAATATATACCTTAGAGTAAATGACTACTAAAATCCATAATTGATGGATTTCAGTTTTCTTAAATAATGTCAATCTGTCTCAAGAATTTTCCTGACAAAACCCTCAGAATTTTTAAAACTGAAGGCAATCATTTTTTCTAATTTAGAACGCACAGCAATATACCTTCCAAGACTTGAGAAAGGAGATATCCCTTCTTTGCTACATTACTATAAATAACAGTTAAATTTCCTGCTTCACATAAACTCAAAATTCACGAAACTCAAAATTGGTTGTGCAATATGGTTTTACTGCTATGCTGGTCACAGGAATTGACACTTTAGGCTGAAACTACCATTTAAAATCCAAGACTAATCTTAAGGACAATTATATAGGCTTTACAAATCTGGTTCTTGCAACATTAAATCTTAGGATAAAAGTGATCTACCTGAAAGAAGGGAAGTCTTGTGAAAATAGTTAATATTTAATGAGAGGGTAAGAGTTTAGCACTAAAGCTTAGATGACAGTTTTAAAGTATATTTAATAAAATTTCAAAACAATATTATTTTCTTTGTCAAGTGAAGCAATACAAGCAGTCTCAAGTGAAAAATCTCCCTTAGCATTATACAGACAAAAGGACAGTTCAGTTCAATACATTTTTTTCCTTTTAAAATGGTTTCACACCAACAAAGCCTCTAAAAAATAATTTATTCCCTCTGAATCTGAAGTTCTATGTATTTCAATGTGCATTCATTCTTTTACAGCTTCTAATACATAGGCAGAGAATTAGCATTCTGAATTGTGTCTTCTAAAGACATCCATATTCAGAAAAGCTCATATAAGCATACTTCATTCATTTAAATTCTTGACTGATGGTAAACTTAAAAGTCAAACACTGAAATGACAGAGTAATATTACTTTACATAAAGATATCTCCTATAAGAAAAACATACCAAAGAGCTTAAATGAACTATTTCTAGAGCATGGTTATGAAAGAGGGAGAGGATATAGCGTAAGTATCTGTCACAGATAGCATGCATTTACCATGATGGGTATATAACCTAAAACATGACCTCTTGGCTATAAAAGCAACAAACTTTGATAGAAGCTATATTTTCATAATTAAGAGAGAGAGTAACTGAACATTATCTATAGAATTTTCTATTTAAAAAAAAAACCTCTTCTATTCAAAAATGTTGGCAGCTAGAGGTAAATTAGATGTTTGGGAATAATGACATTTCAAAGTCTTCATCATAAGGGAGAGAAGGAGTTAGGAAAGGAGGAAGAACGAACGAAAGAAAAAGAGAAGAAAGAAGGAAAACAAAGAAAGAGACAGAATAAAGTTCTATTTTTATATTTGGTCAATCTTTAATGCAAGAGGGTTACATTGGACTTTAAATAAGTTAATTAAGTATTAAAATCAATCATCTGAAAGTCTTAATATTTAATATTGGTTAGATTGTGTATCAAAGTAGTTTTATTATTTATTTACTCCAAACCTTTCCAGAATACTTCATCTGACAACAGGGGGTCTGTTTCTCACAAGATAAATGCATTTACAATGCCAAATAAATTATATATAAAAGCATTTGTCTTAATACATGTCATTCAATATTAAATACCACTCATTGGTAAAATCTTAAAAACCTAATTCACTTTTACCAGCCACACAACTGTACCATCTAAGTGTTGCCAATTAAACAGGCATAGGTATACATAAGGGCCTACCATCCTAAGAACGATGATCAAAAGAAAATTAAAATTATAAGACTTAATTCTTATAGTTTCCAGGCTATCAGAACAAGATGTTTAGGGTAAACAATCCACTATAGAAATAAACTAGATTCATAAACAATATATATAACCAGAAATAAGCTGAATATATGAAATGTTCACAGGTGGGCTTAAATATTTTATATTACAAAATAAGAATATATTTGGCCTTTCAAATATTCAAATGCTATACAGTAATAGAAAGTGGCAGTTTTGACTATATAAATGGAGAGAAAATTGAGCATTATAAAAAGTTAAAGTGGTCTAACAAAAAGCTCTCCACAGTGTATTCTCATTTGGTTTCAGAGTTCTCTAGAACAGATGCTCAAGATTCAGACTGGGAAAGTAGCTTAGCCTAGTGACCAAACCTCCTGTTATTATACAGCCATACCGAAATACTTCTAATTGTTACTGTCCCTATTTTATATACAGAACACCTCTAGCCTTTAAACTATTCAGTCAGGTTTTCATAAAATCAAGGTAACTATAACAATTAGAGGAGTTCAAGAAGAATGAGCAATATTTGAAAAGAGAAAACCTTTTTGAAATGTCAGCCTTGAACATCAAAATTATACAGAATTATGAGGAACCAGGCTTATATTGCATATAAATACGAGAGCATATTAGGCTGCATTTAATTACCAGTTCAAACAACAACCTGATCTAACCTTTGACAAGTAAAATAAATGTTCTGAATAATTTAACTAAAGTAAACATTTGCTGTTAATGCTAGCTAATTATAGTAAGAGTTGGAAAGAGAGGGGAAAAGAGATGACGAAGAGAAAGGAAGAAAAAGGGAGATGAAATTTTTTTAATTAATACTGAGATCTGCAACTCTTCATTGAAACACGATTATTTTCAATGAACTTAATTCACATAAAAGGGCAAACTTAGTCAAACACAGTTGCTTTATATAAATATAAAGAAACATTATGGCTGATTAGAGATTTTATTCCTGATAAAAATCACCAGACCACCATGGAGATAGGAAAACTATGTATAGATGAATGAAGGTACATCCATGTCTCTTCACCCAAGGAGCTCAAAGTTTAGTGAGGAAAGAGGCCAGGAAATAAGTGGCCAGACTTAGCATTAGCTAATTAATTGAAATTATTAATTGAAATAAAGTAAAAACACAGATGCCCAGTTAAATTTGAATTTCAGAAAAACAATAAAAGTAATATCTGTAACATACTTATACTAAAAAGTATTCATAATTTATCTGAAATTCAAATTTGATTGTGCATCCTATACTTTATCTAACAACCCTACCAGTAGATAAATGTAGATGAGTATCTATGGGAAAATATGTGGTATGCTTATTATAGAAGTCCCAGGATTAAATGAGATGAAAACTGACAGTAAGATCAAAAAAAAAAAAAAAAAAAAAAGGAGAGGGTTGTTTTTCCAGAGCTGCTATCTAGTAATCACTAATTAGTAATCACTGACAGGGAAGACCAAGATATACTACTCAAATGACCAGGCCCCACAGCAACTTGTCTTTTAATTTCCCTAAGTAACTGCAAAGAAATATAATAATAAACAAATGAACAAACCAACTTCTTAATGGAAATCATCACCTACCAAATGCATAAAATGAAACAACTCAACAAAAATCTAAGCGCCGCTGCGGAACCTGCTGAATGGAGATAGAATACATGACTTTTCTTACAGTGGATATCTTTACAAGTAAGGAACACAGGTGCATTTAGAAAAAAGAAACAAAACAAAATAAAACAAAAAACAAAGAAAACTGAACTTTGTTAACTTGTTGAGACCACTCTTATTCAAATATATAACAGTTTCATTCTCATATTGTAAACAAAATGTTAATAAATATTCATGATACTGCATAAGAATCGGGGTATGGTAAGCTCTGAGTAGGACTTTAAATTTTAAAAAACTAATGCATAATGTGAAGACATGTTATACTCCATATGAAAAACTCCAATTTAACTGATTAGTGACTTCAAAAATGACTAGCTTATTTGCTCATGGTAAGTAGTAGCTTCTCTATATTGGGCATAAGAAACAAGAAGCCTCAGTATGAATGTAAAAATGCTTCAATTATAATAGAAGATCATCATTATTTATAGAGACAAGAAAAGCTCCAATTCTCCAACTTGACGACAGATTTTTCTATAACTGATAACAGAAAATGACAGTCACTTAAAATAGTAACTTACTGTAAAATAATGAATTTGAGCTTCACTGGAAAGTGATAGGACTTGAGAGATTCTCTCAGAGTCTTTGCTATCCTTGTTGATTGTAATAGTCCCATCTTTACCCAAAAGAGACTTGTGTATATATAACTTCTCTCTGTAGGTTTTCTAACACCAAAACCACTTAGATGTTCACGTTAAAAAAAAACACCCAGATATATATGTATAGCTTAAAAATGTAAATATTATGGGCCCTCAAAATGAGAATAAAACTGTCTACATTTCATTTTTACAAGAGAGTAAGTTTCAAGCACTAGTAAAATCAAAGATAAAGAAAAAAGGGTGAGGTATAAAAAAAAAGAAGATGATACAGTGTTCACATGATATCCTGACGGTACAAAGCATAAGGGTTCTATGGCTACTACTGAATAATTTTTCAAGACATCAATGCATACTGAAAAACCAGAATAATTCTATAAATGCCATGTAGAACAAGTGAAGACCTGAGTTGATGAAAGAGTGTAATTAACAAAACAGTAAGTACACAGATAGTAACATGGATGTATACAAGGACAACAGAAAGGCTACACAAACCCTACTTCAACTGCCAGAGACTTTTACTGGCAAATATACATACTTCTTCCTGTGTATATACTTTAGCAGAAGAAAGTAGCACATTTTCTCCAAAATTTCAGTGAATATCACAATAAATGTTTAAAACATAAGTACATTAAATTAGATATAGACTTCTTACCACACTGATTTAAATGAAAACACTGCATAATTTCTAAAATTTTGATAATGTATGCCTAAACCTCAGCAAACACTGTAAAGGTAGATTACAAACTTCATGCCACCCTTTGCCCATTTACAAAACACTGACACAGTCACTTGGAATCGCAATGTGCTATTTATATATTGAGTTAAATAAATAAAGATGTGAAGCTCTGAAAACTGTTTAGGGCCTGGAAATTTTATCTTAATTTCTAATGGAACCAAACAGGATCAAGCACTTCAAGTGACATTATCATAAAGTAATTTTTTCCTAAAGAGGCTTTTGAAACCAGATAAGAATTTCCCACACACACACAAGTCCAAATATACTCACTTTCACTTGAGTACATTTTTACAAAGTCTTCCTTAGCAAAGAAAAAAAAAAGTCCTTATAACTTTAAAAACCATAAATACATATTTTAAATATCTAGGATTTTAAATCCTAGAAAAATCAAAGATTAAGATAGCCAGTTATTATTAATATCGTAGGAAGACTTTGTCCAAGTAGTATGAAGCTCTAAGTTTTTACTAAATATTTAAGAAAGTCCACTTGTTATTTAAGTAGGATAAGTGAATATAAATGGTCAAAGCAGTAAACTTACATAATTATACAAATATGTTGGTATGACCTTTTCTCTTTCTCATATTTGAGAAACTAATATTTTGCCTTCTAGTATATGATTATTTTTATACATCACACACACCCTCCTGGAACATCAGAATTATTCTTTACAAGATCATTCTAGCAATTTACAGACAGAAGAGCGTTAACACCCAAAAAATATATGAAAAGTAATCTATACTTTTTAGTTACTACTAGAACTTCACAATGGACATAGTGACTGAAATTCCTGATATACTTCTTTAAACCATCTCATCTCAAAAATTATTTTATTGAGTACCCTGTGGAAGTCTGTGCAAAACAGCAGTTGTGAGCCCACAGGTAAGCCACATATGTATATCTATAGTTAAATAAGCAACCAAATATAAAAATGGATCATGAAGGAATTTTCATGAGAATCATATTAACACAAAACTAAATTTTAAGATATCATACCTTAACATCTAATACAATCTTATTTTGATGAATTTAGTAATTTTAATCTAGAAGTAAATTACTAGATCAAATTGTTTGCCTATCTTTAACTCTAACAAAATATTGCCAAACTTCTACCCAAAGTACCATATACCAATTTATGTGTTGGTATGGAACAGTTCCTATTTCTCTACGTCCCTGATAGCTGTTAGTATCATGAGCCTCCTTTTCCCAGATCTGAATGGTATGAAGTGGTATCTCATTGTGATTTTAATTAGCATCTCCCTGACTACTTCTTGATTGAAAATCCTTTCATCTGTTCTATTAGTCAGAGTTCTCCAAAGAAACACACTG
Organism: Potos flavus; assembly: GCA_028534135.1. Lineage (NCBI taxonomy): Eukaryota > Metazoa > Chordata > Mammalia > Carnivora > Procyonidae > Potos > Potos flavus. The sequence continues at coordinate 73,490,621 of CM052898.1, read as the reverse complement.
ATAGAAGATTTCAGAGAAAAAGTAGCAGAAAGAGGGAGTTTTATTATAGGGAATTGGTTCTCACGATTACAGATGTGGCAAATTCAACCTGCAAGATGGATAGGAAGGCAGGCTGGAGATCTAGGAAAAGCCAGTGTTCTATTTCAAAGGCTGTCACATAGGAGAAGCCAATGATATGGCTTGAAGGCCATCAGAAAGAGAGGCTATAGATGAAGTCCAAGTCAGTCTGCTGTAGAATTCCTTTTGCTAGGGGTAAGGTCAGCCTTTTGATCTATTCAGGCATTCCACTGATTAGATGAGGCCCACTCACATTATGAGGGCCAATCTACTTCTGCCCATTTATATATTAATTTCATCCAAAACACCCTCACAAAACCACCTGCGATAATGTCTGACCAAATATCTAGGAACCCTCTGTGGCTCACTCAAGTTGACACATAAAATTAAACATTCACATCTACTTACTAGCCATTTGGGTCTCCTTTTCTAAGAGCTACCTGTTCATATCTTTTGTCCAGTTTTCAAGTATGTGGTCTTTTCCTTAACAATTTATAGGATTTTTTAAAAAATAAATCATGGATACATAGTAATTTTAATACAGTAATAAAAAATCAGAAGTACAGTGTAAATTAAATCATCATTCATGTATACTTTAAATGGTTCCCATATGGCAAATAATATTGCAGCATGCATTCAGGAAAGAACGATTTAAAGAAACCCAAATTTTCCCTTTGTAAATATGGTACAATGAACAACAGATTATGTTCCTGAACAAAAAAGAAATAAAGAATGATTATAATTTGTTCAATGCTTTCTCTATGCTGAGAGGTGTGCAGTACTGATGATTACTAATATTTTACTGAATGCTTAGTAAATGCCAGCTAGACACTGTGCTTTACGTTATTATCCCATTCAATCTCCTCAGCATCTTATCAGAAGGGCATCATTATCATCCCTATTTTATATATGTGGATATTGGAACTAGCAGGTTAAGGATCTCAGCTCAATGGCACACACTAAGTCATTGGGACATGAAATTAGACTTCTTTAGAAATTCATTTTAAGACATCCCTACTGGCTTCCCACTATGTATATTGGTACTAAGAAAGGAACTCCAGGGAATAAAGAACGAGGAGAGGCAACATCCTTGCTATGTTAACACTTAGAATCTGATAGGAGGCAGAATAGAGAAAATATACATACCATGCAATGCAGGACAGAATCCCATAACAAAGGAGATGTATTAGAAGAGTTCTAACTCTGAGAGGTCAAGGGATAATCATGGTTCCATGATGCCTGCTGACATATAAATACACCTACAGGTTCTCAATACCTTTCATGATCTACCCACATCTATCTTTCTAATCTTCTCCTTCATACCTTTTCATTCTTTAAAGATATCCAATGTTCTCCCATCTCTCTCTATTTATTTGGGCAACTAGCCTTGGTCAAGAAAACCTATCACACCCCAGTCCTCTCTCTCTCTGAAATATTTCTTTAAAACAAAACAAAACAACCACACTTCTATTCTCATGATCTGGCAAATAACAGTAAATATTATTGACTAAATATCTATCAGACCTGATCCCACTAATCACTTCCCAAAGTTCATCTCAATGGCTCCCCTCTCTCTGAAATGTTCCCTAACTCCATTCTATTCTGCTCCAGTTAAATGGATAAATTCAGAAACTAGATCATATAAAAGTCAATCCCATATTTCTACTTCTAATAAGGAAAAAGTGAACAAAACAGGTTTTCTGTCTTCCAAGGAATCCAAAAGGCAAGAATAGCCCAAGGAAGAAAAGCATCTCCTCCTAGAATGCACTAGCATCATACTTCTTTCCAATACCATGCTTTACTATTTCCACAAAAGGAAATTTCCATAATCTACTTTTGTTGACACCAGTGATAGAGTCACATTTTCTAGGCTCAAATGGAGGAAATGCCCTTATTAACTCTCTGACCTTAGGTAAGTTGGTTAAACTCTTTGTCCCTCAGTTTCCTCAAAGTAAAATGAGAAATATCCATTTCACAGGTTTTGTAAGGATTAAACAAACAAACCTGAAGAACTCAGAAAAACACCGGGCACATAGATAGTAAGCACTCAATAAATACTAGCTATTATTGTTATTACTATCACCATCACACTGCCACGGCTCTGATGGCAATGTTTACACAATCAGGTTATTAGAATGAGAGCAAAGACAGAAAGGTACTTAGAGTTCAAAAACACAAATCCTTCAAATATCCCATAAGATTAGTCCTCTACCTTATACACTACAATTAGATTTCACATAATATTTTCTCAATTTGTTTATTGAGAAAGGAAAGAAGGAAGCGGAAATTGGAGAAAGCAGGGACTGCACAAGTGTAGCATACATTCAACTTAGAAAATATGTGTTGAATCCTCCCATATGTCAGCAGCTAGTCTAGAAGGTAATCATTTAGAAGTGAACAAGACAGTCAAAGTCTCTGTCTTCGGAGAACTTACATTCTAGGGGAAGACAAACAATAAACTAAGCATAAAAAATAATTTACTTGTCAAGTAGTGATATATATTATGAAGAAAATGTAAAGAGGATAAGGGGACAGAGAATGATGGGGCATGACTGCGAGCTTATTTGTGAAAGTGTAGTCTTGGGAGGCCCTGAGAAGGTGGTGGCATTTGAATAAAGTGAGAGAACAAGCCACCAGATCATTTGGGGGCAGAGCTTGCTGGGAACAGCAAATGCAGAGACCCTAAAATGGGAAACGGCTAGGAGTTTTGAAGGGACAAAGAAAGAGGGGTGTGAATGGAGAAAAATGGGGGTGGGGAGGCAGGGGAGAGGCCCTTTATGTCCTTTTAGGCCATGAAAAGACTCTGGTTTATACTTTGAATGAGATGGAAACGCATGGGGGGCTTGTGCATGGGAGTGTGAGATGATATGATAGAGATCACATTACATGTCTCAAATGAGGAAAAACACTGAACACCTGGGTCATCCACTCAAGACCTTCTTCAGAAAAGAGCCTTTCCTCAGGAAGTTAAGAATAAAAGATCAGTCCTAGAAGTAATATCAAGACTATGGTACACTAGAAGGAGGAACATAAGGTAAAAAGGAGTCACCATAGAAAAAATATAGTAAAGGACGGAAAACCAAGTCACACAAAAGGACATCTAGACAGATGACAGTCCTCAGGATGTTTCCAGTATTTTTGGAGAAATGAAATACCTACAATCAATCAAAATCAACCAAATTAGAGCCATATAAGAAAATATGATACTAAATGTAATTTGATTTTATTTTGTATGAATTCAATGTCTTTGTTTCTGGGTAAATGAGAACTACTGACTACTTAAGGTCATGAGCTCCTAGCCCAGTGTCTGTATATCAAGTGCTAATAAGAGAAAATGGAAGGGGAGGATGAACATGTGAATGAGCTGGGGAAAGAAAACCTTGGCCCCAACTCACACAATCTCTGCTTTATGAGGCACAAAGGGAAAACAAAATCTAAGTCTCTTCTTTCACTGATTAAAAATATGGCCCTTCCTCAAAACTGTTTCAGTTAGAAACTGCTAGTGGTAAGACGGCATCAGATAAATTTATTAATACAATCAGTATAGATTTTGTGAGAAAATTTATTAATTTTATTAATAAATTTATTAATACAATCAGTATAGATTTTGTGAGTTGTCTTATATGTCAGCAGGCCTTTAGTAGTTGCCAGCCCTCTCTGCTATGGATGTGAATTACAAGAGACTAAGTTTAGTCACCTCTAATAATTTCTCTGGATTTTGGTTTTATGTAGTATATGCTTCCACCATTGTACTTTTGTTTCTGGAAAAATTTATAAAGCAGACAAATCCGTAAATCTAGGAACTCAGTGTCTGTCTATAGATCTAGATATATCACACTCTTCCATTTTACCTCATAGTGAAATAAAATGATACTTTTTAAAATATGAGGTGATATATTATCTTTTACCTAAGTAACCAAGATCAACACCGTAGTTCCTGAAATGTGTGGTGAGGTTTTCTACAGCAATGACAAAGAGAGGACAGAGTAGACAGGAGAATTAGTGTACATACCTTCCTCCCTAAAAAAGTAAGTCAAATGAGGACCCCCTATTCCAGAACTAGTACAAATGCACAGAATTAAAGAGCTTACATTTAGAAATTTTCCACTTCAGGCTCTCTGCTCAGCAGGGAGCCTGCTTCCCCCTCTCTCTCTGCCTGCCTCTCTGCCTACTTGTGATCTCTCTCTCTCTGTCAAATAAATAAATAAAATCTTAAAAAAAAAAAAAAAATGTTCCAGCCTTCAACATACAAAAGCATTATTTCTAACATGTTAGGGAAAGAAAATGAATCACGGATTCAAAAATCTTAAACCACTCAAAAAAATGCCCATATTCTCTTTATTAGTAGAAAACCAGTCTGAAACATAAAAAGATGCCTCTTGGGATGTCAAGCATGTCTCCTATCTAAATCTTATGAAATGTATATGGATATAGGTCAATGGATAAGGCAAATTTAAACTAGAACAGAAAATCTGATTCAGATTCAAATTAACATCTTCCTTTTACCTATTCCTTCTGGCAGTACTTGCAAAATCTGTAGCAACAAACTATCACTTCATTATCTTCCCACAAGATACTGGTTTTCTCTAACACTTCACAATGCCTCTGAGATAGCATATCTGACATAACACCTCCACTTCTCTCCAGAATTTCACAAGATAAAGAAAAGGCAGTAAGAAAGTAGACAATGTTGGTGTTACAAATGCAAGAATCCCACCTGCCATGAACATTTAAATTAAATATGCACCTTAAACCATTTTAACTGTTTTCCCATAAAGGTATCTGATACGTTCTGAGTTCATGTTTCCCTTTAAAGTACTTAAAACATTGTAGGGCCATTCATTAGTGTTAACTGATGGCAATCATTAACTAATGGTAGGAGGACTAGTCCCATTTAAACTAAAATATGACTAAAACACTGTATAGTGATTCAAAGGACCCAGAGTGGTTGTTTTAATGATTTTTCTTTAATCAAATAAAGCTGAGTAATCAAATGTTGTCTTTGAAGAAGGCTATTTCTTTTTTTTTTAACCTAGATAGGCTCCCTCAAAGAGAAAGTAAAATGGTAAGTTCTCAAATTATCTAACTACTCAATATCAAACTTCCCTGATTATGTAAAAATATAAAGTTTAAACTTTGTTCTGTGATACTATTAAAATGAAGATGTCATTGATTAATTTCACCTACTTTGTAATAATACCCAGAACAAATGCATAATGACCTACATGCAAAAACAGGCAGGATTTTCAGGGCTGTACCACAAATGAGATCTACAGGTAAGGAAGTTCACCTATTTCTCTCCCACCAAATCCCTTCTCTCCCACCAAATCCCTTCTCTAAGCTATTCCCCAACAGGTTTATCCCAGTGCTTTTCAGCATCTGTGTGCTTCAGTACAAGCATTCAGAGGGCAGGAATCAGGCCCAGACAATGTGCTCTCATGGCCCCTAACACAGCTCCATCTGCACGTGATGCTTATTAAACCAAGCTGAAAGGCATTTGACAATACAATTACTGAAAAATTCAATGCTCACCCAGCATGTGAAATCTTGTGCCTTGTACCTTATGATTTCAGCAGTGCCATGTGTGCTGTGATAGTTAAGGACCTGTCAATGTTTCCATTATAAACTCTGGTTTTCAGAGGTTTCTATCTTGGCCTATAAAAATAGATTCCGGTCTGTAACTTGGCATGGAAAGCACTGGTATCAGCCCAAGAGAACATTTTTTGTTCCAAAGATTAAAATAAAAATCTGTTTAGTAGTTTTAAGTTAAGAGAGTGTTAAAAAGGGGGAAGGGGAGGGTGGGTGGAGTATAGAATGTTTTTAAAAACACACACAAAAAAACCAATGTTCTATGTCTCACTACTGCTTCATTTTAAATTTTGAAATGATTAACACAATATAAACCAATGATACTGCGTAAATGAAAAACCTAAAAAGAGTTTTAATTAAAAACATTATGGCGGTTACAAAAAAAAAATCATAAATTTTTAAACAACTACATATGTAGTATCTCAAATAATCCCCACATTTAAAGATTGTCCAAGTACTCACTGACAGTAAACCAAAACTATTTCAAAGACATGTTTTTTCCAGATATGTAAAAATTACTTTTTAATGAATCACTAAATGTAGATTTACTTCGGATTAGTGGAGACAATCTTCAATCTTATTTTCAATTTATGTATCAAGAAGTTTCTAAAATATAACTTAATGTAAGAAACTCTGAAGTAATCTTTATATACAGTTTGTTCAAGACACTAGTTTAAGTTTTGTGTTTTCTTTTTAGCTTAACATAGATGTTTTCTTCAAAAATATAAAACTAGTATATAACACTAGTGTACCTTCAAATAAACACATTTTGAAACAGTAATTTATATCTGCTAAACTGGGTATAAACTGGTGTAATCTCCTTGGAGGATGATTTGGAAATAGCTACCAAAATTATGAGTATATATATACTCTTTAACCTTGTAATTACCTTCTTAGGAAATTACACTACAAATATACCTGCACATATGAAATAATATAGATATAACTTTTATATATGCATGTGATTTTTAGTGTGCCTCTTTTTAAAAATATTCTGTACTCCACTCACAAGAATATTTCTCACAGGGGCGCCTGGGTGGCTCAGTGGGTTAAAGCCTCTGCCTTCGGCTCAGGTCATGATCTCAGGGTCATGGGATCGAGCCCCGCATCGGGCTCTCCGTTCAGCGGGAAGCCTGCTTTCTCCTCTCTCTCTGCCTACTTGTGATTTCTCTCTCTCTGTCAAATAAATAAATAAAATTAAAAAAAAAAAAAAAAAAAGAATATTTCTCACAGAATTTTTAAAATAATAAACTGCTGAAACAAACCTAAATGTTCATCAACTGGGGACTTGTTAAATAAGTAATTGTACAGGCATACAATGGTATTACTATATAGCTATTTAAAAAAAAGAAAGAAGAGAAAGACAAAAGAATCATGCGTTAATACAGAAAGTCTAAGTTACAATGATAACTGAAAAAAGCAAGGTCCTATGTTACCACCTGTCGAGGGAGAAAAAAGAGTGAAGAAGAATATATACAAATATATATATACATACGTAGATATAGAGATAGAATATAGAGAGAGCGAAAGAGTTTTATCTCTCTGCTTTTATACGCATAAAACATTTCTAGAAAGACACACAATAAACCAACAATAGAAATTAATGGCTTCCCATAAAAATAATGTAATAACTTTGGGTACTATTCCTAGTCAAAGTCTCAGTAGCATATAATATAACCAAAAGAATATTAAAAAGAAAAATACATACAACTCTAAGCCTCTATAATTACTGAAAACAATAAAATTAGGTACTGTACAGTGTACTTATATTCACAATATATAAGTGGTTCTTAAATGCTGGTATATACAGAATCACTTGAAGATCTTATCAAAATACAGATTTTTGGACTCCACCCTTAGTATTTCTGAGCCATAGGTCTGGAATAGAGCCTAAGAATTGGCTTTTTTAAGAGTCTCCAGGGAAGGCTGCACTGCTGATCCAGAGACCACACTCGGAGAATATCTGTTTTAGATAAATGACTACCTGTTCAAAATTGTTCATAAAAACCCACTTACTATAACATTATAAATGTGATTTTATTATTACCCATAATACTTAGATAATGCTTGTTTTTCTAAAATTTAAGAAGTCTGGGTGATGGGCATCAATAATGCTTTAAATTATTCTAAACAAGGTAAAATAAAGTGGAAGAGGAGACAAGGAAATTAGTTCTATTGTACTTTGTACAGCCTCCCATCTCCTATTTCTGCCACTAGATGGAAACCAGTACAATGGTTAGCTGTCAAACTGCAGATATAAACTGAAAAACAGTGAAACTGAGGTGAAACTTATGTTACACGGTATTAATTAGAAAGGGACATATAGCTGGGTGTCCCTTGTTGACATTAACTGTAGAATGGCCATCTGTACTTTTTGACTCATTGTATATGTCATCAGCCAGTGGCCTATCAACCGTATCAACTTCAAAGAGACTTATCACTGGTTGAATTATGATGCCCCAAAATTCTTATGTTTAAGTCCTGACCCCCAGTACCTCAGAGTATGACCTTATTTGGAGACAGAGCCTTGAGGAAGAAATGAAGTGAAAGTGATATCATGAAGGTGGGCCCTCACGCAGTATGACTAGTGTTCTTATTTATAAGGGGTAACACAAGTAGTCACTTAGACACCTACAGAGGCTAGATGATTTGAAGACACGGGGAGAAGACAGCCATCTACAAGCCGAAGACAGGGACTTAGAGCAGATCTTTCCTCCACTGCCTGCAGAAAGAACCAAACCTGCCAACACCCTCACCTCAGATTTTTCGTCTCTAAAACGGTGAGACAATACATTTCGGTTGTTTCTGCCACTAAGTTTGTGACACTTTGCTATGATAGTCCTAGCAAACCAATACAGGGGCTTTCTCTTTTATTTACTTTTTTTCACTTTAAAAGGTTGAATGACTACGATAAGCAATGTAATGTGTCAAGCACTGAGACTGCAAAAATGAATAATTAGCGTTCAAGGAGCTTACAGTCTAATGGCTCATTATTTAACAGCATATTTATTTAGTCATTAATAAGATTTCAGCCATTTTCTCAGGTTTTTGGTGCTTGATTCAAATGGGTCATCAACAAAAAGTAAAAGACACTAACACTGTGAATTCTACTGCCACCATTCCAATCAGAGCACTCTACCTGCTGCCTAGTCCTTAGCGCAAACTTTTCTGACTGGCCTCTTCTCCTCTCTCCAACCTATAATATGCATGCATTGCTGGCAACCCTCTTCCGGAGAGCACCCTCCATGTAAATTTCCTGATTAAAATGTTTCAATAAATATCCTAAAAGAACATTCACTTTTTACCAATTCAAGTTACAGTCAGTCAATATTTCCCATCAGATGTACATAACTTCAAAAACATTACTTAAAACCACTGATTTAGTTTGCACCTAGAAAACTGAAATGTCTTTAAAAGAAGCAATTATTTATAATGAACAGAAATGGCATTATCATAAAGTATCATTTAATATACCTGTACATAACTATACCCCCTCAAATAACTCTAAGTCCAGCACAGGACTAATGACCTCAATTTATTAAATAGTGAGGGTACAAACTGATAGCTGTTCTTGATCTGTGAATGCCTCATAAAATACCCATAACTATCACAGAAATCCTAGCTCTAGATTCCAAAACTTGTATGTACAGTTCTCATGGAGAGCTTATATCTTATACAACTTCATTCTATATTGCACATTGGGCTTAACAAATACAGCCTCAATTACAAATGAAAACTTTGTTTGAATTTCTTGCCATTTCATTATCAAATGTCTCAACTACTGAATTAACATTTTTATATAGTCATTCCATTTGTTTTGTTTTGATAAAACTATTCAATTCCCAGGGAAAAACAATTGTTAGCACTAAATTTTCTCTAAAATTTCTTGTCCCTTTTCCTTTCCTCGATAGAGTTTAGTTACATGATTTAGGAAGCCAACTAGGCTGCTGATATTCCTCCATTACCTTACAAGTAAATAAATTTCACACCTTCAAAAATTATTAAAATGCGAAAGAATATTTCTTGGCCTCTTTATACACAATATTCTAGTGTCGCTATTTCTTCTAGGTCCCAGAGAGAACATCTTTTATTAGTCCTACAATTAAATGATTCAGCAACCAGCCACACTATCTTTGCCTTTTAACAGTTCCAATCAGTAGCAGATCTAGGTGTAATCAACAGCAGCAGGGGGCTTTAGGAAGCAAAACAAAACAAAAACAGTAGGAATCTTTACTAGAATACAGTAATTGATACAAGGGAACATTATAGGCTATTTTAATCCAAGTTAATCTAAGATATTAGAGTCTGATTTTATAATCAGAAGTGAAATGAGCAGGACAACTTCTGAATATCTGAAAACAGAACAAATGTCAAACAGTTAATAAGGTTAAAATGAAAGAGGACTGTTTTCAGATGAATCTTCTCAGTCTCAGAAGGGTCATTACTTCTGTTTTGGTTATTTAGCACCCATTTAGCTGACAAATTAAAGCCCTCCTTACCTCCTACTGCTACCATGCCTAACCAATTTCATATCATATACTTATAAAATTAAGGCATCTCAGAGAGTAACTAACCAGCAATGCTCTTACTCCTTTAAAGAAACATTTAAAATGTTAGCAGCAACATCAGGACAGTCTTAAAATGTAATTTTGCATTTCTTTCATTTCCATATTTTTATTCCCTACCCTAGAGTGTATGGGTGGTCGTTAAGTGCTATGACTGGTGCTACTTAATAGCATGCAGGTAGTACAGTGATTTATTTACATGTAAAATCAAAAGCCAATGGTAGTATCATGTGATGACTACAAATTTTAACTCTACAAAAATCCACAAATGGAAATGTTACCATAGTAACAACCTGATCACACTGCACGTGAGGATAGCTGATTTCATGATATAATTCTATAGCTGTTCATTGCAATATGTGCAATGAGACATCGATGAATTCTTCTATTTCTTCCCTCTGCTCGGAAGAACAAGATGTGAGGAATGTGGCTGACAAGTTAACAATCCTGTCACATTCTTCTTTTACTTCTTTTAAATTTTTCAAAACAAGAAATTTAAAAAATAAGTTGGCTAAGATTTAAAACACCAAACTATATAACTCAGTATAGGACATATTCCAACCTAGAGTGTTAGGATTTCACACAGCAGAAAATGAGTTACCTGGTGGCAATCATTTCTCTTTCTGAAAATGCTCCCAAAGTTATCCAGCAACTATCCTGCAGTGCTTTAACCTCAAAAAGCAGTCTTTTGTATTATAAAAGAAAAATAATACAAAAAAAGGTGCATCTTCTATCCAGCAGTACATTAAGATGAATGTTAACACAAATATTATCCACCATTATCAGCAAGTCAACATTTGCCTTGAAAAGGTGCTTTTCATAAGAATGTTTCTCGACTTTTTATACCTATTGTTGAGGGAAGAAAATGCATTAAACATAAACATGGTAGGAAAAAGAGAATGTTAATACTAATTTGCCTTTCCATGTAACAAAAAAGTCACTCTATGATTAAAATTCTGAATTTAAAACTAATTTACACAGAAAAATAATAAAGTCATTCCTTTACCTGGGTTGATATAATAAAGGATATATATGCAATAGATAAACTGTAAAATAAACATTTAAGAAACCACTTTCTTAGCTCACTGTAGTATAAATTCTTAGGTAAATCTAAAAGGACTTTCCAAATACTTTTCAATTATTCTACTAAAAATTATTTTATACAGTAATAATTTTAAGAACTTTAGTTATCAATTTTAAACTATTTCCAAGAATGTGTTATTTTATAAATACTTCTCTCGAGAAGGTATTTCCACATATCTGATTGGCACTGCTTCACTGAAACAAAAGCAAGCATCAGTATTTATTTTTCTATTGAATGATGTACAATACTACTAGTCATAAAACATTTTAATGTAAGGGTATATAAAAACTAGTCCTTAAAAAAAAAAAAAAAAAAAAACTAGTCCTTGATAATTTTAATGGCTTTTCCCCTGTGATAAATGAAAATACAGACATTAACAGTTAATTGATTAGGAAAATAAGATTATAATTTTATTACAAGTTACAAATGAAAAACCACACTATAACTATTCAACAAATAAGCAACAGGTAGTACTTTACTCTCATAAAGACAGCATCTTAATAAGGAATAGTTCTCTAGTATCCTCTTACAAGATGTATTTTTACATAAGATATAAAATTAATCTATTTAATTTTACTTCCCAACCTCTACTACTTTTTCCCGAGTCCTGTTTAATAATCTAATATGGAGAATGACGTCAGAAATATTATATAAGCTAATGTTC
>CM052898.1:73226162-73473662 GCA_028534135.1 Potos flavus | reverse complement strand
AACTCAGGCTCTATTTTTACGATGACATTACAATAGCTACTGAGCCTGCCTTCACACTTCTGGTTTTTTCCCCTCAATACCACCTTATACACTACTACCAGAATAAGTTCTATGAGTCCAGGACTTGATAAGGATTTACCTTGTTGCACACCTTTCTCTTCCATCTCTGAAAACTTATTAGAATGCAACTGTTCATAAATGACATTTTTAAAGGATAATTTTAAATCAACTCTTATTTATCAAAAGGATAATGCATTTTCAACTTTGATAACTTACTTTGTTATTTAGGAAAACATTTCACAAATGATTGTTATAGACTAGAAAACTCCCTAAAAGCACGAAGTGACCATTATTAACTGTCCTTAGAACAACAATTTACATTCAAAGTGAATTACATGCAGTGACCATTTTTATTATTTTGGTGAGTAGTAAGAATAAAAAAACAATAGGAGAGGCGCCTTCGTGGCTCAGTTAGTTAAGCGTCTGCTTTCGGCTCAGGTCATGATCCCTGAGTCCCAGGATCCAGCCTGGCATCCTGTCAGGCTCCCTGCTCAGCGAGGAGTCTACTTCTCCCCCTACCCCTCATCCCACTTGTGCTCGCGTGCACACCCTCCTCAAATAAATAAATAAAATCTTCAAAAAAAAAAAAAAAACAGCAATAGAAGGAAGGATAAACAAGTAGAAGGAACATTTAAGACACTGGTAAATACATAGACAGGAAAAGCCAAAAGTGCAGGAGAAGTCAAAGCAAACTTCAATTTCTACGGTTACAAAACATGTCAAAAAACCTAAAGTACCTTCTCCTTCAGCACAAAATAAAAACAAAAAAGAAAAACTGCTTAACATGAATGAAAATCATGTTATACGCTGATAAATGTTTAAGTTATTAGTAAAAGAGCAAGTATTGATTCTAATTATTTGTTGGTAATAGAACTAGATAAGTTTAAATAAAAAATTAATCATAACAAACATTAAGAAATTTCCTAGCAAAAATGTTTACAAGATAGCAATGAAACCTGGGTATTTGGGAAAAGAAGAATGATGGGTCCTCTCCTCAAGCAACTTTGACACACAGTGGCTTAAATGAATTAACAATCCCATATGGATATAATTATTTGATGCGATAGGAAGTGTATATGTCAATACATCTTTTAAATAAAAATATAAAGTTTAATAATGTGCTTTACTGTTAACAAGCATTCAAATAGAAATACATTTTGCATGATTTTCATGGCAACTTCCATTCGTGGCTACTTCTGGCAGTTTTGTTTGTTTGTTTGTTTTTAATCTGAGCACAAGTAACAACTATAGGAAGATGAAAGAAATTAAAAGATAACATTTTCCAGTATGCCACAACATAAATGTCAGAAATTTAAGTCTGACAGACAGGATATAGATGCAGAGAAAGACATAACCACATACAAAAACACAACAGTTGTCATCTTGAATTTCTAATGATGGGTCAGTTCTGGCTTCCTGCTTACCCAGCACAACTATGTTATGAAAACCTCAAATTCCCATGATACAACCTTTTCTCTCTTGTGGATTAGATAGAGTAACCCATTTCTATGGTTGTAACAGCAATTAAAAAACAAAATTCAACTGAGCACATTTTAAAGATCTTACTGCCTTTGTTCAAAGAACATGAATCGGACAGCATCCAATCTAACAGACTAGAAAGGAGCTCCCAGAAGCTATAGGAAATGAATGACTTTTATAGGCAGAAGGGAGCAGGAACAAGGAAGTTATACTAGGTAAAAAGCAAACTGGTTATGGCAAGGTCACTTTCCTCAGGGTATGGCAGGGATCTATCAGGTAGATTATCTACCTAGTGCTGATTAGGTGATTCCTGATTGACTGGTTTAAAAGTCCATTTCTGGGAGAGCCAAAACTATAATTAAGCTAAGTCTCAGTTTAGTGATGTGAGGCTTAGCATAAAAGACTCCATTTAGGACCTACCGTCTTGTTTTTAACAGAGCCAAATTCCTCTATCTATAAACATATTACCAGATAAGCCTTTTTTCAAAAACCTTTTTTTGCTAAAATTCTATTTTATAGTACTTTAACGAATCAATAAACTATGACTTTATAAGTAAATAAAATCAACTCTAACGCCAAATCTTTAATAAAACCCAACTCCTTTTTTCCAAAACCTCAGAGGATTTGCTCTCGGGATGATTTTAACAATCAATTTGTTTACGTAATTGCAGTTTGAGTTCATGGAAAAAGGGAAACTATGGAAAACACAAACCTAACAGACTATACAATATAAAATTATCACCTTAAGTTACAATTTAGTAACAATAATGGCCAAGACTGTTCGAAAAGCATTTAGGAGAAACCACTGATTTAACAGCACATAAATATCAAATGGACTTTAAAAGCTTTTAATAATCATATACAAAAGACCAAAAAAAATTTGCATGGGAAATGGATTTCAATGACGTCAAAAATTAATGGTCATGAGCAGGGTTGAATTCATGCAGTTATATGCAAGTGTTTTAAAAAAATAATAATTTCATAAGAAATTATTGGTTATGAACACCAGATTGAATGGGAATGAGAAAATTAAGGGAAAAGAGGGTACTTCTTAGATAGGAGTAAATTGGTAAACTCATTCTGTAAAGGGCCAGACAGTAATTATTTTAGACTTTGTGGGCCAGTCTCTGTCTTAACTACTGTACTCAACTCTCCTGTTGAGTACACGGCTATGTTACTATAAAACTTTATTTATGGCCAAATTGCACGTTGTTAAAAAAGAAACAGACCCAAAATTCAGTCATTTGTGCTTAGTCCCACATCAGCAAACCAAGACTTAGTAACAAACCTAATTGCAGTTTCAGCTGCTCCCAGGAACATGACCCTTAACCAGTCAATTTGGAATCACATGGTCAGCACTAAGGAGGTAATCTGTCTGACAGATCCCTACCTTCCCCCAAAGGATGCCTAAAACAATCTACTCTTTGCTAGAAAAACTACCTTACCGGACCTCTTTCTTCCTATAAAAATCTTCCATTTTGTACAGATCCTCAGAGTTCCTTTCTGTTGCCTAGATGGGATGATGTTCAATTCATGAATTACTGATCTTCAAATTTACTCTGCTGAATTTTGTTTTCTAGCAATATAAATGTTCATGTGTCCAGAAATATCAATTTTCTTTTGGCTATTTTAAAACATTTAAAACTGTAAAAGTCAGGGAAAACTGGCTATTGGTAGAGCATGTGACTCTTGATCCCAAGGTTGTAAGTTCAAGCCCCACATGGGCAGCAGAGCTTAAAAAAAAAAAAAAAGAGTAAAAGTCATTCTTGGGTTTGAGGGTTGTACAAAAATGGATGGCAGGCCAGACTTGGCCCATGAACCTGATTTAAGTCAACCTCTATTCTAATCATGCTTGATCACACTGCCATCCTTTAATCACAAAATAGAAATTAGACCCCTTTATCTCCCTCATTTTCTACATCTATTTCATAAATATTTTAGGATCTATCTCCCCCTTTCTATCATCAATATCTTAATTCAGAATCATTTCTCACTTACACGTCCAAAAAAAAATTAAAAACACTATGCGATCTTGATACCTCCAGTAATGGGTCACACCTCTAAAACCATCCTAGAAGACTACTACTAGAAGCAGTCTTTTTAAAATGCAAGTTTACTCCCATAATTTGATCAAGAAGACATACATTTAAAAAAAAATAGACCATTTGAAGAATACATTAATAAATTTGATTTAATATTTAAATATAAAGCATTTAAATCATAAGCACAAGCAAAATAGAAATTATTTCCAATCCCAATGGAACATTTGCAAATTTCATATAGAAGAGGAAACAAAGGTAATCTTAATACTGTGAAAATATAAAACCCACATTTGTTGACCACAATACAAATCTAGAATTTTTGATGCCAAAAAAATCCTCGTTAGATAACCAGAAATTGAAACAAATTTCACTTTTAGGTAGCTTATATAACAAAATCATCATATAGTAAATGAAATAATGAGTTAATGGATCTAGACTTTGAGCATCAGTGGCTGCCAACATTTAAAATGATATTATGTGCCTCCTGATGAAAGAACAAAACAGCACCTATAATCTTGCCTAAGAGATTAAGCCTAAATGCAGTCAAGCTCTGATGCTACCTTCCAATTTAAAGAAAATGTTTAACTGCACCATAAGTATGCAATCAGTAAAATCCAGACTGCAGTGAACTCTATAGGTCAAATACCCCAAGTGCTTCACTAGATCACTTATAAAGAAAAAAAAGTTGGAGGAAACCATAGACTAAGAAAGACTTAAAAAAAAAAAAAAAAAAAGACTTAAAAGGCAAAAATTGTTTTTAAAAATTGGCAACTAAACTGGTTTAGAGATGCACACTTGGGTAAATTAAAACCATAAAGAAAAGTAAGTTATTATTCTGAAAGTCAGAAGAGTGGTTAATTTTTTGGAGCGAGAAAGGGTGCTGTAGTAAAGGATATGTAAGGGCTTCTACTGTGGCTGGGAAAGCTCTATTTCTTGACCTGAGTGATAATTACAAGCACGTCTGTCTTATAATAATTTACCAAGATACACATTTGCTTTTACAGTTTTCTGTATCTGTATTGTATATTACAAAGGTTAAAAACAAATTAATGAAAGCAAACAACATTCTAATATTAGTTGTTATAAGAAAGGGGATGTAATACTAGACCTAAATAAGATTTTTAAAATATAGGGGCAGGAAAAAAAGAATATTATCTATAAGTTTTTGCCAACAAACTTGAAGATCTAAATGAAATATAAAGGAAAATTAATGGATAGTTTTCTAAGAAAAGACAAATTTGCACAATCAATTCAATAAGCTGCAAAGAACCTTAATACACCAATAATTTTAGAAGATATCAGAAATGTGGGGCACCTGGGGGGCTCAGACATTTAAGCGTCTGCCTTTGGTTCAGGTCATGATCCTAGGGTCCTGGGATCGAGCCCCACATCGGGCTCCCTGATGAGCAGGTAGCGTGCTTCTCCCTCTCCCTCTGCCTGCCACTCCCCCTGCTTGTGCTCTCCTTGTTAAATAAATAAATAAAATCTTAAAAAGAAAAAAAAAAAGAAGATATCAGAAAAGTAATCAAAGATTTTCCTCCATTACCACAATGAGGCTCACTCCCAACCAAGGGTGCCTTGATTATAGTGTGGGTAAACTTTAACAAACTTTCAAGGAATTAACAATTCCTATTATGTTTAAACTGTTCCATAATTTTAAAAAAAGGAAGGTATATATCCCAACTCATTTTATGTTAGCACGACTCTAATATCAAAGCCTGACAAAGAGGACAAGAATGAAAATCTCACAAAATACCATGACCCAGAAGGAATCCTTCACGAACAAGGGCCAGCAAACTAAACTAACTAAAAACTATTTACATACCTAGGTATCTATCTACCTATCTACTTATTTATTTATTTTGCAAGGGCAGTTTATTATTAGAAAACCTATTAACTGATTGCGAAAGTAAGCTAAAGGAGAAAAGACCATGTCATCATTTCACTGAATGTAGCAAACTTGATAAAATTTAACACTCATTCCTAATTAAAAATAAATAAGTAAAAAATAAAACTTTCATTCTTGAATAGAGCATTTATTAACGCACATGGTTTTTTATGGTTATCTCCATAGACAGCAGATACAATAGTAAAACATAAATGGATTTTTCTTAACAGTCAGAAACAGTCAACGATATTGACTCTAAATGCTTTTACCCAACACTGTTAAGGAGACTTTAGCCAACCCAGTAGGTCAAGTTAAACGAAACAAGTAGTATTAAACTATGTATACCCACCACTACTGAGGAGGACCTTATCAAATCTTCCTCTCTAGCTCTATTTTAAGTACTTAGCACAGATAAATGGTTGAACTGTTTTTCATATGTGCCTTAAAAAAAAATTAGCATCCATACATCAAATCCTGGGTTCTCAAGTATTGAAAACCTGCTTACAAGATTATTTTAATTTTGAATCTATCACATCACAGAGTAAACACCCTAGTGATGAGTGAAAAAGAAGAAAATAATAAATAACAGGTCAAAAAATCTAATTTGGTTGAAATCAGTATCAAGTAACAAGATAAATCAACTAACACATTTTCTAAAATATTTTTCATACACTGCTATTTTGAGGGAAAAAAAAAAACTTTAATAATTCCACCAAAGTAACAAGACTGCCATTTTCTTTGGAATAGTTAAAAAAGTACATGGTTGACTGTTGAAATAAAAATCATCCCAAAAGATGAAATGGTGAATCAGGGGTTGGGGAGAATAAACTCCAAGGAAAACCTCATTTCTAAAATAGCATTTTTCTATTTTCACTTGTTCTTTCTATTAACAATCACCAAATAGTTATTTATTTCCCCCAAATAAAACAAAATAACACATATATGGTATATTTCACATGCTTTATAAAAAAGAAATCAAGTTATCTCTTTGTTTCTTTATAAAGGACAACTATCTTTTCATTATTTTAGAATCAATAAGAAATTGGTTTTCTTTCATATTATTCATATGCTTCAATTTATTTTTCTTTTTGTGTTGAAACTAGTGCGTTTGATAAATTTTGCTGAAAAATATATAATCCCATATTTCCAGAAAAGGTGGAAATGTTAAAAAGCCAAACTTTCAAACTAAGGCTATATGTATTCTAAAAGAGCAACAATTTTTCTTCTGATGTTTTTAGTTACTGTAACTATAATGCAGCAAAATTCCCACATTACAGTTTAGCAAAATATTTGAGATCAATTTTTAAGCACTCAACATTCTAAAGGAATTGAAAGTAAGGCCATATTAAAGTGATCATTTCATACATATTAAGAGTCCTGTATTACACATCTCTAACAGTCTACTGTGAAAGTTAAAATATCATCTCACCATCAAGAATTAGTTATGACACCAAAAGACAAATATATATTTCTAAAAACTGACATGATTTAAATGGAGACAAACTAAAAAACAAAAACAAGATAAAATAAAACTAACCAAAAACAAAGCTGCTCACAGAAGGTAACATATATAACAGGACAGAGTTTTGAAGATTTAATATATACACCAGGGAGCCCCTCTGGAGCAAATATTAAAATTAATAAAAGTGGGGCTGTGCCTTCAATTTACCTTTTGGTATTAAATACTGACCTAGGTTTTTGAAATAAGAACCTTATGAGCTAAGAGATAGTAACCAAATATACTTGAAAGTTAATGATATTAAAGAATATAGTAAGGTGGCGCCTGGGTGGCTCAGTGGGTTAAAGCCTCTGCCTTTGGCTCAGGTCATGATCTCAGGGTCCTGGGATCAAGCCCCCACATCGGGCTCTCTGCTCAGCAGGGAGCCTGCTTCCCCCTCTCTCTCTGCCTGCCTCTCTGCCTACTTGTGATCTCTCTCTGTGTCAAATAAATAACGAAAACCTTTAAAAAAAAAAAAAAGAATATAGTAAGTTCAAACAAACTGAGATCAAAAAATTAAAATTTTAATCCCTCTTTCCTCCCTTTCTCCCTCCTGTTTTTCTCTCTCTCTGACATACACACATATATATGTATAATTAATTCATTTTAGGAAGTTGAGTTGGTAACAAAAAAATTAATAAAATCTTGTATAAACAAACTTAGAAGGCCTTTCTATTTAATTGCCATTTACTTTTTCAATATGGAAATTCTACAGGTCAACATCACTAGATACCAATCTGCTCCCAGATTTTTGGTAAACAAAGAACATTGTCTTCTTTTTAAATTCAATAGCCAGAGAAAGAATGTCTTGGAAATAAATGACTGAATCACTGTCCTACTATCACTGTCCTACTACTCATACTCTAAATCATTACTATATATATAACATTCCCTATGCCTACATTTTTGCTGATAGATGGAATTCTGATTCCCTGACTCTGTCCTAGCAAAATGCACTAAACCTCATACCAATTATACAATTTGACAATACACACTCCTTAAAAATAAAGAATCCTGAAGTAATCCATTTCGTTTCCAAATAGACATTACTTGTCCAGACTTTTTTGTCTTCGGTATTTCCACAAAAGAATAATTACTAAAATTAGTGAATGTTGCACAGTTCTTATTCAGGAGAATACCTTACTAAAGCAGACCACTCACTAATAAAGTGCAACTTAATAAATCATGTGGAATCTTATTTTGTTGAAGCCCTTACTAACTCCTAGCACCATCTGTTACCATCAAAACTATATGACAAGATATGATATATAATTAATAGGTAAACAACAATCTAATTAAAATGGACAAATACTCCATGTTCCTGCCATTTGGGAGCTCTAATTACAGACTAAATTTTAAGCTTGAATTAAATATTTAAGCTGGAAAATTAACTTTCCTTCTCGAGCCTTGAATACATTAATACAGATATGTGAAGCGACTTCCTGATGGGAACTTAAACATGTAATTTAGTTTCATCAAAGCAGTTACTAATTGTTAAGCAGCAGTACCTTACCATATGTACACAATAGCTATTTAGAGCTGAAAAGGTGGTTCTAAAGCACCCCTCTGCAACCCTTTCCTGACATAAATATAAAATGTATATACAGCACAGCAGTAAATACTACACATTGAAAATAAATTACTTAGAGCCTTCAGTTTTCAATGCTTTCTGAAAACAATTAGAAATTGGTCTAAATAAACAAAATATACCTATATTTGACAAGGTAAAAACCATCCACAAATATAAAAAGCCAAAAAATATTCAAGAACAAAAAGCATCCCGGTATAAAATTCTTAGATTACACAAAATTAATAAAAAACCTTGACCTACTGAATAAAAATAACAAGTTAAGACAGTATACTAATTCTTCTTTTCTTCATACCTAATCTTTTCATAGAACATAGCAGACTTTTGTAATAATGTTCTAAAAGGCATTTAGAAATATAATAATATAAAGGTGAATCTTTTTTCTACATTTTTCATTCATTTTTGAATGTGGGAAGAATACGATTTAGAACAAATGACCCTGGCAAAGCACCTGTTTAATAAATTCTACAAGAATGTAAGAAATATATTTTTTTCATTGCTATTTTATATTTAGCAAATAGAGAAAATGAGAGATTGGTAAAGAAGGGTATATATTACTCTTTAAAAATAGGTTATTCTAATTCTTTATAAACATAACAAACAATAGCAGGTCAGATGTATTAACATAATTTGGTTATGAAAAGAGAACACTGTCAAGGGGTTATAGAAACTGGTTTTGTTTATATATTAAATATTTCTTTGGTAAGCATTAAATAGCGTAACCTTTAGGTTAAACTACCTGATTTTTACAATTACATAAAAATAATAGTATATCACACTGTTTAACATTCAAAGCCAAAGACAAATACTATAACACCTGCTTACATTAAATCTCCTGTATTTGACATTTTTACCCAAATTTAAGTGAATTAAAATTTAAGTCATAAAAAGATCATTTAAGATTCATTTAAGAATGAATAGGAACTTTTTGTTCTGTTTTGACAATAGGAAATGTATTTACTATATAATTCAGTGTTCTAGGTTTTTGCTCAAGATTAAGTTTATTACCTGTTTTTTCCTACCTATATTTGCTTCTATCTGTTCTTTCCAAAAGTTGCCAATTTTTACTCAAGCTTAAATTTTTATTCATGAGAACTATGGAATATGTGATGTTCCTAGAATACTGATGATCCCTATCTGAATAGAAGGATACATTTTCAATTTCAAAAAATATCACAGATCTGCCCTACACTCACAGACATAAGTGAGCATACTTTCAGTCTTCACTAAGTGACAAAATACACTAATTAATACACAAAAAGTACGTGTATTCATGGATGCCTTGTCATTCTCCTAAAGTTTCACAAAGATTTGTAGCCACAGACCGAATACCCACAGAAAAAAAAGCAAGGACACTCCCTGAACAGTCCTTTGAAATGAATACATATTTTCATGTTATTCTATATCACACAAAGATTAGCAAATGAAGGCCAATCAGTAAATATTACTAAGAGATAAAACTCTCTCCTATAAGATTTGATGGATATACAAAACCTGGCTGACTCACATTTAAGTAGCCGGGTTCCTTTCAGATATTAAATCATTCAACTGGAAGATAACAGAAGTACCTCCATAATGCAGGCTAGAAAAGTCTATTCAATTTTATTTAAAATCTGTATGCTGTAAAAGTACATGCCATGGAATTTACTAGGATGACAACTCTACAGATATGAAATTCATGACATATTGATTCAACATACTGAACTGGTTTTTAAAACTAATTTATATAAATGATTATAATAGTCTATATTATGTTTAGCCCTTGAGGCATATGGTAGTAAATCTGAATTTAATTTTGAGTAAATTTACATAAATATAAAAAGTTCAGTAATTTTTATCCACCCTGCATATTGAAACAGAATAAACAAGAGTATTGTACTTTACAAATGCACTTGAAGCTGAAGTTCAAACAAACCAGAAATCCAAGTTTATTTCTTAAAAAGAAATAACTGACTTTTATAAGAAAATAAAGTCACAAAGTACTACTAAATATTATGCAAAAATTATTTACATATTTATAAATATAATTCCTAACCATATATTTAGCAGTAAATATGATTTACATTTAATATATATTCTAAAAAACATAACGTGACTCAAAACCCTCACAATGACGTATGGTATACATATATTCAGATGGAACTACCAATGAAGACAAGAATACAGTAACTCCACTTTAGAGAACTTATGTACACTTTACAAAATTAAAATATTTTTACTTTTTAAAGATATGTATTTATTTAAGAGTGTGTGTGAGAGAGAGCACGAGAGCACAAGAGCGGGGGAAGGGGGGGGCAAGAGGGAGTCAGGTGGAGCAGAGGGAGAAGGACAAGCCAGACTCCATACTGACACTGAGCCCTCAGCCTTGGGAAACGGGGTTTGATCCCTTGACCCTGAGATCATGACCTCAGCCAAAACCCAGAGTCAGCAGCTTAACCAACTGAGCCACCCGGCAGCCCCAAAATGAAAATACTTTCTAAAGACAATAAAGTTTTCCCTGGTAGTTACTAGAAAGTCAGAGATCCCATCCTTTATAGAAGGATGGTTCTACCTTCCCATCAGTAGAGATCAAGCTCTGATTAACTTAAGAGAATAAGCCAGAAAACTGCACAGGCTCTGAACATGGAGCACAAGCATTGTGTGAAATTAAGCAGTCTTGATAACAAAAAATTGCACCTTGAATTCACCTCATCCTGGTTCCATCAAGTAACTGGTTCATATATCCAGAAATACTAAATATAGTAAGCAAAAACCAAGGTATGATCCCTAAATTTGAAATTTATAGTTTTATTATTAGAGGCATTTTCAAATGCCTGTCATTTCCCAGTTGCTTTACAGATACCTTTTCTAATTCCCAAAACTATCTACAAACTATATATTATACCCATTTTACGGAAGAGGAAACTAGCTCAGAGACTGATTATCTTGCCTAAGGTCACACAACAAGAACTCAGATCTCTAATGACAAATGTTGTTTATGACACATTTTATTCTGAAAAACTTCAAACATCCAGAAAAGTTGCAATAATGTTAGAGTGAACATTCTTTACCCACCATCTAGATCCTATAACTGACATTTTATTATACTTATTTTATCATATACCTATCATTCTATCCATCAAGACTACCATTTTTATGCATTTCAAATTTGCAAATGCTGTATTATTTTTTCAACATTACAAATATATTCAAATACAGAGAAGAGGTAAAAGAATTTTACAGTGAACATCCACCTAGAATCTTCAAATACATTTTTGTATACTTGCTTTATACTATCATTTCATCCATCCTTCTTCTAACAATAAATCTTACTATTTCAATTGTCTGAATTATTGTTGCAACTCCCAACTCCTTTCTACAAAGGGAGAACTACTGAAGTTTTTATGTATTCAAAATTGTTATCTTACCTTTATTACTTTCAGTTGAAGAAATGTTTGGCTATACATGCTTTGAATGTTTTTCATTTCTCTATATTTTCTATCAAGTATAAAGACACAAACTCTTGAGAAGAGAACCCACCTGCTTCTCTTATGAGGAAAAAATACTGAAGTATTTTCTTAGGCTATTACAGAAATTGAAAAAAATAACCCATAGAAAAACTAGTTCTTAGAGAAGAAGAAAAAAAAAAAAAACCCGCACACCCTGATGAATGAATATATTTATTCAATCGAGAAACTAGATATATGAGTGGCTCAGAAACTTTACTTTGCAGAAAAGTTACACTAGTAAAATTAAATTATTATATCTTTATACTTTTAGATGGTATTTGTGGTTATGATACTATGATGTATACATATAATTGTCATCTTCTGCTGTTAAATTTTATTCCCAATTCACAAGATAGGATTTCAAAGTATCAGAATTTCCTGGAGTTTGGCTATTAATCTTAAACTAATATACACTTTATTATCACAATTCCCTCTTATTCCCTCAGTACAAGTGCTTTCAAACTCACTGAAACATCTAGTTCTTTGACTTCATTTAATTTCAATCCTTTATTAATCCCTTGTAGTTTCACTTCCTTCCCAATGAATCTTAGACTATATGAGCTACAACTATCTCAACTAATGGCTTATCAATATATTGTCCTTGTTCTGCATCTATCAGCTGTTATCTTTTCCTGAAATCTTTCCAATACTTGCTCAATTTCAGTCAGCTTCTCTGACTCTACAATTTGCTGAAAGCAGAGGAAATAATGGACGAGCAGGAATTACTTGTATTTCTCACCAACTGAATCCCACATCCACTGTAACAGCCAAGGAGGTGCACCACTCAGAGAAACTGCTGTGAGGAGTGCAGTTCACTACAATTTCCAGTTGTCATACTTGAAGATTCACAGCAGTGTTCAAGCCAAGGCCATACTCACCCCAGTCAGAGAAGGATGCTAGAGGAGGACCATTATGCCCAACACAAGGCATCTCTAATGGGCAAAATTTTCCCTGCCCACCCCCAACTAGATGTTAATTTTTTCAAATGCCATTCTCTGTCCTATAAAGTGCAAGCTTCTAAGGAAAAGAATCATACTTTAACTTGATTGATCCAACACCTAGAATACTTTTTGCCACCACCAGTAGCTAAGCAAAAAGTTTTGTGGGAAAGAAGGAAGGAAGGAGAAAGAGAGGGAGAGAGGAAAAGAGAGGGAAGGAGAGAGAGAGAGAAGGAAGGAGAGAGAGAGAAGAAAAGAAAAGAGAAAAGAGAAAAGAAAAAAGAAAAAAGGAAAGGAAGGAGAAAGAGAGAGAGGGAGGCAGGAAGAGGGAGGGAGAAGGAAAGAAAGAAGGAAAAAGAAAGGAGAAAGAAAAGAAAGGTTAAAAATAAGATCCTTAGTACTCCCATAAATTTGTGAATTATTTTACAAAATAAATGTAACTTACAAAATGTAACTTGCTGGTTCTCACCTTCATCTCTGTGATGGTTAATATCGTATGCCAAGTTGATGGAGCTAAGAAGTGCTAAGAGGGCTGGTAAAAATGTTATTTGTGGATGTGTCTGGTAGAGTGTCTCCAAGACATGAGCATTTGAATCAGACTGAGTAAGGAAGATGGCCTCACCAAAGTGGGTGGGCATCATCCAATACAGTGAGAGCCTGAATAAAACAAAAAGTGGAGGAAAGGCAAATTCGCTGTCTCAACTTCAGCTGAGATACTTAGACTCAGACCAGGACTTGATGATCTCCCTTGTCCCCACTTTTGTCACCCCGATTTTCAGGCTGTTAGACTCCGAATGAATTGCACCACAGGCTTTCCTGGTTCTGCAGCTTGCAGAGGGCATATTGTGGGTCTTCTTAGCTTCCATAAGCACATGAGCCACTATCTGTTTTATATGTGTATCTCCTATTAGACCTGTTTCTCTAGAGAACTCTAATAACTCACAGTGCAGGGTACCAGCCTCCTATAAGCTGTCCTCCAGAACATTTTGAAGAGTCATCCTGAAATATCTCCTATGTATTCACGAGCAAGACCAATCAGCTAGCAGTCACCTACCATGACACATTATCATCTCACCCCTTTTGTGCCTCTCTGTGTGGTATCTGAGGTCTGCTGGCTCCATTCGCTCCAAACTGAGTTTGGGTGGGCCTCATCTGTTCCTTCCATCCAGGAGGTATCACCTTGGCTCTGCACTGTTGACTATTGGTCTCCACTGTCACTGACAGAGACCACTGCAGCTCCTTCAGCATACACCCTCTCCCAGAGCCCTGCATTCTCACTGCTCTAACTACTGCTTTGTCAAGTAGCACTACTGTCACCCATGGTGCCCCATACTTTTCTAACACTGCCAGCACAATGCAGTCTGTCAAATGCCAATGACTCTGTGGATTGTGGAGAGGGAGGAGAAAGAATGCCTTTCTACTGGTCTCTGAGCTTAGAGAGTACAGGAGAGGATTGCTTGTCCCAAAGCATCTTACAGTACTTCTCCTTATCCTCCTGTTCTTTTTTTTTTTTTAAGATTTTATTTTTATTTATTTGACAGAGAGAGACACAGCGAGAGAGGGAACACAAGCAGGGGGAGTAGGAGAAGGAGAAGCAGGCTTCCCACTGAGCAGGGAGCCCGATGTGGGGCTTGATCCCAGGACCCTGAGATCACGACCTGAGCTGAAGGCAGATGCTTAACGACTGAGTCACACAGGTGCCCCCTTATCATCCTGTTCTAATTATTTTTTTTTTCTTACAGCACACCCACCTTTCTATCTCCACAGGTCTCTGATGTAAGGCCTAAGAGAACTAGGCTAGAAAACAAAGCAAAACAGATCCCAGGTTGAATTCAGAAATGCTGCCTCTCTAATGACTAATACTGTATCGCCAGGTCTGGCTCTTCATTCTTTAATTTTTTCTTAAAAAAAAAAAAAAAAAAAAGCATGGGGCATCTGGGTGGCTCAGTGGGTTAAAGCCTCTGCCTTCAGCTCAGGTCATGATCTCAGGGTCCTGGGATGGAGCCCCACATCGGGATCTCTGCTCAGCAGGGGGCCTGCTTCCCCCCCTCCCCCGCCTGCCTTACTGCCTACTTGTGATCTCTCTCTGTCAAATAAATAAAATCTTTAAAAAAAAAAAAAAAGTCACATTTATTCCTACACATTAAAGACTATCAGCAGACTATTCTTGCTGGTCACCGCATTCCATATATATGGCCGAACCCCTATAGTAGACACAATTGAGGTCCACATTGGGAATACCCTACCCAGAAGAGTCTTAAACACTAAAACAAAAAACAAGGAGGAAGAAGGAATAGTCCATGTTTCTCATACTTAATATACTCCATTAAAAATTTCACATTAAAATTTCTGAATTATATATGCCACTCAACGCAGCTTTCTCACTCAGAAATAAAAGCCTCCCTTTTGGGAAATAGTTCACAAATTAACATTTTTATCTGAATTTTAGTGTGATTATGCCAACAGTGTCACACCACCTACCCACAGCACTTCCAGCAGAAGGCATTCTGCCTCTGTCAACATTCCTAAAGGCATTTACAAACACCAAGGTAGGAAAGGGATAGCTAGAGAGAGGAGCTATAAGCAATAATCCTCCTGGCTACAAATTACCAGTAAATTTATCCCTACAATGGAAGAGTTCCTTCTTTATGCCATGAGAACACAAGAAAGAACAAAAGCTTTTCTTGCAAATTCTACACTCAATTCAGAATCTACTTTAGAAGGTAGTATCTACCAACAAAGTATGAATATAAATGAGACAAAGAATGGACTAGAGGTAAAAGAGAATAATTCAAATTCTCTGAAAATAAAAGCAAATTTTAGACAAAATGTGCAATAAATATCAACATTACTGGTTGTTCAATTCTATTCAAAAAAGGACATACACTTAGAAATTAAATTTCTGGCTTTATAAACATGATGAATGAGCAAATGCTTTAGGCTAACATATTTTTCCCAAGCACTTTATATAAGAAAGTTTTCTTCAAAACTCCATTACTAACAAATTCCAAAGTGTTCACTCACTAAAAATAGAACTCTTCATTTTTCCTCATTTATTCTGATACTTTTAGCCATGTCATAAATTGCACATTTTTTAGATTTTAACAACCTATCCTCCTAGAATTTTTATATTTTGAAGAAAAAAAGGAAACCATATAGTGTTTAAAAATGTAAAACTTTAAAATTGTTATTTTCAAGACATACATCTCAATCTTAAAAAACAAAACAAAACAGGGGAACGAAGAGGAGTTGTTTTAAAGGCAGGAAGGAAATAAAAATGGACAAGGATTGAGGCAGTATGCTATAGATTTCATGTAATTTCTGAGGACTGGATAATTTTAATCTAAAAAGTCTCAATTCAATGGTAAGTATATATATATTTTAAATAGCACACTTTACCTTAGAGAATCTTCATGGTGGCATTTTTGAAACAAGCAAGAACAACAGAAAAAAAAAAGTCTCTCCTTATGTTGCATTTATTCAATTTGTGGACTCCTACTGCAGGTGGCCCTTGAGACAATATCATAAAAGATGTCTAAAACAAAATGGGTAAGTATGACCATTTATTTAAAATTCAGGCAGTTTTTCAAAACTCTATTTCTATTCATAGTGTCCAATTATCTACAAGATATATACAGGCTGCAGTACAAGCTATTATGATTGATTGATTTTTTTAAAACAAAAATACTAGCACATACCTACACAAAATGAATCTTATCTCCCTGAAAAGTATCCATTTTGGGCAGCTATACATCAATTCCACTGAAGAAAATTCAAAAAGAGGCATTCCTAAAATACTTTGATTAATGGATTATGTATACATCTTCCCAAGGGGACTACTTCAAAGGAAATAACAAACATTCGAATAAATAGGCTCTGATATATTTGTTAAAAAAATTCACCTCACTAATTTATTGTCACATGTAATATAGAAAACTGTAAAAGACATAAGGTTCTCCAAACAAATTTTTATTTGAAATTCACACACTCAAAATAAACCTTTCCTTGCTACCCAACAGTAAGAAAATGGAAAATGGTAAGTGATAAGAAGTTAAGTATTATAAAGCCAAATAAGCATGAAAGGCCATTATACGTTCTACCTTTTGAGAATTAGGGGACTACTGAAGAAAAAGAAAAATACTTTCAAATCTACAGCAACCATTCTGTAACAAATAGCATCGAATTCACTAAGGGTTGTCTCTGAACTCTGCACATACAAATTTCTCACATTTTAGAAAGTTTTACTTCATCTTTTACTTTTACTTGGGGTATATGCAGAAGTGGTTCCAACTAATAACCAATAATTCATTAAAAATGTAACTCATCTTGAAATACCACTACTAGAAAAGCAAACTACTGTCAATTACAGTTTAGCACTTAGAGTAAGTTAATTTTTACTCTAATCCATGCAGTGTTTTCAAATAGGTATAATTAAAAACTAACTTATAACTTACAATTACTGTATCTATGTACCTATAGAAACATCCACACATTTTAAAATATACATATTTTTTAACTCATCTTAATCTTAAAAACTCTTCCCAAAGCAGTTTTTATTAAAAAAATTTTTTTAATACAAGGCATTTAATTTTACCTTCTTCTGTTTGTTATGGAAATGGTACAAAACAAATACTTTGACCACAAACCCTGGGTAGTCAATGCCTTCAATCAAACCACTGCAATTAATATGAAATTCTAAATACAGAATATAATGCCACATAAATAGTATAACAGCCAAGTCCTGTCTGAGAAGCCATATGTTTTTTCCCATTGTTCAAAAAAAGGAGATGACTTCCCGTCACTTATGTTTCTGATTAGCAAGGTGATTTATGCCACAATCACTAAAAATGCCAGCAAGTGAATGAGAAAATGCATAGTGACTGCACCAGATGTGCACAATAAACAGGAATCCCATTGTAATCTCTGGTACTTAGTTTATATGAAGGTAATGTAGGAAACACTCTTGGATATGGCAAAGTCACTCTTTTTTTACATTTGACTATAAATGATATGAAATAAATTGTGTGTTTTATACTTTATGGCATGCATACATTGATAAATTAGGTACCGTTTTGTATCCGGACTTATCTACAAGACAAACCTGGCTAAGATCATGGGGATTAATTGCTTCAGAAGTGTGAAATGCAGCTTTTCCATTCTTTTCTGCACACTCAGTGAAGAAACAATGATTAATCACTGTTTAACTATTCTCTGGAGGATCTACAAGATTGCCAAAGCAGGACTTATCCTCATAAATCCAAAAAATTCAGGTTTAGATTTGTTGCCAACAACCGAAAGAACATGAACTTAAACCCATTTGTTATCAGATTAAAATAATGTCAAGGTTTTAGAACCCCACTGGTACACAATTCACTTTTAATCGGTAACTACAATAGGAAATTAGATGAACACATAAGATATAACAAAAGCACATGTATTTTATAAAAGTAATAATGAAAGTATTTTTTTAAATTATAAAATATCCTAAGTTTAATAATGTCAAACAACATACTATTGAACTTGAGCTGATAATCTTCCTTAGCTACATAAATACTTTAATTGCTTTGTGCTACTTATAAAAATTAAAATACATGCTATCAGATGAAAAACACTTTTAAATGGTTATTTCATGTGGAAAATGGCTACCTATTTCAAGAAATTTTATTCCAGACAGCTACAGCTGAATGGCAATTATATGGATAAAATTATTTAATTCCAATAGAACTAACATCAATATATTTATAAGTCTTTATAAGACTGAAAATGTAAAACTCCAAACTTTAAGCTTATACTATAAATGATCCAAAAATAAGTAACATTTTGAACAGAAGTACATAAGAAGAGAGGTTTCAAATACATTCCAAGTAATTTAGGCTTTCAAAATATCCAGCCAATATTTCACTACATATTGAAAAAATTAAGTAACTCTTAAAGTTGAGGCAAAATTAGTTCATGTCATTTATAAAATTCTGAACACCTATTTCTAATAACCAAAACATTATTTTGTCTCAACAATAAATAAAATGTTAGTTTCAAAATGGTCAAATAATTATAAATTAAAGATTTCTTTAAAATCCCCTTTAAATGAGTCAGCTGTTCACAAACTACAAAGTATTCCTAAATGGGAATACCTAGAGTAAAAACTTCAAATTTCTATGTAAAGTAGAAATACAGTCACCTCTCAATTATAAAGGATCCACTGTCTATTTGTCTGATTACATGTTCATATAACTTCTCCCTTCCAATTCATGATGCTTCTTTCAAGTCTACCAGCTATCACAAAAGACTAGCAGAACTGCAAGGAAGTGGAGTTGAAACTATTGGTCAATTTCACTATCCATTAAGTCTGTAAAAGTGAATAAAAGGAAGAGAATGTGAAACAGATTTTGTATTTTCCACACTTCAGTTTTATCTAGAGTTGGCTGTTTCTCCATTATTGAAAGGTGAGAGTTATGTACAGCGCATGTATATTGAAAACTAAAAAAATTCACAATAAACTTAGCAAACAAAAAAAAGAAAATTGATTTTCCTTACATCATCCAATTTAAAAAGAAAATCATCTTAAAATGATATATTTATTTAAGAGTTAGCTGACTACCTGCCACAGAATAAACAGTTAATATCTGTTGATCAAATAAATAGATGAATTCAGATTGGTTCTACTCTCAAAGCTTGATGACATTTTAGAGTCTATTAACAGAGAATTACCCTTTGACCTCCCTAACATTCCCAAACATCTTCTCCACTTAAAGTTTTTTAATTCAATGAATACTATTTAAGAACAATTCTCATGCATTACTCAAAATATGCCACAAGCATAAAACCACACACAGAGATAATGGTTCATCTTGTTAAACTTAGAAAAACTATTAGGATGGAATTAAAGGTTTGAGGATTGACATCAATATTAGCTTGCATAGGAACAGTGTGTCAGAATGAGATAGCTGGGATTTTTGTATAAAAGTTTGTGCTTATAAAGGGAAAGTCACTGCAAATGGTTTACGTCAGTAACCTAAACACAGAAACCAAGTCCCAGGTGACAAAATGGCAACCCACTGGACAAATGTTATGTATGAAGCCCAGGGAAGGAGACACATTAAGTGATGTTAAATGATAAAGTTATATAGCAGGGAATCAGCTAAGAATATGATGAAGGAGTGGTCTATGACACATATTCACCCACGAAAAGAATTCCCTGAAGTATCTTCTCAGAGTCAATCCACGAAGTACTAGCAGCCTCATTACAAACTAATAGATATATTTCACGTATTAGACAATGATGTGATATGGGTACAAACCAAGAGAAAATGAGAGAACTTTTATTCTTGCTTAAAAGGTAAGGCAATAAGCTAGAACCTGCATTTAGAGGGAATCAAAATAAAGTTTCAAGAAGCACAAGTCATCTTATTTCTATTATATCCATAATAGTAGGTGCTCCCAAAGACAGAGTACTAAGTAAACTGACAGTATACCAAATATCCTGACTCTCAGTAGATGTGTCCTAACTGCACGAGTAGACTTATGAATATATAGGTGATATTACTCAAAATGTTTGCCAGCCCAGTGATGTAGGAACCCGGTGCCAGGTTTTAGGGAAAGGTAGGGTGTGTAGCATCCACGTGCTATGGGGAACCATAAGCACAAGGATGCTCAGTTTTTTTGATTTTAGAACTGCTCCTGTCCCACCTGTTATCCTTACTAAATTAAGCTCAACAATATTTGCGCATAGTGAACAAGATGCTTAAATCATGTCACAAGACATCATGAGCAATAACTACATCCAGAAGGGGCGTTTCATCACTAAGAGAGCTGGAAACTTGAAAAGAATAGGTAGGAAGAACAACATTCTGCAACTCAGAAACACATTTAGTGATCCTAGTAGTCATACTATATCGGAAAGAAAATACTAAAATAATGTTATTACTATATCCCATATTCATCAACTGTACTCCTAATTCATCAACTGTACTCCTAAGCTGCAGTGACTGGCAGAAATATGAGTCATAAGGAACACAGAAGACCCTTGGCATTCATGAATTTTTTCATTCATGGTTTCACCCTTGGTTCAAACAATCTATGACATGAAGCAATTTATCACTTTTCTGATAAGTGCATATGAACCATAAATCCCCTAAGGCTAGTATGAGAAAGGAGTCAATGGCTCTGCTTCTGATCTTAATGTAGCTTGATGGCTCTCTAGGACATATTATAGAAATATTTACACAAATATCGTTTCAAAAATTTCAAGAGGTCTTTAATAAATGCCTGTTATTGGTCTTAATTCCATTAACAACAACAAAAAAATTTTAACACAAAATTCCTAAACTGGAATCCACCACTAACTACACAAAAAGCACAAAGGGGTAATTTACAGAATAAAACAATCCTAAAGAAGTGTGAAGCAACTAGTCATCATGATGCCTCTTCTATGCTGCATACCCTGAAAGCAGTACAAAGCTTGACTGAAGATTTTTAAACATGGATCTGTGCATGTATCTCTGCCTTCCTATTATTAGGGATAGAACAACTATGCTCTTATCTAAGCCCAACCTCTTTCTCCACTTTTACATATTGCTTCAGCCATTCTCCATTTTCTTGTATCATCAGTTATTCCTCTTCATTGAAGAAATCTCAATACTGATTGATGTATGCTACTTCTCTCTACTTAAAAAAAAAAAAAAATCCTCTCAACTTCAACTTTCCTGTTAAGCTGCCATGTTTCTCCTTCCACTCTCCCTTAAACCCACTCCAGCTTTTGTCCTTTACTAAAACTACTCTTCTCAAAGTCACCAATGACCTCTCATTGCTAAATCCAACAGTCAAATCACAACTCATCCATAACTTCACCTTTCAGCAACATGTCACAGATGATCATTTCCCTTCCTTGAAATATTTACACCATTTAGCTTCATTAGCTTTCAGATTTTCTGAAAGCCAAATAAGTTTTCCTCTTACCTCACTGGGTTTTCTGTCCCTGGCCTTCTCTACTAATTCTACTTTCCCTAACCCTGTTACTTAGAATGCTCCAAAGCTAGGACCTTCAATTGCCTCTAGCCATATTTACAGGATTACATCAATATTACTCCTTTAAAAATACCATCTACAACTGACAATTTCCATGGTTTATCTCCTTTATCATAGACCTCTCACCTTAACTCTGGACTAGTATATGTGTCTCCTTGACCTTTCCACTTGATATCTAATAAACATCTCTAACTCAGCATGTTCAAAACCAAATTCCTAGCCTTCTCCCCTTAATGTATACCTTGCATAATCTTCCCCTTCTTCATCAAATGAAACTCTATCTTTCCTATTATTCAGACCAAAACATTACTAAAGTCATTCTTGACTCCTCTCTCTCTCGTAATTCAAATCTAATCCATCAGCAAACTCTGTTCAAATCACAATCATCTCATCTCTAACCTTCTATATGATCCCTCTGTTCCAGCCCTTGCTCCCTTAAAATCAATTTTAATTGATTTTAAATTAACTGTAATTCTTTTAAACTATAAACCAGATGCTACTCACCAATGGCTCCCCATATCATTCAAAATAAAACTAAATACACATCTTAAAAGACCTAGATTCCCAGTCATGTCTATAATTTAATCCCTACTACTGTCCCGTCACTTTGCTGCAGCCACACTGAACACTCTTTTTTCCTAAACACATCAGCAATATTCTAATATCAGGGCCTTTGCACCTCTTGTTCCCTCTGCTTAAGATGCTCGCTCCTCATCTCTGTCAGGTTTTTACTAAAATGTTACCTTTTCTGAAAGGCTTTCCTTGACCACCCTACTTAAAATTTCCATCCCTCTCCCTATACTCTGAACTCTCTATCCTCCATTCCCTGCTTTATTTGCCTTCATAGCACAACCATCTACCCTACTATATATTTAATGTATTTATCTTGCTTCTTGTGGACTTTGCTACCTTAAAACTGAAGCTTAATGAAGTTAAGAATTTCTATTCTGTTTTCACTGTGATATCAGCTAGAACATTTTTTAGTAAGTGAGACTAGTCTCGAATTTCTTAGAAGGAATAAGGGATGGCAGAAAACAACTGAGCAAAATCTTCAAAGTTTTTTTTTTTTTGGTTTTTCATTTGTTTTTTATTAACATATAATGTATTATTCGCCCCAAGGAAAATCTTCAAAGTTTTGAGAAAAATTATTTTAAATCTAGAAATATATACCCAGCTAAATGATCAATCAACTGTGAGAACAAAAGAAAAACATTTTCTAAAAAAAAAAAGAAAGAAAAAAATTCTAATACGCGCAGCTCAGAAAATACAACTTTCACCATTTAACCTTCTGCAAATTTATTTAAAGGAATCTAAGAATAATATGACAATGAGATCCAAGCAATACTGGAACTAATCCAGTAATATAATGACAAGAAATCTGAGACTGACACTTCAGCAAAAGGCCAAGGAAGCTCTGGTTCACTGGCTCATACTAAAATAGAAAGTCCAGGATAAGTGAGATATTTCTTCAAAAAGAACACAGATAACCTTACAAAATGTTATTTTATAATGTAGGAACCTGGAAGGACAATTGTAGTGTGCTATCCATAATAACAGAGACATACTTCTCCTATGAGAATTAAACAAAAAGAATGTTAAAACTGTGGCTAAAAACAAAGAACTGTATACACACACACATATACACACAAAACCATGGTAGAAATATGAAATAAAATATAGTAATGATTTTGAGAAAATGAAGAAAAGTAAGAAATCTTTTATTCTAGAAAACAATGTCCATGTGTTGGTTAATGCTGGAAGGTTTAAAACAATTAAATGATACTCTGAATTGATGTATAATTGCTATATAAGAAATATTGGATGTAATTATTTCTCTACAATGTAACTTGGCTCAAAGGCATTCACAATGATCTTAAGATCATAATGATCATTCTGATTATCGAAAAAAAAGGGAAAATAACAAGTGTTGGCAAGATGTGAAAAAAACTGAACTGACATGCACTGCTTGTGGAAATATCAAATGCTGAGGCTGCTGTGGTAAACAACTGAGTGGTTCCTCAAAAACATAAAGAATTATGACACAGAAATTTCACTCCTGGTAGATATGTAAAGAAACTGAAAACAGGTATTCAAATAAACATATGTACATATGAATTCACAGAAGCATTATTCACAACACCCAAAAGGTGGAAGCAAACCAAATGTTTATATATATGATGGAGTATTATTTGAATATGAAAAGTAATGAAGTACTTATACACAGTACAACATAGATGAGCCTTGAAAATATTACGCCAAGTGAAAGAAGCCAGACTTAAAGATAACACACTATAGGATTCCATTTATATGACATATTCAGAGACAGAATGCAGGTTGACACATACCAGGGACTGGGGAAAGGGCAGGAGGAGGAAAAACTGTTAAAAGGGTAAGGTGTTTTACTTTGGAGTGATGGAAATGTGTGGAACTACAGAGAAGTAGAGGTTGCGCACCACTGTGAATGTGCTAAATGCTACTGTTTACTCAATTTTATGTTATGTGAATTTCACCTAAAGAAATGATTTAAAAAAAAAAGATTTTAAAATAAAAAGATACTCTGCTTTTAGATGAACTTTTCCCTATTTTCTTGTTATCAAAGTAAAGATTTCCATAGTCTTCTTTAAGAGAAGAATGGTATTTTGGAAGGCTCTTAGGAATGAGTATTTATGGTTTTGAAAAAATATTTATCTAAAGTTCACTTATTTAAGTTTCATTTTAGTTTTGTTATTTCCTCTGTTAAGTTCAAGTAACATTTTTTTTTTAAGATTTTATTTGTTTAATAGAGAGAGAGAGAGAGAGAGAGAGAGACAGAGGGAGAGGGAATACAAGCAGGGGGAGTGGGAAAAGGAAAAGCATACCTCCCACCAGGCAGGGAGCCCGATGTGGGGGACCCTGGGATCATGACCTGAACCAAAGTCAGACGCTTAATGACTGAGCCACCGAGGCGCCCTTAAGTAACATTTTTTTTTAAAGGTTATATTTTTAAAATGTTATATCAGTACATCTCTATATTACAGGAGTAGGAATTTTTTTTTGTTTTTTTTTTTTTACATTTTTAAATTTGTTCAGCTGTATTTAGGTATAACTGACCTCAATATAATGTAATATAAAATATTCAAAGCAAACATCATGATTTGATGTACATATACATTGTAAAATGATTCATAAATTAACTGGATTAACGAAATTAACACATCCATCACTGCACATACATTTTTTTTTTAGTGAGAACATTAAATTTCTAATTTCTTGGCAAATTTCACTTCTATATTACAGTGATATCAACTATAGTCACGTTATACATTAGATCTTATTCATCTACTACTCTTAGTATGGATATTTTAACATATTAATTCCTCCGAGCCATGAGCACAGTGTATCTATCCATTTATTCGTGCCTTCTTCAATTTCTTTCATCAATGTCAGTAATTTTCAGTGTACTTATTCCTAGACATTTTATTCTTTTTGATGCAATTGTAAATGGGGCTGTTAATTCGCTTTCAGATAGTTCATTGTTAGTTTACAGAAATACAACACATTCCTGTATATTGATTTTGTATCCTGCAATTTTACTGAGTTCATTTATTAGTTCTAACAGTTTTTTTCTGAAGTCTTTAAGGTTTTCTATAGATA
This sequence comes from Potos flavus, assembly GCA_028534135.1. Classification (NCBI taxonomy): domain Eukaryota; kingdom Metazoa; phylum Chordata; class Mammalia; order Carnivora; family Procyonidae; genus Potos; species Potos flavus. The sequence continues at coordinate 73,448,024 of CM052898.1, read as the reverse complement.
ATACCTCTGCAACTACAGTTTTACATCTTCATTTCCAATGTGAATGTCTTTTATCTCTTTTTTTTGCCTGATTGCTCTCACCATGATTTCCAGTACTAGGTCAAATAAAAATGGTGAGATTGGCTCCTTCTATATAGGGAACATTACCTCATTCATCATAATTGCTCACTGCAAAAATAACTCTGACATAAATAAGTGGATCCACACCAGTTCAAACCCATGTTGTTTAAGGGTCCACTGTATCGCCTCCTCTTCTGTTTTTTGGAAGAGTGTGAAAAGGACTGGCAATACTTCTACTTAAATGTTTGATAGAATTCACCTGTTAAGCCATCCGGTCCTGGACTTTTCTTTCTTGGGAGGTTTTTTGTTTTTTGTTTTTTTTATGTTCAGTTAGTTTTTGAGGTAGTGTTCAATGATTCATTAGTTGCATGTAACACCCAATGCTCATCACAACACGTGCCTGCAAGCAGGAACAGCCACTCTGGAAAACAGTATGGAGGTTCCTCAAAATGTTAAAAATAGAGCTACCTTATGACAGGAACTGTACTACTGGGTATTTACCCCAAAGATACAAATGTAGTGAAAAAAAGGGGCACATTAACCCCAATGTTCATAGCAGCAATGTCCACAACAGCCAAACTGTAGAATGAGCCAAGATGTTCTTGGGAGGTTTTCGAATACTTATTCAATCTCCTTACTAGTGACTGGTCTGTTCAAATTTTCTATTTCACATGATTCAGTCTTTGTAAGTTGTGTATTTCCAGGAATTTCTTCTGGGTTGTCTAGTTTGTTGGTGTATAATTGTTCATCATAGTCTCTTATGATCTTTGTATTTCTGTGGTATCAGCTGTAAAATCTCCTCTATGTTTTCTAATTTCATTTTTTTGAGTCCTCCTGTTTTTGTACAACAAAAACAAAAGCTAAAGTTTTGTCTATTTTGTTTTTATTTTGAAAAAAAAAAAAAAAAAAAAAAAAAAAGCTCTTGGGGCGCCTGGGTGGCTCAGCTGGTTTGGCATTCAACTCTTGGTTTCAGTTCTGGTGATCTCATGAGTAGTGGGATCAAGCCCTGCCTCAGGTTCCACACTCAGCAAGGAGTCTGTGTTCGGGTTCTCTCCTTCTGCCCTCTCCCTACATGCACTTGTGTACTCTCTCTGAATAAATTTTTTAAATTAAAAAGAGAAAAAATAGCTCTTAGTTTCATTGATATTTTCCCTTGTCATTTTAGTTACTATTTATTTTTGCTCTTTGTTGTTTCTTCTAATTTTGTGCTTAGTTTGTTCTTCTTTTTCTAGTTCCTTTAGGTATACAGTTAGGTTGTTTATTTGAGCTCTTTCTTTTTTCTTACTGTAAGCACTTGTCACTATTATGAACTGTCCTTTTAGAACTCCTATTGCTGCATTTGATTAGGGATAAATTTTATCATCCTTTTACTTTTCTACATATACCAACCTTTCTACCACAACTTTTATAATCAGAAAAAAATGCTTGCAATTTTTTAAAGGATAAAAATGTTAAATATGATGGGAATGAATAGTAGAAGAGACCACTTTGGGAAAGCCTCTGAGTTATTCTAAACTGATATATAGGACTTAAAACAAGTTAAAAATGTTTTAAATGAGGAATGGCTTGAGGGCATCATCCTGCACATATAATTTACATAGAACAAGCAAGACAAGAACAAAGAAATATATACTTTACTATAAAGGGATGATACTATCAAAGATTTAGCCCCTTTTCAAATTTTGAGATTTGACCATTTGTACCTGTGTTCTCATTATAGAAGAACCAAGTTAAGTGTTCTGGTGTTTCCCAGCAGTTACTCAGCTCTTTGACCACATCATTTGACAGCTTGTAGTGAATATAGAGAGAGATGAGAAGCATGGAGAAGACAAGAGAAATGCCAGCTTGATTGAGATAGAAAACAAACTGTCTGATTCCATTTACTTCCTGAGTTAGTCATTAACAAACATACAAGTGATCTAAAATATGGTTTTTAAAACTGCAAAAGCAATCCATTATGAGATAGGGAAATAAATTCAGTTACAGGAAGGAACATGTATTAAATAAAATATACAAAAATTAGAACAGAATAGAGCACAGCACACATTCCAGTAAGTTAGGGTTAAAACTATTTCAACTTTTGTTTCAGTTTCATTGGTACATTTATACCTGTGGAAAATGGCTCATAAATGTAATATTTATTTCTTACAATGGGTTGTAGTTAAAAAAAATGTGAATGCCTCCTATCTGAGTTATCTTCAACTCCAAATTCAATAATTCTACTTCTGCTACTTCTTTAGTAAATTCGGTGAAGGGGGTGGGATGCCAAAGGGGTAGAGACAGATACGGATATAAAAAGCATTCTATATAGAAAGTGCTAAAAGTCTCCCAGCAGGAAAACATTTTTAAGTCTCCCCTTAAGTCTTGGTTAATACAGAAGGAAAACGATTAGGAAAAGACTGGAAACTGGTGACTAGATATAAGAAGTGAAAAGAAACTGATCAGGGAGCTCTGAGTAACTGTTAGAGAATAACATCATTCCCTGAAGAAGGCTACAATCTTAATATGGCAATATGTATAAACTCTCTCTCTCTCTTTCTCTCTCTCTCTCATAGACACACACACACACACACACACACACACACACAGTTTTTATACAGGAATCTATAGAACACATTACTATAATAAGGATATTGTTACAGATAAATGTGTTTGTCCCCCCAAAACTCTTATGCTGAAATCTTAATTCCCAATGTAATGGTATTCAAGTGAGGCCTTTAGGAGGTGATTAGGTCATGAGGGTGGAGCCCTCATGAATGGGATTAGTGCCCTTATAAGAGGAGACTCCAGAGAACTTTCTCATTCCTTCCACCACGTAAAGACACATAAAGAAGATGGTGGTCCAGAACCAAGTACTGGAACCTTTATCTTGGACTTCCCAGTCGCTAGAACTGTGAGAAATAAATTTCTGTTGTTTATAAGTCACCAAGTCTATGGTATTTTTGTTAGAGCAGCCCAAACAGACTTAGACAGGTACTGATGGTATTCAATTTTTGAATGTACATTTTGAATAAACATACACTTACCTTTCAGGAGAACTTTATTGATCCACAAATCTAACTGACACTTGAAAATGCATGCTCTTGTAACAGGTCAAAGATGACTTCAGACTCAGTACAAAATACAAGTCTTGACTGGCAAATAGGAAGCAAAGAAGAATGAAGAAATAGACATCAGCTGAGTTTTCCCTCAACTGAGCTGCTGGCAAAAAGTAAATACCTAGAAAAATAAATAAAATAGCTTCAAACATTCTATCCCAGAAGGAATCCTAAACCAAAGCAAACAATGAAAAAGGAAACATGAAAAAAATTTACAACATATTATTTTAGGCTTTTAGAGAATAATTGTTAGCCTACTCACTAATCACTTTTTCTATAACCTATTTTAACTCCTGGAAAAAAAGGAAATGATTTCATTATACCTACAATAAATGACATTATAATACAAAAAATTTTTAAATCAAAACACCTCAATATAAAACAAATCACATGTTAAACTTCATTTCACTGAAATGATGTAAGTGTTCAAATAATGAATATACTATTCTAATACACAGTAAAATAATACCAAGTATTGAAATTATATAAAATTAAAAAATGGAAATTTGACATTTGAAAACAAATATGGAAAAAAATTCCATTGAAAAGGATTCCAACTATGCAGCCATCAAGAGAAATGAAATCTTGCCATTTGCAACGACATGGATGGAACTAGAGGGTATTATGCTAAGCGAAATAAGTCAATCAGAGAAAGACAATTATCATATGATCTCTCTGATATGAAGAATTTGAGAGGCAGGGTGGGGGGTCGTGGGGGGTAGGGGAGGGAAATAAAAAAAGATCGGATGGGGAAGGAGACAAACCATAAGAGACTTCTAAACTCACGAAATAAACTGAGGGTGGCTGGGGGGTAGGGGTGGGTAGGGATAGGGTGGCTGGGTTATAGACATTGGGGAGGGTATGTGCTATGGTAAGTGCTGTGAAATGTGTAAGCCTGATGATTCACAGACATGTACCCTGGGGCAAATAATGCATTATGTGTTAATAAAAAAAAAAAAGAAAAGGATTCCATAGCATTAATAACATGTAAAATTAGAATACTGATGTATCAGTGTAACATGCAAATATTATTTGTGAATTAAAAATTTCCATAGCCTTTCTGCATAAAGAAAAAGAAAAATATCGCCTTTAGTAATATTCTTCCAATAATCATATCGACATAGATATAACCCGTATGAAATCTGCAAGAATGAAAACTGAACTTAAACAGCTATCTAATTTAAAGAATCTCTTAATAAATTACTAAACATTACCATCACTTTCCTCCAGATTTCTTTCTGTATTAGTTTACTCCCTATAACCTATTTGAACTTATTGGTGGCTCAGCATATGTACAAAAGGACAAAAGTAATTGGGTAATATAATATGAAACATAAATAACACAAACTGAAAAACATTATGATAATAGATATAACTGAAACATAGTGAGATTTAAAAGAAATTACTTAAAACACATTTTAGCATCATAGGCTATTAAAACCAAATAACAAGATATAATTTCTTTTTTTTTAAGATTTTAAAATTTTATTTATTTATTTTACAGAGAGAGATCACAAGTAGGCAGAGAGGCAGGCAGAGAGAAGGGGGGAAGCAGGCTCCCCGAGCAGAGAGCCGGATACGGGGCTCGATCCCAGGACCCTGAGATCATGACCTGAGCCGAAGGCAGAGGCTTAACCCACTATGCCACCCAGGCGCCCCACAAGATATGATTTCTAAAGAATAGGAATGAATGTGGCAATGATCTCTAGACAGATTAACAGAAACTTTTATGCTCTTGTATCGAATACAATTCATGTTTTCTTTGTTTGATAAAGAAAATGATTTATTACATTCTGATATAGCATTTCCTTATTTTAATTTTCAATCTTATACCTGAAAAGTTACCAACAACTCATTTTTAAACTATATAATATACATGTGAAATATACCTAAATACGGTCAACACCTCTTTGGACAATAATATAGTCACATGCTTCTTCTGTATGGTTGAGCTAAAAATTATTACACCACTAAAATAAAGCAAGTCTCTATTTCTCATCTTACCCTTGTAAAAATACAGACCATTTTTATTCTATGGATGGCTCTGTATTTTTTTTTTCTTAAAGATTTTATTTATTTACTTGTCAGAGAGAGAGAGTGCGCACAAGCAGGGGGAGAGGCAGGCAGAGCAGGCAGAGGGAGAAGCAGGCTCCCTGCTGAGCAAAGAGCCTGATGCGGGACTGGATCTCTGGACTCTGGGATCATGACCTGAGCCAAAGGCAGCAGCTTAACCAATTGACCTACAGGGGTCCCTATGGATGGCTCTTTAGAATGAAAGACATTCAAATATCTTTCAACTATTCCAAGATTTGTGCATTTGACAAACGTATGTTTATGTAACAGTTAATATATATTGTCATTCTACTGTGTCAATAGCATTCAGAAAATGATGGCTATTTCTTCATGATGTGGAACAGTAACCAGAGAAAAACTGACAATATAATCGGTGTCCTGAGAAGTTATAATTTGTTTTGCTTCTAAATACATACTTCACACTCAGGTCAATTTTACATTTCTTACACTGCTTGGATCGTAATTTACTTTCTTGCTCCAATAGAATGTATCCAATAAAATATCTCATTGGCATAACCATGAGAGAAACCAAAAAGGAGAAAAAAGACTACAATGCAAAACTGAATAACACAGAGGGTTCATCTGTACAGTAAGACTGCATGAAACTAGACTTCTTCAGCAATCTATAGGCAGAAAAAATGTTTACCATAGTCTCATTGAAAGGATATACCAGTTCTTTTTCTAGTTATTCTCTATGGAATTGCATAAATATGGAGAAATCTAGAAATAGATATACACATGCACATATAAAAATTATTGTCAGTGTATAAGTTACTGCTGTCCTGGGACTGCAATAATTTATGTGACATCTGTTTTCATATTTTTCTAATTTTTTTCCTAATTAACATGCATATTTAACGCATAAATGCTCAGACCACCTCTTTTTTCTGCTGAATGTGCCTCTTTATTTTTGAAGTTGTGCACTCCTAGGGAGAATTCAGCAGAGATGGAAACCAAAATCTTATTGAAAGCACTAATTTTAAAATGTAAACAACAGTACTAAACCAACTTTCAAGAAAATACTAAAGTCTTAAGAGTGTTCAAAATAGCCGTTCATTCTGCCAACAACGGTCATACATTAACTTAAGGTCCAAATACCAAAAAGCAGGTATAAGCTTAACTTCAACATTATATTAATCTTCTTGATTTCTTCTTAAGTTTGATAAAAGCTGAGAAAACCTGTTATAAAACCTATGATTTCTTGTCTTTGTAAATTTTGGTAGTATTTTTAAATTGTTATGCCTCAGGCAACTAACATACATGAACACATTCCATATGGTAAGCATCAAGAAGTATGTAATCAGCTATATGTTTTTTAATTATAAACTTCAAATCCTGTGCAGATGTGAGGAAAGGGGAAAGTTTTTACTCTGAAGTGCATTCAAGTACAATCACTTCTGGAAGCTCTTAATCTGTAATAATTCAAAATACTATTTATCTTTATTCTTAATAGAAAAACTAAAATCAGAAGCCAATCAAACAAATGTTACAATACTAAAGTACTCCTAAAAAACAATGTTTAATATGCCAACACTGTGACTCCACCTGTACTTACCTCACTTTAGAATTAAACACTTTGTATTTTAACTGCCTAGTTATATATTTCAGTCAGTCACTTATTACTTCTCATCTGTTGTCAGGACTGTTCTAGGCCTTTGCAAACACAAATTCTCAACCCTCATAGAACTTACATTTTACTTGGGAAATCAGAGAGTTTCCAATAACAATGCAAATACATAACTGCAAACAGAGATAAATGCTATTTAAAATATGGGAAGGGGTGAGCCATGAGTTTTTGTAACAGGAGACTTGATTTATCTCAGAGGTCAGCGAAGACCTAAAGAAAGACTATTTAAGATGAGATCTGAAAAGTATGAGAAATGTTACAGTCTAATCATAGCAAGTACTAAGGTCCAAAAGCATTAAAGGAAAAGCGCAAAGTCAAGAAAGAGAAGCAAGGAGCCAGTCACAGCTAGAGAGGAAATATATGTAAAACAAAATGGGGCAGAAGTCAATATGGCAAAATTACTATAGGGTTTTAAATACAGTATGGCAATCAATTATACAGTGAAAATTTATCCAATTTCAGTGAATTATGGAGAGGAGCAAGAGAGGTACAGGGGAGAAGTTAGGTATAAGATGACAGTATCTTAGACTAAAGTGATGGTGGTAAAGAAGATGAAGAGAAGGCAGAAAGAGATTTATGGGCAAACAATCAGAAGTATTTGGTTAAAGATTAGACTTTGTGGAGGATGAAGGTGGATAGCAATTCCATTCACTGATATAAGCAAATCGGAAGAAGATCAGTTGTTGGAAGAAATCACCCAAGTTAAAAGAGGACATATTACAGGATTACCCATTGGAGATGTCTTCTAGGGAGTTCAATGTAAATATCTAGAGCTATAATAGTCTGGATTAAGAATAGTCTGGGCTAGAATCAAATTTAGAATTTATTAGAATATGGGTAGGAAAAAAAAAAGATGCCTACATTGCTTTCCCACCTCCCAAAAAAATCCCACACACATGCTGTATCTTCCTCGTTTCTAGCTATCATACCACGTCGGAACAGAAAGACATACTTCATAATGTGACAAACTCATTTAGCCTGTGACTGGTTAACTCCATAAGGCATATTTGCCTTATGTTGCTAAATAATAGTCATCATTTATTGTAATGCCTACTCGCGATCAAAACCATTAAAAATACGCTGAAGCACCCTAAAAATGTGCATTAGGTCACTGATCCTCACAATAACCTTAGAATTTAATGATTATTGAGCCTACTTTCCAGATAGGGACACTGGAGTTTAGGGAAGTATCAGAGTTGCTAATAAAGCCAGGAAGTGATAGAGGCACAATTCCAACCCAAGCATACCTGAAACCACAGCATTTTCTTTCCACTAGAAAGGAGGGTAGCAGGTATAGTGTCAAGAGTCTGGTTTCAATCCTGGCCCCGGAAGACCACTTAAGCTCTCTTACATTTCCTCACCTGCAATTCCTATATTGCTAGGAAATACTGACATTTTAGGGAACATATAAAGCCTCTGTCATAGCCCACTGGGTTGTGCATCACCATGAATATGACTTGTTCCTTCACAACAGGAGTTCCAGTTGAGGGAAGACTTAGAGCAGAAACCAAGGCTGACACCAAAAGCTTTGAAAATTTCATAGTATAGGGCATGGCAGGTCATCAGGAACAGTACCTCAGCTTGCCTCTGTTCTTCCTCTAATGGAGGAAGAGTAGTTGCCATCAAAAGAGCCAAAAACCAATACACTAAAAGCTGTAGGTGGAGAGTTCACCAGTGGTTCTAAAACTTTACACAGCAGGATGGAACTAGAGGCTATTATGCTAAGCGAAATAAGTCTATCAGAGAAAGACAATTATCATACGATCTCTCTGATATAAAGAATTTAAGAGGCAGGGTGGCAGGTCATGGGGGGTGGGGGAGGGAAATGAAACAAGATGAGATCAGGAAGGAGACAAACCATTAGAGACTCCTAAACTCAAGAAACAAACTGGGGGTGGCTGGGGGGTAGGGGCGGGTAGGGATAGGGTGGTTGGGTTACGGTGAAATGTGTAAGCCTGATGATTCACAGACATGTACCCTGGGGCAAATAATACATTATATGTTAATAAAAAAAAAAAACTTTACACTGCATAAAAATCACCTGAGAAACTTCTTAAAATTCCCAAGCAGATCCTCTCAAGGATTCTGATACAGAAGTGGAATAGATCACCCTTCAAGCTTTTTAAAAGATATCTATCTACAACAACCACTTTCCATTCTTCAAGCACATAATTTTTAAATTATTTGTTGAACATATATATTACTTCATTTCATCCAATTAAATTGTACCCAACTTGGGGCACCTGGGTGGCTCAGTCGGTTAAGCATCCAAATCTTGATTTCAGCTCAGGTCATGATCTCAGGGTTGTCCAACTGAGCCCCACATCAGGCTCTGTGCTAGGCGTGGAGTCTGCTTAAGAGTCTCTCTCTCTCCCTCTGCCCCTCCCCCCCAAAATAAAATAAATTGTATCCAACTTAATATAAACATTTCAGTTGTTTTTTTTTAAGATTTTATTTATTTATTCGACAGAGAGAGAGATCACAAGTAAGCAGAGAGGCAGGCAGAGAGAGAGGGGGAAGCAGGCTCCCTGCTGAGCAGAGAGCCCGATATGGGGCTCAATCCCAGGACCCTGAGATCATGACCTGAGCCGAAGGCAGAGGCTTTAACCCACTGAGCCAACCAAGAGCCCCCATTTCAGATATTTTTAACAACTACTATTAACGTCCTTTCCCATGGAACAAGGGATGATTAAACAAAAGCAGTTTTAATTATACATAAAATGCCTCCATCAAAACTTATTTTCCTTAATACAGATTTGAGTCTTATGATTAAAACAAAGTCATCTAGAGATACATATGTCAAAAGACATAGGAATCTTTAAGGAAGATGAATGGTTCATAAAGAAAATCTTATCACAAAAGTTAACCTTTGGTCAAAAAACCATATTGTTAATTAAGGAATCTTGTAAATATGTAAGAGGATCTAATACAGTAACAGTTATTCAAAAACCTGTTTAAGAGATTACATATAACCCTGTCTAATGACACTAATAGATGCTAACATACACTCGTACCAAAGCAGCATTCAGAAAAGAAAATGTCTACTATATTTCCAAACATTTCAGATCACTTAAAAGATTAATATCTATCCTTCATTCTACATGAACTGCATTGTCACTATGGAAGCATACATTCCAGTCACTGTCCCGGCAGCTGCCATCAACCTGATCTACTGGGGTACTCAGTCAGGGCTGCCTTAACAAAATTCTAGTGACTTAACGATTCTAGCAAATTCCAAAACTCCAAACTTTCATCCAAGGTTAACTGAATTTAATTTTTTTAATTTTGAAATTTCAAGATAGGTATTGTTCTTTCAAGGCTTATCTATGAAGCTAAATAAGGGCAGTTAAAATTTAAAGTTTATTACACAGTATCTCCTTGTATTTTTATGAATCAAAGAAAGTACCCACTGAGGTTTTTGGTTTTGATCCTGTGACTTACATTAGGACCATGATAGGGAATAGAAAGCTAAAAATAATAAAAGTTGCTTGAAAAAGAATTTCAGTAATAGTAACATCAGTACTATACTGTGATGCTGATATTTATGTGGTATATCTCTTTTAATGCCTCCTCACCTCCACCCTAACCACCCCCCCACCAAAAAAAAAAAAAAAAAAAAAAAAAATCAGCTAAGAGGAGCCTGAGCACACTAACTTGTCCAAGATCTCACCATTAACAAATGATAAAGCTGGGATTTGAACCCGTGTCCCGTGTGATCTGAACCCACAGTCCACATGGTCTTAACCATTATAACGTGCTACATTAATTTAAAGGCAATGTTCAAGGTAATTTACCTGACCATTATTCAGTCTGTTCATGAACTCCCTTAACTTTATAAACCTTTATGCGGCCAACAATCCCAAAAATACTGACACAATATAAATCTTTCTGGCTTTCATGTTGTCCTAATAATAAACCATATCCTCACTTCCTAAATGACTCTTCCCCTCAAAATAGTATATAACATTATTTTCTCTCAGTCATGCTCATTTCACCAACCATAGTCAATACCAAGTTAGATCCACAATCTCCAGGCAAAACAGAAACCAATGTATATACAATGCAAGAAGATACTTTTCTGTGATTTAAAGATTGTAACCTCTCTTCCCTATATCCTGGTTCCATTTAGAATCAAGCTGTAAATACCAAGATCAAATTAGCTTAAAAATAAAAAAACAGACCAATCTCAATCACTCTACTTAAATGAACCAAAAGAAGTTCGGTAAATTGTGAGAGTTGCTTTGGACACTTGAGATTCACTCCAATCTTGAAGATCAGTCTAAATGCCCTGAGAAAAGTTAGAAAATTCCAAGAACTGTGGTTTCCCTAAGAAAGCTGCAGATTCAAACTGACTCCACAAGATGAAAAATTCCCTTAAGCTTTAGTCTTTGTCCATTTCCTGTGGCAGACATAAGGCATGGGCCTTTTCAAAGTACACATCCTCCACAGTATAATAAGGAAATAAGCATATTTGTAATTAAAGTACTCCCTTCTTTTAAGTATGTTCCTGTTACTAAAATAAGATTTTTGAAGAAATTATTTTAGATTAAACAGGCTGAAAGTTTAAGCACTGTCCATAATTTTATTCTGTATTCTAAATTCTCAGTTCCAGACTAATTAAATTATTCTACATCTCATTAACTACTCCTCCTTATGTTATTCCATTTGTTTCAGAGTTCCTTTTTTTAATCTGTTGCCTTTTTATAACATTACCTGACTGTCACCTTTTATCCGATAAACACTGTAATTTATCTTGTTCTGTAATTTATCTTATTCAAACTATGCAAAAAGAAAAACTCAAACCATATTTGATTGCACCAGAGGAAAGTCTATGAAAGTAGTCACTGTCTCAAGTTATTCTAGAATTCTGGGGAAGCTTTAGTTCTCAGAAAACAGAAGTGGACAAAACTAATTATAACCAGAAAGAAAACACATAATAAGTTAGCGCTACAAAGGACTCAATTATTAAAGATACATTTTTTTCTGCTTTGTGGCTCATGACTTTCCCATCACTTACTTTACTATCAAACTACTGTTCCTTTATTGATCTCACTGCCTAGTAGCTCCTTCTCAAAAAGAAATAAAGGAAATCTAAACTGGTTAATGTTGCTGATCATTAGCAGCATAGAAAAATGGCTGAATCAGGTATCAGGCACACAGTTAAGTATTACAGAAATTTCAATGTGGTATAGAGTACTTACAGAGAAACTAGCATAGTAGCTTTAAAAAGGGAGGACTGAGATACAAAAGAATGAGAAAAAATGGTAGAACCTAGACACAGAAATGAAAAAAGAAATAAATTTAGTAAATTTTCAAGGTTTCTAATTTAAGAGTTAGGCAGAATATTTGTGCTATGAGAGGACTAAAAAAAGCGGGAGGAGAAGGGCAAAGAAAAAAGTTAAGAAAAAACGTTAAGAGAAAAAAGCACATACTATATCACTTCATATATATGGCTACCTCAATATCCTATACTCCAAAAAAGTATGTTGAGGATAAAAGAAAAAAATGAATAAAGGATCTCAATTTTATTTTTGCTAACTTTTATAACAGTAAGTAATTTGAATTTAATTTGCTTACTAAAGTGAAGTTTCTAAGCTCGCAACTAATTTCATAACTACTTGAGACTCTTTTTTTTTTTTTTTTTTTAAGTTTCCTTGGTTCTAAACAACACTGCTGGAAGCCTACAAGTATCTCCAATTGAGTATTCTCTTCTAAAAACTGCCAAATTGTGGTCTCTATGATTCACCTAATATCTCACTTTAAGGTACTAACAGGTACAAATAATCCAGCTGAATTTTTAAGTTTGCAATAGGTTGTTTGTTTAGTAGGTTTGAAACTAACACCCTGACAAAATAAATACAAGAAAATTCCACATGGATTAGTGCTTTCAGTCTCCTAACTTAATAAAACAGTGGCAAATTTATTTACATTACTAGTGTCACTTATTTTTGCTACTCAGGATAACTTTTTAAATGTATTCTTCAAACCACTTTAAAAATATTTAAAGATTCTAAGCAAAATTATTACTGTGGTCATATTGCAATAAAATGTATAAAACTAAGAATATTCAAGATCCCATAAGAAAAATGCTCTATGAGGTTAAGAAAGTATAAGTTGGTGAAATGCAAACAGGAAAATCATAAATATGATAAATACAGTACACCAAAACTTTTAGTTTTATAACCCAGATGGGTAACAAAGCTATTTCAAAAAATTACTGTTTTCTATTTTGTATGCTGGAAATTCCGCAAGGACTCTGAAACTCTTGGCTATTACTCTCCAAGGGCAAAACCCAAATAAGGCACCCAAATCTTAAAACATTAAAAACAAAAATTCCCCAGAGACAATCTTATAAGAAATGATGCTCAAAGTCTTTTGTGTATATCTTTACAGTAATTTCTCTCTTCCAAGCTAAAAGAAAGGAAATGTGACAGGACACACATGTTAACTACTATACTTCTAAAAGGACAGATTTGAAAAAGGTTGGAACCCTGTTAAGGACATCCTTCCCAGCCCTCTGTACTAGGCTGTTCCTGGTATAAGTGACTTACACCAGGCCACCTCCCAAGCAGTATGTTGGGAGGAAAAAAAGCCACTAAAGACTAGGTTACCTAAAATTGTTGCTGCTTTTAAAATATGATGGCATACATATGTACTGAATACCATCTTTCACAGAAAAAATTCAGAAATGACTTATCTAAAGACTATCAATATGTAAAATTTCCTTTAAACTTATTTATTTTACTTATTTTTACTTATTTTAAACTTATTTTTATTATAAACTACCTTTCGGAGCAATGCCTGATGATACTAATTTCTCAGCCCATGATTCTGGGGTGGGAGTGAAGGTGGGAAGAGAATGTCCTAAAAGACTCTTCTCAGTCAGAACATGTTTAAAATGAGACAGGAAGTTTCAGATTAAACCACTTCTTTCGGCTCTTAAAACAAAGGAATAATGTTGACCAAAAAACAGAGCTCACCTGGTAATAATATTTGGCCATGTATATATTAAGTTATGCATAAGTTACTTTTAGGAAATAGAGTAATAGATCATTTTCTCAAGTATGAGAATTAAAAAAACACTAAGTTCAAAAAATACTATAGTGTATTTTCTTTTAACTAGAATTACTCTAATTTGACCCTCAGTAGTCTACTTGTTTTGAGCTATATTTAACCAAGATTCAGTTAGAAACTTAACATGAGTTTATTAATTTCCTAAGAGCCCTATTTTCAGGTCAACTTACTCTCAGATTTCCACATACCCAAAGCAGCCATCTTTAGATTGGTACAGTTTTCTTCCAGACTAATATTTCTTCAAACAAAAAGCTCTCATCAGAGCAAAAACTCCACAAAGCAGCAGAGCTTCATTTCCTAATGGACTGGCCTTCTCAGCTTCATAGAGCTAACAGTATCAAGGTCATGGTTCAGGATGGTGTGTAGTAAGATCCTGAACTCACCTCCTTTCATGGACACAACAATTTACAACAATATTTGAAATAATTCCCTCTAAAGGGGGCCTAGATACTAGATGAAAAGAGCCTCCACAATAAGGGAAAACACCCAAGATGGGTAGAAGCAGAAGAGATAAAATCTCACTAAGTATAAACCACACCCCAGGTGTGGTGCTCCATAGACAGGAGGAATCTCAGAGGTATGAAACTTTTCCTTGAGGAAGGAAAGATTCAAGCTTTACATCATGCACCCCAACCCTGATATCCTGCACAGGAGAGACGAGACTTCAAAATTCTTGGCTTTGAAAACCAGCAGGAAGTACATCAGGAAAACTACAGAACTATAGGGAAAGGAAAACCCACTTTTAAAGGGCTCACATACAGACTCACTCAAACCAGAAACCAATACAAAAACACTAAATAAAAAAAAGTTCACAAAACATAGGTAAAGGAGATCTACTTACCAATCTTGGAACAAGTGCTAGAAAGGCAGGAGGCAGTTGGGCCTCGCTCTAGACATTTTTGCTAGTTCTTCAACCATGTTGATCCCAGGCTGGAGACTGCCATTTTGGAATCCTCCCTCAAGACTACTAATGCCAGGGGGAATGCCCCGTAAGAGTTCCACACAACCCAGCACCGCAGCCAGACCTTGCAGCTGACTGGACAATAACTCTGCCTAGCAGTTTGCCTATAGCAGTTGCACCCTGCCACAACAGGAGGGTACACAAAGCTCACACAGGAAATACTTCTGGAGCACCAGGTTCTGGTGGTCAGGGGGGACTGCATTTCTGGGTCCCACAGAACAACTCCTAAATAAGACTGCTCCTTCAAAACCAAGAGATGTAGCTGACCTACATAAATCACAAAAACAAATACAGACTATTGGGCAAAATAGAGAAAGATATATATTCCAAGCAAAAGAACAAGACAAAACCTCAGAAAAAGAAAGAAAGAAAATGGAGATAGGCAACCCATCCAATAAAGAATTAAAACTAATGGTCATAAAGATGTTTACCAAACTCATGAAAGGATGAATGCAGTAAGAACTTCAACAAAGAAATAGAAAAGATAACTATACCAAGACACATTATAATTAAAATGTCATAAATTAAAGATAAAGACAATCTTTTTTTTTTTTTTTTAAGATTTATTTATTTATTTGAGAGACAGAGAGAGAGAGCAAGCAAGCCGGCGGAGGTGTGGAGGGTGAGGGAGAGAGAATCTCAAGCAGACTCCTGCTGAGCAAGGAGCCAGATGCATGACTTGATCCCATGACTCTGAAGTCATGATCTGATCAGAAATCAAGAATTGGACATTTAACTGCCTGGGCCACCCAGGCACCTCAAAGATAAAGACAATCTTAAAAGCAACAGGTAAAAGCAATTAGTTACATATAAAGGAACCCCCACAAGATTATCAGCTGATTTTTCAGCAGAAACTTTGCAGATCAGAAGAGGGTGGGCATGGGGGTGCCTGAGTGGCTCAGTGGGTTAAAGCCTCTGCCTTCGGCTCGGGTCATGATCTCAGGGTCCTGGGATCGAGCCCCGCATCAGGCTCTCTGCTCAATGGGGAGCCTGCTTCCCTCTCTCTCTCTGCCTGCCTCTCTGCCTACTTGTGATCTCTCTCCTCTCTGTCAAATAAATAAATAAAATCTTTAAAAAAAAAAAAAAAAAAAGAAGAGAGTGGGCATGATATATTTAAAGTGCTGAAAAGGAAAAAACTTACTACCAAGGATACTCTACCCACCAAAGTCGTCATTCAGAATTGAAGGTGATATAAAGAGTTTCCCAGACAAGAAAAACCTATAAGAGTTCGTCGACACTAAAATGGCTTTACAAGAAATATTAAAAGGACTTCATTAAGCATAAAAGGAAAGGCCGTAACTAAAAATAAGAAAATATAAGAAAGAAAAAAAAAAAACTCACTGGCACAGGCAAACACATAGAAAAGGTAGTGGATCGATCACTTATAAAGCTTGCATGAGAATGAAGAGAAAAAGTAGTAAAATCACCTAAATCTATAATAATTAGTTAAGAGCTACACTAAATAAAAAAATGTAAAATATGACTTCAAAAATAAAACATGGTGGCAGAGAAGAATAAAAGTGTAGAGCTTTCAGAATGTGTCAGAATTTAAAGGACCACCAACTTAAAATAGACTGCTATATACATAGGTTGTTATATATGAACCTCATGGCAACCGCAAACCAAAAACCTGTAACAGATAAACAAAAAATAAAGAGAAAGGAATCCAAACATAACACTAAAAAAAGTCAACAAATCACAAGGGAAGAAAGCAAAAGAAAAAGAAAGAAACAGAACTCAAGACCAACCACAAAACCATTAGTATACGGGAAATAAATACATATCAATAATTATTTTCAATGTAAGTTGTCAAAACGCTCAACCAAAATACATAGGTGATTAAATGGGTTAAAAAAAATAAGACCTATCTATGTACTGCCTATAAGAATCTCACTTTGCATCTGAAAATACACAAGCTGAAAGTGAAGGGATGGAAAAGATATTCCATGCAAATAGAAACAAAAAGAAGCTGGGGTAGCAGTACTTAAAATCAGACAAAATAGTGGGAGCAATATTTGTATCAGACACAATGAACTTTAAAACAAAGGCTGAAACAGCAGACAAAGCAGATTACATAATGATAAAGGGATCAATCCAACAAGACAATAGATATAACACATGTAAATATTTACGCAATAGTCACAGAAGCACCTATATATAAAGCAAATATTAATAGACACAAAGGGAGAAACTGACAGTAATACAGTAACAGTAGGGGACTTTAACAGCCCACTTACCTCAATGAATACATCATCCAGATAGAAAATTAATAAGAAACATTGACCTTGGACAACATATTAGACCAGATATACTAAACAGATACATACAGAACATTCCATCCAAAATCAGAATATACATTCTTCTCAAGGCATATGGAACATTTTCCAGAATATTATCATATTAGGCCACAAAACAAGCCACAAAACAAATATCAAATTTCATTTAAAAGAAGACTGATATCAAACCAAGCATCTTTTCTGACCACAATGATATGAAACTAGAAATCAACTACAGGAAGAAAACTGGAAAAAAACACAACACATGGAGACTAAACAATATGCTACTAAACAATCAATGGGTCAAGAAAGAAATCTAAGAGGAGATAAAAAAAAAAAAAACAACCTTAAGACAAATGAAAATGGAAACACACTACTCCAAAATCAACAGGACAATAAAAACAATTTTAAGAAGGAAGTTTCTAGCAATACAAGCCCATTTCAATAAATAAGAAAAACCTACAAAAAAACAATCCAACCTTACACCTAAAGGAACTAGAAAAAGGAACAAAGCCCACAGTTAGTAGAAGGAAAGAAATAATAAAGACCAGAATAGAAATAAATAAAATAGAGACTAAAGGATGGAGACTTAAAAAAGGTAAAAGGGGTGCCTGGGTGGCTCAGATGGTTAAGCAGCTGCCTTCAGCTTAGGTCATGATCCCAGGGTCCAGGGATCGAGCCCCATATCGGGCTCCCAGCTCAGCAGAGAGCCTGCTTCTCCTTCTCCCTCTGCCTGCTGCTCTACTTATGCTGTCTCTGTATCTCTCTGTCAAATAAATAAATAAAAATCTTTAAAAAAAAAAAAAAAGGTAAAAGATTAATGAAACTAAAAGTTGGTTCTTTGAAAAGATAAAATTAATAAACTTTTAGCAAGACTCATTAAAAAAAGGAAATAGGGCTCAAATAAGTAAAATCAGGAATGAAAGGGAGAAATTACAACCAATAGCAGAGAAATATAAAGGATATTACTATGAAAAATTATACAATTATTTACTCATAAGAAGACTGGATAAATAATCAAAAAACACCCAACAAACAAAAGTCCAGGACCAGACAACTTCACAGGTGAATTTTACCAAACATTTATAGAAGAATTAATACCTATCTTTCCCAAACTATCCCAAAAAATTGAAGAGAAAGGAATTCTTTCAAGCTTATTTGACAAGACCAGCATTACATGACTTAAACCAGAGACACTACAAAAAAAGAAAATTACAGACCACTATCTCTGAGGAACACAGATGCAAAAATCCTCAACAAAATATTAGCAAGAAAAATCTGACAATACAATTAAAGGATCATACACCATGATGAAATGGGATGTATTCCAGAAACCTAAGAATGGTTTAACACCCACAAATCAATCAACATGATATACCACATTAACAAAAGGAAGAATATATGATCATCTCAAAAGATGCAGAAAAAGCATTTCTCCTAATTCAACCTCCATGTATGACAAAATCTCTTAACAAAGTGGGTAGGTACCGAGGGACTGTACCTCAACATCATAAAGGCCACATATGACAAGGTCACAGCTAACATCTTACTCAATGGTGAAAACCTAAGCTTTTCCTGTAAGATCAATAACAAGACAAGGATGCCCACTTTCACCACTTTTATTCAACATAGTGTTGAAAGTACTAACCACAGCAATTAGACAAGAAAGAAAATAAATTAAAGGCAGCCAAATTGGAAAGGAAGAGGTAAAACTTATTGTTCCCTGACAACATACTATAAATAGAAATCCCTAAAACCTCCACTCAAAGACTGTTGGACTAAGTAAATTCAGTAAAATTGTAAGATACAAAATGAACATAAGATCTGTTGCATCTCTATACACAAATAAACTATAAAAGAAATTAAGAAAACAATCCCATTTACAATTGCATTAAAAAGAATAAAATACATAGGAATAAATTTAACCACGGAAGTGAAAGACCTGTACATTGAAAACTATATGACAACAATGAAAATTACTGAAGAAACACAAGTAATTAGAAAGATATAGCATGCTTATGGACTAGAAGAATTCATATTGTTAAAGTGTCCATCCTATCCAAAGCAATCTACAGATTCAATGCAAATCATATCAAAATTACAATAACATTTTTCACAAAAATAACAAATAATCCTAAAATTTGTAGGGAACCACAAAAGACAGCAAATAGCCAAAAAGAACTTAAGAAAAAGAGAACAAAGCTAGAGATAGGCTCCTAAATTTTAAACTATACTACAAAGCTTTAGTAATCAAAACAGTATAGTATTGGCATAAAAACAGAAACACAGCTCAATGAAACACAATAGAGAGCCAATATATAACCCCATGCTAATATGGTCAATTAGTCTACCACAAAGGACATAAGAATACACTGTAGGGAAAAGACAGTCTCTTCAATGAACAGTGCTGGTAAAACTGGACAGCTACATGCAAACAAATAAAACTGGATCACTTTTTCACCATATACAAAATTCGACTCAAAATGGATTAAAGACATAAGATCTGAAACCATAAAACTTCTAGAAGAAAACACAGGCGGTAAGCTCACTGACATTCATCTTAGCAATAATTTTTATCTGTCCCCTCAAGCAAGAACAACAAAAGCAAAAATAAACAAATGGTATAACATCAAAGTAAAAAGCTTTTATACAAAATGAAGAGGCAACCTTCTCAATGGGAGAAGATATCTGCAAGTAATATATCCAATAAGGGATTAACCAAAATATATAAAGTCCAAAAACCCAATATCAAGAAACAAACATTCTAATTGAAAAACGTATAGAGGACTAGAACACACATTTTTTCAAAGACATACATACGGCCAATAAGCACAGATGGCCAAAAAACATCAAAAACAGATGCTCAACGTGACTAACCATCGGGGAAATGAAAATTGAAACCACAATGAGATATCTCACACCTGTCAGAATGGCTACTATCAAAAAGAGAAGAAGTAACAAGTGTTGGTGAGGTTATGGAGAAAAAAGAACCTTTGTGCACCACTGGCAGAAATGTAAAGTTGTGCTGTGCTAGCACTATAGAAAACAATATAGAGGTTCCTCAAAAAATTAAAAATAGAGGACTACCATACAATCTAGCAATTCTACTTCTAGGTATTCACCCAAAGATAAGGCAAATACTAATTTGAAAAGACATATGCACCCCTATGTTCACAGCAGCATTATTTACAATATCTAAGATGGAAGCAAGCTACATGTGCACTGATAGATGAATGGATAAAGAAGATGTAGTACACACACACACGCACAAAATGCAAAAAAAAAAAAAAAGAAAGAAAGAAATCTTATCATTTGCAACAACATGGATGGACCTCTAGGGTATTATTCTAAGTGAAATAAATCAGATGGAGAAAGAAAAACACCATATGACTTCACGTAATGTGGAAAATTAAAAAAACAAAGGAACAAACAAAACAAAACAGAAACAGACTCAGATACAGAAAACAAACTGATGGTTGCCAGAGTTGGGGGGGTATGGGAGTGATGAACAAAATAGGTGAAGGGGGAGGTACAATCTTTCAATTATAAAATAAAAACACAGGGATGTAATATACAGCATAAGAATATAGTTACTAACACTGTAACAACTTTGTATGGTGACAGATGACAACTATACTTACTCTGATGACCATTTTATAATTATATAAATATCAAGTCACTACATTGTACACCTGAAATCAATAATACTGTATGTCAATTATTCTTCAATAAAAAACAACAATCACCTCGGTGTGTTTTGCATTAAAGAGTGACTCACTTGATTTTTTAAAGGAGTCAAGTAGGGCACCTGGGTGGCTCAGTCAATTGAGTGTCTGACTCCTGATTTCAGCTCAGGTTGTGACCTCAGGGTCCTGGGATCAAGCTCTGCGCTCATTACAGACTCCACTTGCTCCCCTCCCTCTGCTCCTCCTCTCTCTCTCTCAAATAAATAAATAAAACCTTTAAAAAAAACAAAGAGGCAACCTCTTAAACCACAACGATAATAACAGAATACTAAATACTTTTACAAAACACACAACCACCAATCTTACAGCAGTCTAAGGACCATGTATATCAGAAAATCTCCGCAAAACTCAATTATAAGTAGTACATTGAATTACATGTACAAAAATATCTAGTTTACCTGGCAGTTTTACTAACAAGAATTCTCAACAGCACTTCTGATTTTTAGAACTTTAAAGTACCATTTTAATCATCCCACAAAGTTTAAATTATATCCAGAAAAGTTTGTTTGGGCAAGAAAACAGAACCAAATATATTCAAAAAGGAAAAAGGATTGTCTTTAGTAACCAGAATACTTGACTGTGTAAGAAAACAAAATTCCCCATATGCAATGCTTCATTTTATCAACTTCTGTGATTAAAGATCAGAAAAGTGTGCTTCAGGCGCCTGGGTGGCTCAGTCATTAAGCGTCTGCCTTTGGCTCAGGTCATGATCCCAGAGTTCTGGGATTGAGTCCTGCATCCTGCTCCCTGCTCAGCAGGGAGCCTGCTTCTCCATCTCCCACTCCCCCTGCTTGTGTTGCCTCTCTCACTGTGTCTCTCTCTGTCAAATAATAAATAAAATCTTTAAAAAAAAAAAAGTGTGCTTCATTTTAGGGAAGTATGACAGTAAATATTAAATGTATATATTAACATGTGTAATTGTGACAAACCTTGTGAGGTTTCTGTGAGTTAATAAGCAAAACAAAAAAAGGGCTTGATTAATTTCCAATAACGCAATACATAAATTATATTTATGCTTTGTGAAATAATAGATGTTTTCATGATACTGAATAGACCTTTTCACAGAAAGATGAAGGTCATTCACCAAATTATTGTGACTACTGTATGATACTCCGAAAAACTGATAAATCATATAAGCCTGCTCTGTAGTTCTAGGAACATTTACCTTATGATTCTCTTCTAAACTGTGATAGACTAGAACACAAGAAAAACAGGTATCTTATCTCATCACTGCTCTACTGCCCACCTCCCTGCCCTTTTCACCAAAAAGTCAGTCATATACTCCTTAATGTCTAATCCTCAGATGTTCTTACTTTATTACTACTTACTCAAATCTTTAGTTATCTATGATATATGGAACATGAGAATATTATAATTAATGTAATGCAAAATAAGGGACTGATACAGTATTTTAATAAGGAAAACTATGAGTAGTGTTTATTAATTTGTATGGAAATTTCTTAAGAGATTTTTTATTTATTTATTTAAGAGAGAGAGAGAGAACAAGTGGGGTGGGATGGTGGGACAGAAGGAGAAGCAGACTCCCCACTGAGCAGGAAGCCCCACGCAGGGGGGCCTCAATCCCCAGACCCTGAGATCATGACTTGAGCTGAAATCAAGAGCAGATGCTTAACCAACTGGAGACGTTTATATAATTTTTGTAATATACAAATGAAGTTAGAATAATTAGCATAAGAAATATTCAATTTAATATAATTAAATATGAGAGAATATCCCTTAGAAAAGTTAAACATAGCCCTTTACAGTAGTAAATCTTAATAAGGGTTCAGAACTTACACGTTTAAAAAATCTTTTTCTTGAAATCCAAATAGACACTTTGACAAACACGTCATTTTTATACTAAACAAAAACAACAACAAAAAATAACCCAAAACTAGTAAATCATACCAGGGCCCACAAAGAAGGATCCTAATACAAACCAATAGCTTCAGATAAAAAAGGAAATCCCAACTCCAGCTATGCTACACAACGTAGTAAGAAAGAGGGTAAAAATGAGAAGAATTGACAATCAAACTCCCCCCAAAAGTTATTTCAATTTTATGGAAAAGAATGATTATCTATGCAAAAGCTGCTAAAGCTATTAGATTAAAATCAGGTATATTCCAGAGTATCTTTTTGGAATATAATATATAGATAATATACAAGAGAAGAGAAGTGATCTAAATAGGCAACTATTTATTCAAAGAGTAATACTTAAAAAAAAACATTATTTGCAAGAAATTTAGAAGAGTATTATTAGACTGAGGTAATTATAACCCATTAATAATTTAAAATATTTTCTCAATAACATCTAGTGTGTACTACAAAAAATTCCATGTATGCTAGCTAATAAAAATGGAACACAAATTTAATCCATTTTGAAGTTTTAGATAATGACCTGTGGTTACTCGTAACTTCTCTCCAGCATGATCTACACTTTTACTTGGAACTCTATATAATTTGAAATCACATTATCTTTCTACATCTAACTATATATATTTTTATATTTGAAACCTGTAGTTATCAAAGATTATAAAGGAAAAGAAACTGAGACTGCTCTCTCTCTCTCCCTCTTTCTCTCTCACGTGCGCGCGCTCTCTCTCTCTTACACACACACAAACACATGCACACAGAAATTACTTCTGCAATTAAAATACCCTTTTTAGTTGCTGGGTTTTGGTTATATTATCGGAGTGGGCCAATATCTCTAAGTATCCCCTAAAATGTCTCCAGTATATTCTACTTCTTTCCTATATCAGAATCAACCAGTCACAACTCATTATTCTTAGCAAAACAAAGGTCAATTTACTTAAAGAATCATTTCCCAGCTGCCAAAAATGGAGCATTTTGCCAGGTCCCTGCCCAGCCCTGCAGCCTTCAGTGGTATTTCCATTTATTCCTCACCATTTGCCTTACCAACATTTTGCCTCCCAGACCTCAGTATCATGCAAAAATCTGAGCGAATTACTTACCCCATGCTTCCAGAGGATTCCCACTGTTTGCACAGGTCACTTCATTTACAAGCCTACTCACCATACTTTTCTCATTTCCTATCTCTGGTTCATTTTCTAATCCATGATGGGTTTTTAAAAATTATGACTCATATCATATTTTACAAATGTTTTCAAAGTCTAGCAAAATACAGTACTAGCAACTTTTCAAAAACTCTTCCCATTTTTCTTCAACATTATCTTTACAAAAGTATAAAAGTCTCTTTTTATGTAATTCTTGTCATTTTGAAATACTGAAATTGTTCTCTCAATGGTCCAAAGGTAATGTCCTTTGCAAAGTCATTACACTCCTTGATTTCTCTACAGCCCTAATAACAAGGATCTCCTTCCTAAAATTCTCTCTTGGCCTTGTTTCTATCAATTTTTCCCCAACAACAAACCCATTAGTTTCTGACCCTTTTTCTGTTGCTGTAACCTAATTAACATATAGGGTTTCTTTGGCTGATTCCCTTCTCATTTCATTTTTTTTTCTTTGCTTTGGGTTTGTTTTTTTTTTCCTTCATGTCTCATTCAAATTTCCTTCCTTCAGCTATCATCTTCTGTCCTCATGTCTCTAGTCCAGATCCTGGATTCCAAAACCTAGACCATGCTTGCATTTACGTAACAGACAAGGTAGACATACATTCCCAGTAGGTTGGATATTGCCCCAAATGACTGCTCTGGACAGCCACTATAGTGTGAGATGAAGCTAGCACTAAAGAAGAAACCTACTCACCATCTCTAATCATTCCTTATTTTTCTCCACTTGATAGTCCATATCGACACCTTCTGTGTACTTTGTCAAAGAACTCATTATGTTTCTCCAAAACTTCTACTACTCCACCTTCGTCACTTTCTAAGGAAATCTTGGAGTTTTCAATAATTTTGTTTTGTACTTTCAGATCAACATTATTGCTGTACTTGACTGAATAATATTGCAGTTTCTATCAAATTTGTCTCTCTTTATTCTCCAGTTTCGTACCTTAATATAAGCACTCAATACTTCTTAACAAAGCTATCTTCCTAACTTGCCTCCCAACTGCAGTCCCTTCGCTTTCATTTTTCAGACTTACTATGTGCTACAAAAAGTAATCTGATCATCTCATCTAATGACCACACAAATTCCTTATTCTTACAATCAGTGTCCTTCACCTGTTAGGTTACTTCTTTTTTTTTTTTTTTTTTTTAAGATTTTATTTATTTATTTGAGAGAGAGAGAGAGCAAGAGAAAGCATGAGCAGCAGGAGAGAGCAGAGGGAGAAGGAGAACAAGACTCCCCACTGAGCAGGGAGCCTGACACAGGACTGGATCCCAGGCAACCCACGAAATGGAAGAAGATATTTGTAAATGACATTACAGATAAAGGGCTGGTATCCAAGAGCTATAAAAAACTTCTCAAAGAAGTTCTCAAAGAACACCCAAAAAACAAATAATCAAGTCAAAAAATGGGCAGAAGACATGAACAGACACTTCTCCAAAGAAGACATACAAATGACTAACAGATACATGGCAAAATGTTCAACATCATTAGCCTTCAGGGAAATTCAAATCAAAACAACAAAGTTAGCACCTTACACCAATTAGAATGACAAAAATTAACAAGACAGGAAACAACAAATGTTGGCGAGTATGTGGAGAAAGCGAGACCCTCTTACACTGTTGATGGGAATGCAAGCTGGTGCAGTCACTCTGGAAAACAGTATGGAGGTTCCTCAAGATGTTAAAAACAGAGCTCCCCTATGTCCCAGCAACTGTATTACTGGGTATTTACCCCAAAGATACAAATGTAGTGAAAAGAAGGGGCACATGCACCCCAATATTCATAGCAGCACTGTTCACAATAGCCAAACTGTGGAAGGAGCCAAGATGTCCTTCAACAGATGAATGGGTTCATATATACAATGGAATATTACTTAGCCATCAGAAAGGATGAATACCTACCATTTGCATCAACATGAGTGGAACTGGAGGGGATTATACTAAGTGAAATAAGTAGAGAAAGATAATTATTATATGGTTTCACTCACATGTGGAACATAAGGAATAGTGCAGAGGACCACAGGGGAAGGGAAGGAAAACTGGGAAGACATCAGAGAGGGAGACAAACCATGAGAGACTCTGCACTCCAGGAAACAAACTGAGGGTTACAGAAGGGAGGGTGGGAGGGGTAACCAAGTGATGGGTACTAAGGAGGGGACATAGTGTGATGAGCACTTGGTATTATACACAACTAGTGAATCACTGAACACTACATCAAAAACTAATGATGTACTATATGTTGGCTAATTGAACATAACAAAAAAATAATATAAATTCATTAATCATCATTAAAAAAAGAAAAAGAAAATGGAAAAAGAAAAACACTGTTAAAAAAGACAAAAGTATTTCTGAACAACTGAAAAGAAAAACTTTGTCCTTGGTTAAGATATCTCAACATCAATACATCATAAAATTATAACTATAACTTGAGCTCAATAAAAATAGGAATGACCTTTTTAGTGGAGCTAGACAACTGATATTGAAGTTCAAGTAGAAAAGAAACACACCAGAAAGACTAAGAATCACCAGAAAGAAATATATATGGGGAAACTCACTAAAACACACTAAAGACATTAAACATACTACAAAATCTCTGTAATTAGAACAGTCTGGTACTGCTGTATGAACAGTCAAAGAGACCAATGAAATAGAACTCCAAAAACATATTCAGCTATCATAATGGTGATATCACAAAACACTGGTATAAGAACAGTTTTTTTTAACAAATGAATAGACATTTGGGGGAAAGATAAAAATCTGATCTCTTTCTCACACTATACTTAACTCCAAATAATTCAGAAATTTAAATGTAAAAAAATAGAGCCTATACAAGTAAAAAAGAATCACTGAATTGCTCCTATAGCCTGGGAATTTATAAAATAAAAGGCTTTCTAACTAGGACTAAAATCCATATATGAAATTTTTGTATGACAAGAAAAAATACCATAAGCAATTTCAAATGACAGATGACAAACTGGGAGAAAACATTTGCAATATTTAGCACTGATAAATATAAATGGCTGATAATCACTACAAAAAACATTCAAAACCGAGGGGGAAAAGGTCAAATATCCTATAGAAAGTGGTTCTTAAATATATGAAAACACATTTGACTCCACTCATAAGATAATGCAAATTAAATGTACACTGAGATACCATCTCTCATCTATCAGACTGGGAAAAATTCAAAAGTTTTACAGTATACCCTGTCGGCAAGCCTGTGGGGAAACAGGCACTCCCATACACTAGTAGCGGAAATATGAAATGGTATAGGAGAACTGGGCATATATCTAATAAAGCTATATAAGCATTTACCCTTTGAACCAGTGATCCACTTCAAGGAACTTACCCTGAAAAAAAATCTGCAACAATATGAAAATACATACGTGCAAGGTTATTTGTTGCTTCATTATATGCAATTTCAAAATATCAGAAACTACTTAAGGGCCCAAGCATAAAAGATCCATTGTATAACATCATGTATAGACACAAAATAAAGAATTAAGTGTCTGTAAAAACGAAAGAGGAAGAGCTCTATAAACTGATATGGAATGATTTCCAAAAGATATTGATAAATGAAAAAAGTAAATTGCAAAAGGACATATATACTATACTGTGTTTCATAAAAAGCATAAGAAAAAATATCAAGAAAATTTATCTGCCTATCTTTATAAAAGGAAGAATGAACTAAAAAACAATAAAGCGATAAAGTGGGCTACCTACAAATGATGTGGTGAAATGGGGAAGTAAAGTGACACTTTTCTGAGTATACATTTTCATAAAATTTTACTTTCTGGAAAAGTAAATGATCATTTTCTACATTTTCAAAAAATTAAATTGACAAAGATATAAAGAAGGAAAAAATTGCAAAAGCTGACAGGAAACTAAAATGGGTGAACTGAACTGTATTTCAAATTAATACCAAATCCATATTTAAGGGATAAAAAACAAAGAAGTAATCAAAGTAATTATGAGTATAGTACTTGATTAGATATACTCACAGAATTCAGTGGGGTGAAGAAAGAGTACTTCAAACCAATATTGAATTCTTTTCGATAGATTTTTTGTTGTAGTGGTATAATGAACCAATTCTGAAACTATTTTAGAGTATTAATTAGTTGCACAGTAAGTTAATGTGTTGATTCTATTGGAAGCCAATGTTCTTACTATGAAAGAAGAGACATATAAATACGGAAAGGTGGAAGACAAGAAAGAACCCTGTGGACATGGATTAGAATTAGACACACTGGTGTGACCTAATGATTTCTAAAATATATAATGTATGTTTATCAGTATGAATGTATGGATATATTTGTCATCGTAAATGTGTAAGTATATATATATATAAGCCTATATTTCCTAGCTCTGTCCTCTCTAAAATGGCCTAAAAGCCAAGACCCTGTAGAGATGAGCACAATCCAGTAATAATGGGTGCAAGAGCACCCAGATCTTGATCTCTAACATGATTCCTCCATTAATACCAATCAGTGCTCTGCAGCGAAATGGCTGCCCAGAACTAGTGCAGAATAGATCAAAGATAACTCTGTGACAATTTGTTTTGCCAGAAAGGAAGAAAGCACTCAAAAATGTAACAGGGAGGGGCGCCTGGGTGGCTCAGTGGGTTAAGCCTCTGCCTTCAGCTCAGGTCATGATCTCAGGGTCCTGGGATCGAGCCCCGCATTGGGCTCTCTGCTCGGCGGGGAGCCTGCTTCCCTCTCTCTCTGCCTGCCTCTCTGCCTACTTGTGATCTCTCTCTCTCTCTGTGTCAGATAAATAAATAAAATCTTAAAAAAAAAAAAATGTAACAGGGAAATGGTGTGAAAGATAAAATTAAGTCACTTAGGGGGTTTTAAAATGGAGCCAAGAGCCCATTAAAGAGATGGGCCAAATGCGTGTCCCTCGCCAGGTGGAACCATGAACTTTTGAACTGGGCAAAACTGTAAATATTCCAAGGACTTAGCCTGCAACTTGCTAACGTAAGAGACTTTGCTTGGTGATAACTTTAACCAATTATATTTAGCCAAGATTAGTTTTCTACTGCCAAAATCGATCAATATTTTTTTTAAAAAAACATATAAGCATTCCCTTTTGTCCTTAAAAACACCCTTGACTTTTGTTCG
Source organism: Potos flavus (assembly GCA_028534135.1). Classification (NCBI taxonomy): domain Eukaryota; kingdom Metazoa; phylum Chordata; class Mammalia; order Carnivora; family Procyonidae; genus Potos; species Potos flavus. Next base: position 73,418,960 of record CM052898.1, on the reverse strand, counting down.
GGGTTGGAGGGGTAGGGGAGACACATTACTTGAGCTGCTGCCCCAAATCTGTGTTCCCGCGTTGGTGATATAGTGGTGAGCATAGCTGCCTTCCAAATCTGTGTTCCCTAAATTGCAAATCTGAGACCCTATATAAATGCTTTTATTTTATTTTAGCTCAGTCTCTTTTCTCAGTAGATCTTTCTATGCACTAATCCACTAACAAAACCTGGAAAATTTATAATTCAGTAATGAATTATAAAGCACTGAAAGAACAGATATTCATAAGCTCATACCAATGATCACTGATTGAATGAATAAACATAGCTGACTCTTGAACAATGCAGGGATTAAGGGCACCAACATCCCACACAAAAATCCACAAATTAACTTTGATTCCCCCAAAACTTAATGACTAATAGCCCACTTTTTACCAGAGCCTTACGAGTAACATAAACAGTCAATTAACACATATTTTTATATGTATTATATACTGTATTCTTAAAATTAAGATAGAGAATACTTTAACCTATCATTCATATTCTACATTTATCAGATGACCCAATAATATTTTTATAGCATTTCCCCCCCTTCCGTAAGAATCCTGTCTAGAATCAGTTATTGCATTAGTTGTCATGTCTCTTTACCTTTCTTTAATCTGAAATGGTTCCACGGCCTTTGTCTTTTATGACATTGATATTTTTTAATAATATAGTCTTTCATTTGTCTATCTATCTATCACCCTTTATTTGGGATTGCCTGCTATTTCCTCATGATTAGATTCAAGTTATATATTCCACTCAGAATAATGCATAGATGTGGTTATGTCCATCTCAGGCTGTCACATCTGGAGGCACATTGGTGATGTTAATTTTTATCCTTTGGTCAGCGTGTTGTCAGATTTCTCCACTCTAGAGTTAGTTTTTTTTTCTCCTGCAACTAATAAGCAGTCTGTGGGGAAACGGTTTAAGATCATGCATCTATTAATGACTCTTATCTGATATAAATTTTTTTTTAAATATTTTATTTATTTACTTGAGAGAGATAGTGAGAGATTGAGAGCACAAACAGGGCAAGGGGCAGAGGGAGAAGGAGAAGCAGACTCCCCACTGAGCAGGGAGCCTGACACGGAGCTCAATCCCAGGACCCCAGGATATTGACCTGGGCTGAAGGCAGACACTTAATTGCCCTTGGTACAGTTTTTTCTATAATGGGTGCAAACTGCTGATATTCCAGTTCCAGCCCTCCTTCCAGTCAACGTCAGCATTTGGCATCCATTATGCCCTCATTTTCAATCTGCAAATGTCTTTAGGTCTAAAATGGGTCTCCTGTAGACAGCATATAAGTGGGTTTTTTTTTTTTTTTAAATCCTTTCTGATACCCTAGGTCTTTTGACTGGAGCATTTAATTCATTTATGTTCAGAGTGATTATTGAGAGATAAAGACCCACTTATATGCTGTCTACAGGAGACCCATTTTAGACCTAAAGACATCTGCAGATTGAGAATGAGGGCATAATGGATGCCAAAAGAAAGCCAGAGTAGCCATACTTCTATCGGATGAACTAGATTTTAAACCAAAGACTATAACAAGAGCTGAAGAGGGGCATTAAATCATAATTAAAGGATCTACCCATCAAGAAGATCTAACGATTGTAGATATTTATGCCAACGTGGGGCCACCCCAATATATAAATCAACTAATAACATAAAGAAACCCATTGATAATAATAAATAATAATAAATAATAAAAAAGTAGGGGACTTTAACATCCTACTCACTTAAATGGACAGATCATCTAAGCAGAAAATCAATAGGGAAACAATGGATTTGAATGACACACTGTACCAGATGGACTTAACAAATATATTAAGAACATTTCATCCTAAAGCAGCAAAATACACATTCTTTTCAAGTGCACATAGAACGTTCTCCAAAACAAATCACACACTAGATCATAAATCATCCCTCAACAAGTACATAAAGACTGAGATCATACATATTTTCAGACCACCATGCTATGAAAGTTGAAGTCAACCGCAAGAAAAAATTTGGAAAGACCACAAATACATGAAGGTTAAAGAACACCTACTAAAGAATGAATAAGTTAATGAGGAAATTAAAGATGAAATTAAAAAGTACATGAAAGCAAACGAAAATGAAAACACAACACTCCAAAACTTTTGGGATGCAGCAAAGGCAGTCCTAAAAGGGAAGTATATTCCAATACAGGCTTACCTCAAGAAGCAAGAAAAGTTTCAAATAACCCAACCTAACCTTATACCTAAAGGAGCTAGAAAAGGAACATCAAATAAAGCCTAAAGCCGGCAGAAAAAGGGAAATAATAAAGATGAGAGCAGAAATAAATGATATAGAACAACAACAACAACAACAACAAACAGTAGACAAATCAATGAAATGAAGAACTGGTTCTTTGAAAGAATTAAAAAATTGATAAACCCCCAGTCAGACTCATCAAAAAGAAAAGAGAGAGGACCCAAATTCAAAAAAAAAAAAATCATGAATGAAAAGGGAGCCATCACAACCAACACCACAGAAATACAAACAGTTATAAGAGAATATTATGAAAAATTATATATCAACAATCTGGGCAATCTGGAAGAAAAGGGCAAACTCCTAGAAACATACAAACTACCAAAATTGAAACAGGAATAGAAAATTTGAACAGATCCATAACCAGCAAAGAAATTGAAACACTAATCAAAAATCTCCCAACAAACAAGTCCAGGGCCAGGTGGCTTCCCAGGGGAATTCTACCAGACGCTTGAAGAAGAGTTAATACCTATTCTTCTCAAACTCTTCCAAAAAGTAGAAATGGAAGGAAAACTTCCGAACTCTCTCTACAAGACTAGCATTACCTTGATTCCAAACCAGACAAAGAACCCACTAAAAAATTACAAGCCAGTATCCCTGATGAACATCAATACAAAAATTCTCAACAAGCTACAAGCAAATCAAATTCAATAGTGCATTAAAAGAATTATTCGCCATGATCAAGTAGGATTTATTCCTGGGCTGCAAGAGTGGTTCAATATTCACTAATGGATCAATGCGACACACCACATTAATAAAAGAAAAAGATCCTCTCAACAGATGCAGAAAAAGCATTTGACAAAATACAGCACCCATTCTTGACAAAATCTTCAAAAAGGAGGGATAGATGGAACATACCTCAACATCATAAAGGTCATATATGAAAGACCCACAGCTAATATCATCCTCAATGGGGAAAAACTGAGAGCCTTTCCCCTATAGTCAAGAACAAGACAAATATATCCACTCTCACCATTACTACTTAACAAATAGCAATGAAAGTCTTAGCCTCGGCAATCAGACAACAACAACGACAACAAAAAATAAAAGGCATCCAGATAAGCAAGGAATAAGCCAAACTTTCCTTCTTTGCAGGTGACACGATACTCTATGTAGAAAACCCAGAAGACTCCAAATCCACCAAAAAATTGCTAGAATACATGAATTCAGCAAAGGCACAAGATATAAAGTCGACACACAGACACCTGTTGCATTCCTATACACCAATAACAAAGCAGCAGAAAAAGAAATCAAGGAATCAATGCCACTTGCAATTGCACCAAAAACAATAAAATACCTAGGAATAAACCTAACCAAAGAGGTAAAAGATCTGTACCCTGAAAACTATACAACACTTACGAAAAAAACTGAAGAGGACACTAAGAAATGGAAAAGCATTCCATATTCATGGATTGGAAGAACAAACATTGTTAAGATGTCTCTACTACCCAAAGCAATCTACACATTAAATTCAATTCCTATTAAAATACCACCAGCATTTTTCACAGAGCTGGAACAAACAATCCTAAAATATGTATGGAACCACAAAAGACCCCAAATAGCCATAGGAATCCTGAAAAAGAAAAACAAAACTGAAATTCACAATTCTGAATTTCACGCTATATTACAAAGCTTATATTATAAAGTCATCAAAACAGTATGGTACTAAAAAAAAAAAGTATGGTACTGGCACAAAAAAAAGACACAGAGATCAACAGAACAGAAGAGAAAATCCAAAAATGGACCCACAACTACATGGCCAACTAATCTTCAAAGGAGCAGGAAAGAATATCAAAAGGACAAAAGACAGTAACTTCAATAAATGTGTTGGGAAAACTGGACAGCAAAATGCAGAAGAATAAAATGACCATTTTCTTATACCACACACAAAAATAAATTCAAAATGGATCAAAGACCTAAATATCAGACTCTTGTCTGACCATCAAAATCCTACAGAACATAGGCAGCAACCTCTATGACCTCACAGCAACTTCTTACTAGACATATCATCGGAGACAAGAGAAACAAAAGCAAAAATGAACTAGTGGGACTTCAAGATAAAAAGCTTCTGTACAGCAAAGGAAATAATCAAAAAACTAAAAGGCAGTCTATGGAATGGGAGAAGATATTTGCAAACAGCATATCTGATAAAGGGTTTGTATCCAAAATCTGTAAAGAACTTATCAAACTCAACACCCAAAAAAAATAATCCAGTTAAGAAATGGGCAGAAGACATGGATAAACACTTTTCCAAAGAAGACATCCAGATGGCTAACAGAAAATTGAAAAGATGCTCAACATCATTCACGATCAGAGAAATACAATCAAAACCACTATGAGATACCACCTCACAGCTGTCAGAATGACTAAAATGAACAACACAGGAAACAACAGATGTTGGTGAGGATGCACAGAAAGGGGAACCCTCTTACACTGTAGGTGGGAATGCAAACTGGTGCAGCCCCTCTGGAAAACAGTATGGAGTCTCCTCAAAAAGTTATCCAGCAATTGCACTATTAAGTATTTACCCAAAGGATACAAAAACACAGATTCGAAGGGGTACATGCACCCTAGTGTTTATAGCAGCATTATCAACAATAGCCAAACTACTGAAAGAGCCTAAATGTCCATTGACTGATGAATGGATAAAGAAGATATGGTCTATACATAATGTAATATTACTCAGCCATCAAAAAGAATGACATTTTGCTATTTGCAGCAACTTGGGTGGAGCTAAGGTATATTATGCTAACCAAATAAGTCAGTCAGAGAAAGACAAATACCCTATGATTTCCCTCATATGTGGAATTTAAGAAACAAAATAGATGAACACATAGGAGGGGGGGAAAAAAAGAAAAAAAAGAGAAACAAACCATAAGAGACTCTTAAGGATATAGAACAAAATGAGGGTTGATGTAGGGAAGTGCATAGGGGATGGGTTAGATGAGTGATGCGTATTAAGGAGGGCATTTGATATGATAAGCACTGGGTATTATATATAACTGATAAATTACTGAATTCTACCCCTGAAACCAACATTGCACTGTAGGTTAACTATCTAGAATTTAAATAAAAACATGGAAAAAGAAAAAAAGATCAAATAATGGAAAGAAGTCAGTTTGCATATGCTAATGAAAAAGATAACAATGGTTGCCTTTTAAAAAAGGGAGGGGTGGGCATGCTATGATCAAGTTAATTTGGAAAAATGCTAAATTGAATTAAGCTACACCAGGTTCTCAGATATTTATTTTTATTTTTAAAGATTTTATTTAGTTATTTGTCAGAGAGAGAGCACACAAGCAGAGGAAGCAGCAGGCAGAGGGAGAAGCAGGCTCCCCACTGAGCAAGGAGCCCAATGTGAGTCTGAGCAGAAAGGAAGGCAGACGCTTAGCTGACTGAGCCACCCAGGCATCCCTCAGATATTTAAATATAAATCAATGTATATTGTGATTCTCCTAGAAAGGAAGAAAGTATACAGTGCTTTCCAAAATTTGACCATGGGCTCTCTCTACTTGGAGAATCTCCTAGGGAAAATACACCATAGAATACACTCTGGAAATCCTGACTACTACGCTGTTAGTGGGGAAAAAAATATCAGAATATCTGGAATTTGATAAAGACACTTAAAAACCAAAAGAAACCACCAGCTTAACATCAGCAGGGTAATGTGAAGCTTCCCATGTCTGATACAAAGTAGCGACTGATTCTAACTGCAATTACTTACAGATCAAATCCCTCTGAGTTCTAGATTAAATACTTGCCTTCTTCAGGGTCCCAACTACAATTCTGATGTGAGCTTACTCTGCCTCCTCCAACTCTCCAACTGCAAATGCCTAACTCCAATATCAGCATCCCATAATTAAAACATACACACACTGAGCCAATGAGAGGTTTTGACTCAGAAGTATTACAGTTGTTCTCAAATTTTAATGGGCATGCAAAAGGAAATTTGACAAAAATGCAGATGGTGATTTAGTAGGCATGAGGCTGGGCCCAATATTCTGCATTTCTAACAAGCTCTCAGGTAACACCACTGTTGTTGAACTACAGACCATACTTTGAGTGGGGGTTTCAGGTACCTCAGGACAAAAAGATGAGTCCCCTAAGTTACAAGTATTCATAGCAATGTCTTTTAAGCTGCTTTTCGAAAGTCTAATTCTCCCACACAAAAACCGTCTTTCATTCATTTATAAAAATAAAAATGTGCAATAAAAGAAGATACTAAAACCATTATTACCTGCTGACAATTATTTTCCTTTAGAAATGGCAGTTTCCTGCCAACAGCCATTAAAAGTACATGTAAAAAAAAAAAAAAAAAAAAAAAAATCACTTTTAGTCTAAATCCTCATTCTACTTCTACTTCCAAATGCCCAGACCAATGGCACAGAAAAATACTGCCTTCTGTGGTGGTCAGGAATTTTCTCCAACTTCACTGACTTACAAGGCTGCAAAGAGAAACTATTATTGCCCTGCCTCCACCAAAAAAAAGGCATGTATAAAGCCAGCATCTTTCTCAATGATTTACTGAAAGCAGCAGCTCATTTTAATAAAACCATCCCAAAACATAAAATTGATTGAACCAACTGCTGTGGTGGGCATACACAACAGCTGATGAAAATCATTCAAGATTTTTATTCTTACAGATTTTCTTTCAGGCTTTGAGAATTTCTTCCCATTCTATACTTTTATCTTGATATTGAAATTACTGACCCAGAGAAAAAAAAGGATTTTTAAATCTATGGAATAAAGTTTTAAAATACAAAGTCAGTCAACTCAAGAAAAATAATAAACCTGATAATATACAACTTAAACAATGCACACACTAAAACTAATAACCACTTTTCTAAAATGTATGTTGAGTAACAAAATTAAAAGTTTAAACTGAGTAGCCTCTTATGTTGACAAAAACTATGTGGCTTTTTCTAGTTATAGCACTGTCGGTCAGCAGAGTATGACAACATTACATACAACATATTAGCCTCATTCCTTACCAAAAAAAACTTTGTAAAATTAGAAATTATTTCTCTTTATAGCTGGTTTTCTTGATTAAATATTTTAAGATTTTATTTCACTAAAAAGCAAAGAAATTTATCCTTTTACTGCATGTTAAATTTTGCCTCTATTTGACTTTTTATTATAAAGTAATTTTATAGTATTTTTGTCACAATGAAGGACAAAGATAAGCCAACTGTTTAGATTCTTCTCCTTTATGTTGTGTCTTTGATCACTAACAATGCTGCGTGAACAGCCAACAGAAGGCTGACATTTCATAAAATATGCAGTGATAAAAACTAATACTGTAGCATCTGGGAGCGATATATAAAATGCAGAAATACACCTAATAACTGTGATCTTAAATTACAAGTTACTAAAAGCTAAATAAAAAGCATACCTAAGAATAAAAAAAGTGGCAAAATTACAAAAAAGGTTTTTTGTATTTCTATTTCTAAAAACAAAGTTTTAAAAATAATTTAAGACTCTAACACTTTCCCTGCTATTCTACAATTAAAAGCTATCTACCTTCTAAGAACAGGGTTTCCATACTATGGACGCTTTCAACAACTGATGAACATATTATAAAACCACCATTAAAAGGTACTGTAGAAAATGCAGAGGAAATTTCTTTTTCTCAGATAATGGAAAAAGCAGTATTGTACTTTTAAGACAAGATGCCAGAGACTATAATCAAAAGAAGTTTAAAAAATCATAATAATCTAAACGAATATACTTTTTTTTTAAACAAATATACTCTTAATGCCAGTACTAATACAGCGTTTCACAATCTAAGCCTTAAATTAGTCCTCAGTACACCACAGTAAGTAAATTGTGCCCAAATATACTTCAATAACTTTAACTTCACTACTAAATATTTACTTTTTAATAGTGGGAAGCAGGTAAGACACTCAATAAAGACCATCCAAGAGCAATCATGTGAATTATCTTTGTAGCACTTGGTTTAATATTCTGTCTATATCTGTCAAAATCACAGTCCAGGAGAAGTGTTTCTACTGTTGTTTTGTTTTTTGTTTTTTTAAACATATATGTTAAGGGGAAGTGAAAAACTAAAAGCCACTTCACAAACTCTGAATTACACTTTGCCTAAAGAAAATATACAACAGTTAAGTATGTGGGAGGCAACTGTCCTTGTGCTTATAATTAGCATCTGAATTTAGGGATTTCACCGCTTAATGCACACCCACCCGCCTGTTATTCTTACCATGGCTTTTTATGTCACTTAATGGAGATAAATACTCTTTTCCCTCCTCATATTTACATCAACGCTATTTAATTTTTTTAAAGCTGTTATAATAGGTTAAATAGCAGTCTCAACATCACTCTCCATCTCCCACTGGACAAAGAATGGCATTACAGGACTGAGAATAGAGAAGGCATATTTACATTCATAATGTTCCTAACTATAACATTTATGTCAATTATGATTTTACATTTGCAAATACAATAATTCTTCGTGTCAGTGCATACTTTGCCATTCTTTTAACATTAACTTTCTAGGTTATTACAGTCTCAAAAAATCATACCTATGAAATACATGATGTTCAAGCCATTGGAAGAAACACTTAAAGCTAAAATAATAATGTATCCAACAATATATTCAGTTTTCATTTTATTTTCCTACAAAAGAAAGCTTTAGAATATTAACTCAGAAGTTCTCATAGTTCTGAGTTTAGCAAATCTTCCTTTTAAAAATATTTTCGTTATCTTTTAATTATTTCACATCAGTTTACATATCACATAAACGATACACAAATTTCCTATAATTGTTTTAATATCAAAAATATATGAATCATTCTATTATTTTGTTTACTGATTTAGCTAGATAAAAAGCATATCAATATTATGTACATTTAGAAGAAAACAAGATTTACCACTTGAAAAACTATGAATTCAAGAGTAATATATCCTATTAAAATTTATTTTTAAAATAAGAAAAATTATACATACAAGTAACAACGGGGTGGGGGGGGAGGCAATTTTCTGTTTTTTTCACTTCTCAAAAAAGTGGCAAACCACATTCCTCAATCATACTTAAGCAAGCACTGTTAAATTAGCTGTAGACTATTTTTGTTTCCCTTCTAGAATGCAAAGTCCATGAAAGCAGGCTTCATACCTCTTATGTTTAACTCTTTATCAACAGTGTTTAAGTTTAGGGAATTAAATTAATATTTGTGGAACTAGTAAGTGAGCAAAAATCAACTTATCATCTGAGACTTGTAATGAATTGTACTTAGCCCATAAGAGAGATGCAAAGGAACAGAACATGGCCCCTGCTCGCTTGACACTTAAAATCCACTTATCCACACAGGGCCTAGACCCAACTAAAAACAAGAGTGTAAAACACCAAACAGAAAGTACCCTGTAAATAGCAAAAAGCAAACAGGAGTTCAGAAGATGGCGAGATCACACAAGACCATACTGTTCAGGAAGATTTCACAGAGAGGGCAAGACATGTGCTGCAGTTTGGAAAATGTAAGCGTTGGATGAGCAAAAAGAAAACAGGAGAGAGATCACAGGGTACAAAAGAGGAGAAGAAGAAAATACTATGAAATGAGAAAGGATGTGCAAATGTAGGAATTCTCAGTATGTTGGACCCATCTTGACAGAAATAGGAGAATTTTTGTTACTGACTAGTGGAGGATAAGGTTAATGGTAAATTAGTACAACTTTATAAGAGAACTTTGAAGATCAGGCTAGAGACTCCAAAATGTCAATCTATAGACAAAATCAGACCACTGAAGGTTCCTGAGCAAGAAAGTGAGAGTAAAAGCAATGCCTTAGGAAGATTAATCTGACAATATATGGGACAGATTTGAGGATAGCAAAAGCCTCTTAAGTATTCCCGGAATAAGGCTGTAGAGGAATGCATTAAGGCCAATTTGGGGGAATGGTAAGGAACAAGGAATTGGCAGGAGCAAAAACTACTATGACTATAACCAGATACGATGGGTAAGGGAGGAGACTAGTAATTGCTGGTCTAAGAGGAAGAATCTAAACGGTAATGAGAGGGAAGTCAAGAATGTCTGGATTTGGCTGGAAACAACAGGTTAGGGGCAAAATAACGCTTTCAGTTCCAGACATTCATTGTGGTGGAAAACAAACTATTCAAGACAGGAGGAAATGAGAAATAGAGATTTGAGAATGAGGTTATATGTAGAGCTACAGATTTTACAGTTCTCGATGAAACTGTAAGTTTAAAATCTTCCAAAGGAAGGGAAAGAAATAGTAAAGAGCAGAGACTCAAGATACTTCTACCCTATTTAACAAAGTGTACAAATATATCTGTGGAAATTAACTAAAATAAAACAAAACAGAGTGACTGGCTTTATTAGATAGTTCCAGGCCAGAGGGAAATGACTCAAGAAATAAGGACACAATATCCAAGAGAGGGCACTCACAAAAACCTTACCCAAAGTAAGTGCAAGAAAGCAGTGAAAGGAAACATGAATTTTAAATAATGTTTTTGTTTTTGTTTTAAAGAGAAAATATGAGGATATAAACCAGAGGGAAAAACTAAATATCTGAGGAAACTACAGAACTTTTAAACATGTAACTTCCTATTGTATTACTTCACTAAAAAAAAAAAAAAAAAAAAAAAAAAAAAAAAAAAAAGCTAGGACACTTTTCTTCTAAAATGTCTTAATTCTGGAATGTATATAATGTAAATATCCATAAAAGACTAAAAGAAAAACATTTCATCTGCTCCTTATGCTTTGTATCAGTTACATTAATCCTCCCATTTCTTCATTAACTACATTATTTCTCATTACTGTTTTCTCAAGTTTAGGTCAGTGTCTATGTAAACTAGATATTATATTTTGGTATTTCCTAATTTCAATAAAATATTCCAGTGAAGAAAAAATCTAACTGGTATTGTACATATTTTTTAAAACATACACACAATCCAATTTGAGACTGATTTATAGGGTGCAGCCTGTAGAACACAGTGTTCATAGGGAAAACAGAAATTAAGGAAAGTTCTCAAACCCCACCCCACCCACCATTGAGCCTAGAACAGAGAAAAACAGTACAAACTTCAGGAAAAGAGACTTAGAACACCAACCATGAATGTAAATGTGTAATAAGGTTTTAAAAAGTTGTTTTCCAGAGTGCACTTTATCTGAAGAACCCTGGGAATAATTTAATTGTGTCAAGATTTAGGGATTCCAATGGAAAGGGGAAAGCTTTTGAAGGTCTGATCTTCATCACGATACATAAAGAGGAGATGTGCTCATTCATCAGCACAAGAAGCACTTGTTCTGATAAGTGAACGTATGCACTCTATGTGGGTGTCTCACTCTACTAAAAGATATTTAAGCTAATCAATAAGTCAGATATGTTCTTAAAAATGCTAAGTGGTTGTTTATGTGTGTTAGATTTTCTGTATGGCATATTAATGTACTTTTCTTGTATGATATAGTGAACTTAGTGATGATAAATATGTGGTGTGTCTGCCGCCTACATTTGCACTGACAGCAAATGGAGTGTAAAACTGGCATTGTAAACTGAAAAGAAAGAAATTAACTTCAGAGGTATGTAGCGCTGGTTTCATCTGATGCATTAATTGCTAAATCTAAACTCTGATGGATTCATATTAAATTAAGGACACAAGTACATATAAATCAGCAAGTATCAAATATCTACTTAGCTTATTAAAACAAGATATAGAATTAAAAATCATAAATTGGTCTTTGTTTAGATTGTCCAAGGAACAAATTAATCCATTTGAATACAAATTATATTTTGTGCTTTGGGAAAAATTCCAGACTACAAATTTAAGTTGAAGAGTAGACATAAATGGCATTTGGTCTTTAGAGACATACAAAAAAATAATAATAATAATAATAATCATGTCTTTCAATTAATGTAGTTTAATAAAAATTTTCAAAAATGTGGAATAAAAACATTCAAGTATCTACTTTATTAAAAGACAGCTACACTAGTAAAATTGATTCTATAACATAATAACCCACCTCCTCCAAAAGAAAATCAGCAGCTGTTTAAATGAATGCAGTGCCCAGCTATTTCTCCATATTAAATAAAATCTAAAGGTGGGGGGGGGGGAGCCTGTCTTAATTCCTCTTCCTTGCCAAGTAACAGTCTAATGACAATGTCTAGCACAAGCAGCAGCACAACCTCAGAATTCGCTTACTCCCTTGTCACTAAACACTGAGGACATGCAGCCTGCAATGACCAAATATTAAAAAAATGATGTAAGCCATCAGACTATAAAACATGCGGCTCCTTTATTCATAAATAAGGGCAAAAAGGAAATCACATATACTCTCCGTGTTGACTTCTATCAAGTGAGCCAGAAAAACTACTCATGACCTTTGCAAAGGTGTCAAAGAGAACCCAGGAGAGGAAGTAGAAAAGGAAAGAACTAATGAGACAAAATTTTAAGGGAGGGAGACAAAAACTTGAGTTTGGGGTTTTACTCCTATTTGGAATAATTCAACTGGCTACTTAGAAATTGAATGACCATATCATTTTGTCCAAACAGGGTCACTCCCAAGAGTGAAAAGATGCTGTGGAAGGCAGAATAACGCACCAACTCCCTCAAAGATGTCCATGTTTTAACCCCTAGAACCTGTGAATATGTTACCTTACATGGCAAAAGGGATTTTCAAGATGTGATTACAGTCATGGACCTCAAAATGGAGAAATTATCCTGGATTACCCTGGTAGGCTCAACCTAATCACCTGAATCAGAAAGATGCTATAGGAGAAGAAAGGTCAGAGAGAAGCAGATGAGAAGGATTCAACTTGCTGTTGCTAGTTGAAAATGGAGACAGTGCTCATGAGCCAAGATACAGCCCCTATACAAACTGGAAATGGCTCTTGGTTTACAGGAGACAAGAAAATGGAGACCTAGGTCTTACAACCACAAAGAACTGAAATTTGCCAAAAAACTGAATGAACCGGAAAAAGATTCTCTGACATCTTGATTATAGCCTCATGAGACCCATGTTAGACTTCTGACCTACAGAATTGAGTTTAAAATTGTGTTCTATTAAACCACTAAGTTTGCAATAATATGCAAGGGAACAATAAAAATGCAGGGGTGCTAGAAATAATTAAGGCAGGATAACAGGCATAGAAAGCACTTTTGCAAGCAAATTAGGCTTATGATCACCCTGCTTAGAACTACCACCACATGCACAACTCGCCAGTACATGTTTCTGACACAGAATCATTTTATCCAACACAGAATTCAAACACTTACCTTAACAATGGAAAGTTTTAATCCAAGTCATTTTAAGTTTACATTTGTTAAGTAATTTCCAGGAAAGAATTAAACCCCATAAGAAGTTGCAAGTAGTCATCATATACCTTTTCTTCCCCATAACAATTAAAACTTCATTCCACATATTAATATATACTAGTTTCTCACATCCTGTATTACATCCTTACTTTTCTTTTTTCCTAATAAGATTTTCACCACCTCTGACAACAATTCAAAAGGAAATAGGAAAAGTTTACAAGTCCTCCTGAAATGTCCCTTTCCTAAGCATATGAAAAACTATTCACTCTACTTTGTGCAGAAAAGCCCAGAGAATATGTTTCAATAAAAGACACAAATGTTCTACTTAGGCTGAAACTTAGGCTCTCCTTTAAGATGGTGGGGGGAGAGGGGCAATGTTCTTTATCATTGAGATATTAGAGCTAGCAGTCTGGATAAAACAGCATTTTATTTCAACCCAAGTTACTCCTAAAGAGATATGTATTTTATTAAGCTTGAAATAATGTAACTTTTCACAACAATATACTTAGGAATAAAGTCATTCTAAAACTGAATATAAGTGCTTCTTTTAATTCAATGTAATTCTCACTGAATTTCATTTAAAATTAAATATAAAATTATAGGTACTATAGAAATTGGTATCAACCAACAATCCATTCGTAGATGTGGTGCAGCTCTCCTAGGAACTACAAATTTCATGTTGTACTAGCCCTGGAAAGAATCAATATTATTTCAAGCAATTCAAGAGTTACTGGACCCTAATTCCAAAGCCGTTTAGAATTTAAGTCAAAAGTAGTTACTGCTTAATGTCAAGAAATGAATCTGCTAACCAACTGTAATTAGACAAGACATGGGGAGGATGGAGCAGAGGGAGATGAATAAGCAAACTCAATGCTGAGCGCAGAGCCTTTGGCAGGGCTGGATCCCATGACCTGAGATCATGAGCCAAAAATCAAGAGTCGGACACTTAGCTGACTGAGCCGCTCAGGCGCCCCAAGAGAGCAAAATAATTCTCGTAGATTAATGCTTTTATATGTGGAAATACATATAAAACCAAAAACAAATGATTACAAAAATAATGACCTTACTACTACAAATTAAATATATAACTTTCAATAGCTTTCTTACATATCAAACCAAAGCGACTAGAAAATTTAAGAAAAATATGACTCCACTGTTTCTACCTGAGCCACTAGAAAGATGGATCTGCCATCAACAGAAATGGTAAGACTGCAGGTAAAATAGGTTTGAAAGAGAAAAAACAGGAAGTCACTTTTTAACATACTGACTTTGAGATGACTATTAGCTCTGTGGAGATGCCAAATATACTAATTAGATATATAAACTTGGAGTTCAGATAAAGGGCTAGGTTGAATACTTTGGTATTTAAAGACATGAGATTAGATGAAATCACCAATGCAGCGAATGTAAATAGAAAAGATAAAAGGTCAAATACTGAGCTTTGATGCCCTCCAAATTAAGTAAGTAAGAATAGGAGAAACCAATGGAGGAAAGTGAGAAGCAACCAATGGGGCAGAGAGAACCAAGAAGGCCTGATATCCTAGAAAACAATGAAGAAAGTATACCAAGAAAGAGAGGCGTACATCAAATGCTAGCAACAGGTTTCAAGTGAGGACAAGGATTTACCACAGGATTTAACAATGTGGAAGTTACTAGTAACTATGATGGGGGGTATTCAGAATAGTTAGTGGTGGAAACTTTTGCCCTAACTATGATGACTTTAAGAAAGAGAATGGGAAGAGAAGAATTGGAAACAGAAAGTACAGACAATTCCTCAGAGAAGTTTTACTGCCAAAAGGAACAAAGAACTGGGACAAAAGGTAGCCAAAAAAGTGGGATTAAAAAGGGTGTTTTTAAAATGGGAGAGATAACAGCATGATTGCATACTGATGGGAAAGCAGTAATGAGGGAAACGTTAATGAAGCAGAAGCAAAAGTTGCTTTAATCCTATAGCACCCCTACGTGACACTTACTTTTATTATCCCCATTAAACTGAGGGAGGCATAAAAAAGGTTAAATAACTTGCCCAAGATCAAACACTGAAATAAGTTGCAAGGCCCTTGGTTTTAATCCCTAGATCATGTTGCTTTCTGAGTAAAAATCAGTCTACCAGATATTAAAACATATTATTTAAAACTACAATAATTAAAAGAATGGTATAAGAATAGATTTGCCACTAAAATGACAGGCTCAAAGGTATGTGATAATTTAACATTTGATAGATTTGTCAGTGAGTTGGGTTAAGTAGATCTCTCTCTCCTCTACTTCTTATACTAAAAAAATGTCAAATGGATCAAAGATTTAAACATAAGAAATAAAATGATTAAAATAACTTAAAAATATGATGGAATATTTTTATAATCTTGGAATGTAGCCAAGTAACTAAGAATATTTTTAAGTAATAAATATAAATACAATAAATTTTAAAATTCTGTACAGTGGGAAAAAACATAAATATGAAATACAAACTTGAAAAATATTTTCACCCTATATAACAAAAAGTAAATATTCTTAATATATAAGGAGCTTCTAAATATCAATGCAAAACAAAGACTGTTATCTCAATAGGAAAACTAAAGAAAATTTTTAACTTTTTTTCCAAAAAGGACATATAACAAGTTACACAAAGAAATACAATTTTAATGAGTGAATTTCCCCCTAATTGGCAAACATTAAAAATACTGACAATATCTAGCACTGGAAAGTCTGGTAATTCAGACACTATTGTGTACCACCAAGAAAGAACAAACTAGAGCATTTTATTTAAGACTGAAGGGCAATTTAGAAACATGAATCAAAATTTAAAATGTACTTAATCTCTTACTTCTACAATTTTCCTTCTAGACTTTATTGATCCTAAAAAGATGAGTTGCACAAAAATAACATAAGGACCCTACTTGCAATATAACTAAATGTCCATTATTAGGGAATTAAATTGTGGTATATCCACACAATGAAATTTATTAAACAGCCATTTAAAATGATGCTGTTTCTCTACATGGACACAGGAACTGCTGGAGTTTGGAATACTTTTTACTTTCTTTTTTTATACATTTTTGTACTACTGGTATTTTCTACAAAGGGTCATTTATCATGTTTTTAATATCTTTATTGAGATAAAATGCACATATAATTCATCCATTTAAAGTATACAATTCAAGGTTTTTATATACATACACTGAGTTTGCAAGCATCACTACAATAATTTTAGAACATTATTCCCCACCCAAAAAACAACCCCATATCCATAAGCTGTTACTCTCTATCTCCCCCGAACTCTCCGTTCTCTGGGCAACCCCTTCAACCTTCTGTGTCTACAGATTTGCCTATGCCAGACATTTCATATAAAAGGAATCATACAATATGTAGCCTTTACTGACTGGCTTCCACGTATGATTTTTATTTTTTAAAGATTTTATTTGAGAAAGAGAGAGAGCATGAGCAGGGAGAGGTGCAGAGAAAGAAGCAGATTCTACGCCGAGCAGGGAGCCTGATGCAGGGCTTCATCTCAGGACCCCGAAATCACAACCTGAGCTGAAGGCAGATGCTTAACCAACTGAGCTCCCCACGTGCCCCCCACGTATGATTTTTAAAGCCATTTCCATTTTAGAAATAAAAAGGTAAAAATCAATTCACATAATTTTCCCAATTAAAAGTGAACATATGCAAATATTCTATAATTATTTTATTATTAGCTAACAGAAAAAACACAAACCATATTTAACTTAATCTTTTCTAACAGTCTCAGTATTCAAGTATACATTATGCAACAAAACTCTGATAATTCTATGGTTAGTAAAGAAATTGAGATGAACCTTTATATTTAATACCAATTACAACTAGTTACTGTGTTTTCTCAACAAGTGACAGGTAACAACCAAAAAATTTCCAAAATAATACATCAAGAATCACATGCCATAGTACATTTTTTTCATATCAAGTAAATTTCTCAAGTAAATAAAAATTATCCCTACAGATCAGAATTATATATTGAATAAAGATAAAGTATTCTGATATACAGGCTCCATTTTCTCTCTATATACACATGCACACACAATTATGTAATTATATATGTATATATAACTTGCTATTACACTTATTAGCATCAAACTTGGATAACACTAATCTTTAGACCTATTCCTAATCATTCCTATGTGTCTATGTGCATACTACATTACTAAAGGAGAAAAGTCGGATTCAGGGCGGGGAGAAGTTTGGAGAACAATTTGACAATATCCAGTATGGCTGAATATGTGAAATTTCACTCCCTAGAGGAAGTATACACATGTACAAGACAACTGGTATATAAATATATGTCTGCAAAGAGTTTGTTAACAGTGAAAATTACAAACAGCCTAAATGTTCATTAACAGAATGAGCAAATTATGTCAGTAAAACTCCATAGTAATATTTCCCATGATAAAACTCAATGATATTTTCCCATAATAACAGAGGCCATTTTCTGCCCATTTCTCAAATAAACTAAATTCTTATTTTCTGTGGATTGGACTCAATAAATGATTGCCTTGTGATGACTTCAGAATTTCTGAGATCAGTTTTCAGTCAGTGGTATTAAGTATAAGTTTCAAAATCCTTACCATTGTACCTTATATGACAATATAGAGGACTAAAAACACTGATTTTCAATAACCTCACAATAACACAACCCTACGCTTTACACAGTTGAATTTCAGAAAGCCATTTTTCAATACGGCTGAAATTTCATGGCTGAAATTTTACTATATTCATTCAATGACATACCCTTAAGCACTGAAAGGGAATATATAATAGCTGCATGTATCAACAAGAATAAATCTCAAAAACAAAACACTGAGAGAAAAATTTAAGTTATAAAAGGTGTGTATAATAAAAAAAAAAAAAATAGTAACAAACCATGGTGAAGATGCAGAGAAATGGGAACTCTCATACATCACCAATGGGAGTATATAATGCTGCAGCCACTTTGGAAAATAGTTTAGCAGTTTCTTAAAAAGTTAATAAAATAAATATATCAGATGATTCAGCAATTCTTTTAAGTATCTACTCAAGGGAAATGAAAACACATACCCAAAGACTTAAATACAAATGTTCTTAGCAGATTTATTCATAATAGTCAAAAATTGAAAAGAATCTAAATATTCATGGAATGGACTGACAAACAGTGAATGTACTGACAAAACATAATGATAAGGTAATAATATTCACCAATAAAAAGAAATAGACTATTGATAATACGCTACAAAGCAGACACACCTCAAAAACATGCTCACTGAAAAAAGTCAGATACAAGAGACCAAATATATTATTTCATTTACATGAAATATCCAGAAGGAAAAGCTATAGAGGCAGAAAACAGATTAATGGTTGCCTACAGCAGAGTGAATGAAGATTAACAGTTAATGTGCAAGAGAGATTATATTCAAGCGATGACAATGTTCTACACCTGAATCATGATGATGACTGAACAACCTGGTAAGTTTACTAAAATCTCAATGAACTTTACATTTGGAAAGGTGAATTATATGATACATAAAATATGGCTCAAGCTTATTTTTTTAAAAGGGACATGTATACAATAATTCCATCTATCTAAAATTTAATAAACCATATTTTATTTATGGTATAAGAGCAATATATAGGCACTTATACCGAACTCAGAATAATAGCTGTTTTTTGGGAAAAAGGGAGGACAAAGGGATGAGTGTGGAACTTTAGCAATATCTATAATAATCATTTCTTTTTTTAAAAAGTGAGAGATCAAAGCAAGGTGGGTATATACATGTCTATTCCATTATTTTCTGCACTTTTACCAAGTTTGAAATGTTTCACAGTAATTTTTAAATTAGAACATAAAGGAATCAAAGAGTAAATAAAGAATACAGAAGCAAACATTCATATGGAGTAATTGGAGCTAGATGTACCTTTAAAATGGAAAATATAATCACAATCAGATCTATAAAATTACATTACAAATAAATCAAAACAAATTAAGCAACTTCTATATATAAGTTCATATGAGATACAGCAATGCATAAAACAAGGACTGTTTATCATGAAAGTTTAGGAAATAAGTTTACAAATACAGCAGAAAGAGCCCAGGACTGTAAGTCAGAGAACGTGGTTTTTGAGGTCTAGTTCTGATTTTTATAAATGATAGGACTATGAAATTTGGGGAACTCACTACACTTTATTAACCTCCAAACTTTGGTTTCCTCATGTGTAAAGTGAGATGATAATGGTTGTATGACAGGATTGTTGTTGAGTACTAAATAAACAATAAAGTGAAGCTTAAAGCTTCACTGCTGTACAATGTAGTAAGTACTCAATAGATGTTAATTCCTTCCTAGTCATGGGACTGTTGTGTGGATTAAATGAGATGGATGGTCAGGGCACCTGGGTGGTCCAGTGGGTGGAGTATCTCTTGGTTTTGGCTCAGGTCATGTTCTCAGGTCAGGCTCTGAGTTCAGTGGAGTCTGCTTAAGACTCTCTCTCCCTCTCCTTCTGCCCCTCCTTCCTGCACATGTGTGCTCTCTCAAGTAAATAAATAAATCTTTAAAAAATAAAAATAAATGAGAAGTATGGTAAACCATAGTAGAGAAAGTGTTTAAATCACTACTAAAACATTATTACATACTATCATAAAATCATTGTAAGACTAAATTTATTTAGTGGCAACAAATAAGTAAAAAAGAATATATATTTTCTTCTTCCTTATATTCAGGAAAAGCTTTAAGGAAGAGGAAATGTCCTCAAAAGACAGAGAGACATTAACTTTGTGGAAATGAGATAGAGATCAGAACTAAAGAAGAGAAATTACAGGTCTTCCAAAGTTCCTTTCTATCAGAGACTAGATATTTAATGCTACGATTCATCTAGGTTTTGAAATGCAGAGAAATATATTCTTTCCCTGTAGAAAAAAATATTAAACAGTTCATAACTGCATAATATAGTCTGTGTTTCTCCACCCTAGCTATATCTTAGAATTACCTAAAGATCCTTTAAGAAAAATTGATGTCCAGACCTCAGCTCCGAAGATTATCAGAAGATTTAATCAGAAGATCCTGATTAAATCAGTCTACAGTGGAATCCAGTCATTAGTATGTTTTTTTTTCTTTTTTTTTTTTTTTTTAAGATTTTATTTAAGAGAGATAAAGTGTGAGAGAGCAAGTGAGCATGAGCTGGGAGAGGGAGAAGGAAAAGCAGACTCTCCACTGAGCAGGGAGCCCGATGTGGGGCTCAATTCCAGGACACTGGAATCATGACCTAAGTCAAAGGTAAACGCTTAAGCGACTGAGCCACCTAGATACCCCATTAGTATGTTTCAAATATGTAGCCAGGATGAAGACCAGTGCTGCATTCCAAAATTCCTACTCTAATCCTTAAATTACTGGCTGACTGAACATTGAATGTATCTCCCCCACAAATTTTTTAAGAAGTATTTTTTTTTTTGTACTTAGTATAAGCATGACTAATTACAAACATCTAAAATTAGCTGACAAGAAAAAAATCGTCTACTAATTTTTTTCTTTTGAAATCTGCTGAGATCCTCCAATATCAAGGATAGAACCTGGCTCATAATAGGTACTCAACAATCACAAATGAATCAGTCTTTCTCAATTGTGACGGTTAACTTTATGTATCAACTTGGCTAGGTCACAGTCAAACATTATTCTAGATGTTTCTATAAAGGTATTTTTTAGATGAGATTAATATTTAAACCAATGGGCTTTGAGTGAAGCAGATTACCCTCCTTAATGTATGGGTGGGCCTCATCAAACTAGTTGAAAGCCTTAATTAAAAGAAGAACTGATCTCCCCTGCAGAAAAGGTAATTCTGCCAGCAGAAGGCCTTTGCATTTAAACTACAACACCAGCTCTTGCCCGCTGGCCTACCCTGCAGATTTTGGACTTGCCAGCCTCCACAATCACATGAGCCAATTCCTTAAAATCTCCCTCTCTTTACCACCCCATCCAACACACACCTTTTATTAATTATGTTTCTCTAGAGAATCCTAATACATCAACCTTATCAATGTATTGGATTTAGATTGCAAGATACAACCTATCCCTCATCCCTAACCAGAGATAACTTTTTTAGTATATATTTATTGGAGGAAAGTTGTCCAAAAATGAACTGTAGTAGTATCTAAAAAAGGTTTCCTGATACAGTCTTTCATTAAAAAGGTACGGGGGGGGGGGGGGATCGATTTTGTTGTGCTAAATTCAAGTGTGTTTAAGTACACTTAAAAGGTTACTAAACTGCTAGCACACTTAACCAAAACTAAGATAGGAAGTAAGATCTCTTAATCCTGGGCTACCTCACATCCTAAACATGAAAGAAAAAGGCACAGAACTTTTGATAATCATCCCAAACTCTATTCCAACAACAGCAGGCAAGTTTCCTCACTATGGAAACTTTGTGAGAGAGTCAGCTCACTGAAGCTCAGAAAACTGAAAAACTGCTTTACAGCTAAGCAAGGAAGTATGCCATGACCTGATGTCTGCAATAAGCATAGCAAAGAGGATGCACAGAAGCTACATATTTGCCATCCCTGCTTTAGACAATTCTACCCTCTACTGAGAACAAAGTTACACAAACAGCCCTCTTCTTGATCAATCAAGGTGAGGTAGCTACAGAAGAGAATAATACAGGGGATATA
Organism: Potos flavus; assembly: GCA_028534135.1. NCBI lineage: Eukaryota > Metazoa > Chordata > Mammalia > Carnivora > Procyonidae > Potos > Potos flavus. The sequence goes on along the minus strand of CM052898.1, from coordinate 73,396,708 downwards.
AGTTATAGGTGTATGGGAAATTGCTGAATCCATACAATAGCATAAATGCCAAATTCCACACTTCCACAAGTATATCTCCTGGCTCCCTTGGACTTTATACAGTTAGAACTTTCTTATTAAATCAGGTGCCATTTGGCATAATTAAGGTACATAATCTATCATTTTTCTATCATTTTTTAAAAATCAATTTAAGAGAAAATATGTCATAATTAGGTAACTGAATTAAGGTAAATAATAAAAACTGCCTCAAAGATCTTTTTAAATTATAATAGGGAATCTCAGATCTGGCCAAAACATTCTACCCAAAATGTCCTCTTAATGAATTTTTTTTAAAATTTGGCTAATGTGAAAGTTAGGTCTTAGGGCTGAGCAGGACAATTCTATGAGAAAGAAAATTATAAAAATTTGAAGAAAAAGGAAAGAAAACTTTGTCTAAGAATAAAATAATTTAGTAACAATATCTTTTTAAGGATTTTTACAATAAAAAAATGAACAGGCATTAGCCATCAAAACCTATTGTTCACTTGATTCTGCCACAGTCCAAGCTAAAAAATGACATTTCTCTTTAAGGCAAAAATCCAACGTGCTTTTGTCAAACAGAAAGGAAATATTTTGTTTCTCAAAGAAAGAAGTATGGGAGTTTCATTATTTCTACGCCTAGAATAATTTAATCAATTAGATGTTAAGCCCCTACTATGTGGGATTCTTTTAAGGAAACGAAATACTCACACTAGCTGCAGGGTAGTCTTCCAGGAAGTACAAAAATCCAAAAACGATCCCTGCCTAAAAGGTAAGTGAAATAATCCCACACCACACTTTACCATTCTTATGCTTTCATCTATTACTTGTCTTGACAATTATTAAGAGTATGTAAATGATGGGCACCTGTGTGGCTCAGTCGGTTGGGCATCTGCCCTTGGCTCAGGTCATGATCTCAGGGTCCTGGAATCGAGCCCCAAGTAAGGCTCCCTGCTCAGTGGGGAAACTGCTTCTCCCTCTCCCTCTGCAGCTCCCCCTGCTGTGCTCCCTCACTTAAATATTTTTTTTAAAAAAGTATATAAATGAAATTATCATATGTACTAATATACTTTAAGCCACCATGGGAGGAATGCTAAAAAAAAATCCATCTAGAAAGAAAGTTAAGGTCTTACCATTGATGTATTTTCAAGTGGGTTATTGTTTTTGAGAACAGGGGTCCTATCAAGTGAACAATTATTTTATTTTAAAGGGCCAAATTAATACCTCCAGTCCAAGGGAATCCAATGACACCATTAAAAAAATTTTCCACAGGGGTGCCTGGGTGGCGCAGTGGGTTGAGTATCCGACTCCTGGTTTCCACCCAGGTCTTGATCTTAGGGTCTTGAGATCAAACCCCACCATCAGGCTCCATGCTCAGTGAAGACTCTGCTTGGGACTCTCTGTCCCTCCTCCTGCACACTCTCAAATAAATCTTTAAAAAAAAAATTATCCACAAAAACACAAAAACTACATTCTGTTCATCATCTACATTCTCTGTAGATGGTGGCTCTGTAGTATACATAGTGGTTAAGAACATTACTTCCAGAGCCAAAAAGTCTGGGTTTGAATCCTGTCTATAAGCTTTTAGGGACAATTATTTAACATTCTCTGAGTCTCAGCTCTTTCATCTGTAAAGCAGGGACCTAACTCATAAAATAGTTGGGAAGATCAAATGAGATAATTGGCATAAAATGCTTAGAACTGTGCCTAGCACTTAATGGTCCATTCACTTATTTGCTACCTATATTCCCCAACTCTTCCTCCCCTCTTCCCTCTCCCTCCTCTTCCTACTACTATTATTACCAATCCTTCTGTATTCTTTTCTTTCCAATGTAATAAGGCCACCTTTGCAACATTTCTTGGCATCTGCTTCCCAGAGCATTTTTTTCCTTACACAGTTTGCTGGAATATTTTATTTGTGGCTGCCTCTGACTTTATGTTAATTGTGCTTTTTGTTTCCTGCAAAAATGCAGTGCCTTACTATTGCTGTATTTAGAATTGTAAATTTCAAAATCTATAAATAAAAAGTTAAAATAAATAATTTTACAGGAAGCTAGTCCTGATTATAAATGCAGACTAATGACTTTTTTCTCCAGCAAAAGAAGAATAAAAAGAAATGATTTGAAATAGCCCAAAATCTGTTGCTTGTAAATAGTATTATAAAGTATTGCTTTTTTTATTGGTTCAAAATTAGGTATTATTAATTATTGAGCAAGACCTCGATGAATTAGTTTATGGAAGTTTTAGGTTTGTGATATAAAAATCCTATAAAACTGCATTAATTTGGTTAACCATGTTTTTACATCTAAAATTTTTTTATATTCTTATTTTTCCAATACTACAAACTCAAAACACCCTTTCACGGGCATTTTCTCATCAGAGAATCAGAGCCAATTAACTGAGCATGACTACTGTGTTCTAGGCACAATGCTTAGCATATCTCTAAGAGGCATGTTCACAGCAGAATTGAAGTTAGGCAACCTGACCTGGTGCTAGATGTGATCATATATATTATCATATTTAGTTGATGTAACCCTCACAAACCACATAAAATTAAGAATTACTCTTAATTTCAACATTTTATAGATGAGAAAAAAATATATTCAGAAAGATGTATTAACTTGCTCAATATCAGAGAAAGAATCTAGCAGACATAGGACTCAAATCGAGCCCCCCCATCAACTTTCCAATCTGCCCTAGGTTTTAAACCAAAATGAATTATAATATTAAAAACACGTACTTTTAATATAAAGCCTATAGTCCTCATTGAAAATAAAAATGACAAATATTTTCTTCCACCCAGTATTAATGGTTACTTTAGACACAATATAAAAAAAGCAAAAGATTAAATGAGACTTCAAGCAACTTTAGTTTCCTATGGACATTCTGTGATACTTAAGTGTGGAAAAAATTAACCTTCCCTTATGCCCCCACCCAAGTGTGCATGGCTACTTCTCCAAAGAGTGTCAAATAGGCTAACCAAATCAACTTTGTAAATAAGATTCATTACCTTTTACAAACGACTTTGAAAAGCACTGACTAGGAGAAACAACATGCCATGATGGGGAGAAAAGGAATCAATTATTAAACCAGTAAAAACATAACGTTTTAAAGTATACCTCTGTGTCAAAAAGGATTGACGAGGTCTGTTAAAACAATTGTAACAATGTAAAATTAGCAGTTTTTTAACAAAGCAGAATCTAGTAATTTCAGTATGCATATTCCAGTAAATATATTCATATGTGTTACTCCAAAGAGTAAGTTTTAAGCTGGCTAATGACACACACTGGCTATGCCATTAAATTCTCCTTATGATGTACATAATACTCATAACTATATTTTGGAAATTTTTTCGGACTAGAATAAGTTTTACAAGATTGCTAAGAATATCCCGAAACAAGAGAATTCTTCATTTGCTCTCCCTACTCCCTAATTTCAACCTCTCAGGCAAAAAAAACACAATCATAAACTCTCCAAGGAACTTTTTGGGGGCTGTGTGCCTTCCCATCACCAGAATCCACACTGCTGCTGAAACACAAAGGAACAAACCCAGGTATGGAAATGTTCAGAGTATCAGGAAATTACCAAATATGAAATTTGAGATGCCCTTAATAGCAAGTACAGATATGTAGAAAAGAGTTAATTCTCCAAAAAACTGACAATTCGACAGCCTGCTAAACTGCATTATTGTAGACGTGTGAATTTTACATTTACTATGAAAATCTACCTTACATGGTCTTCAGTATTCATTCATTCATTCATTCATTCAACATTTATTTATAACTAGGCAATATTCTAGATTAAAAAAAAAAAAAAAAAAAAAAAACTTTTTTAAAAGTAACAGCGTCCCTGAGGAGAGTAAGTTTAGTTTGGTGGTGATATCTGCAACAGTAGGCATAAACCTTTTCTGTGTAAGTTTAACTAATGGTTTTCCATAAATAGATGGTGGCATTATAAATTTTTATTTAGAAAGGCTATTAGGTGGCTTTAATGTCAAATGGATGACAGGTGACTTGCTCTTTTAGTAAAATAGAACAAAGTTCATCCCATGGTCCGCTTCCTCCCATAGATTTCTTCCTTCATAGCTGAAACCTACCTAAAGTATGGTTTGTATAAAAAAGGACAACTTACAAAAAAGGACTTTTTAGAACACTGTAAACTTTTATTTTAGATCTTGGAAACATGGCCACTATTGTTTTTTTTTAAATCATGATAAACGCATCCCCACAGATACCTCCTATTTGTTCACTTTATTAAAAGATTTATTTGAGAGAGAGTAAGAGAGAGAGAGAGACAAGCGAGAGCGAGAGAGCGCAGAGAGAGAACATGAGCAGGGCAAGAGGCAGAGGGAGAGGGAGAAGCAGACTTCCTCTGAGCAAGGAGCCTGATGCAGGGCTCAATCCTGGGACTCCAGGATCATGACCTGAGCCAAAGGCAGATGCTTAACAGACTGAGCCACCCAGGCACCCATGTTTGTTCACTTTTGATATCACTTTTGGATATCATGTATTTCCAATCTTCAAATTCTCCCTATATACACTAGTCCACTGACTACAGCAGAGACCAACTGACATCTCCATACAATTTATACAACCTGAGTATCTCTGCAATTCTTATTAAAAGATGATTACAGGAAATGAGATGAAAAATGATGATCAACAACACAGTACTGAGCACAATTGACAATAGGAGTCCACCCTGATTTTTGTCCAAGATACTTATTTAAAACCAAAGACACTTACTTCACGGGGCGCCTAGCTGGCTCAGTTGGTAGAACATGTGACTCTTATCTCAGGGTCCGAGTTCAAACTCCACCATGGGCGTAGAGCTCACCTCAAAACAAAACAAAACAAAACACACTTCATTTATAATAGGGGAGCACCTTTACAGCCTCACAGGATATGCTGAGATCACTATAGCAGATTTCAGAAGAATGGGCTTTTAAATATGATGTACTTTGAAATAATTTAATGTTTATAGAAAAGTTATAAAAATAGCATAGAGTTCCCACACACTATTCACTCAGGTTCCCCTAATGTTAACATCATATGTAACTACTGTACAGTTATTAAAACATAAAATTAATATTGGTTCTATACTAACTAAATTACTCACACATTTTCCAGCTGTCCACTAATGCTCTTTCCTTTCTTCCATTTTTTTTTTCTATTTTTCCCAATTTTTTTCTATTCCAGGATACTATCCAGGATCCCGCACTGTCTTTAGCTGTCATGTCTCTATAGTCATCTCCAATTCCTTGTCTTTCATGACCATGATACCTTAGAAAAGTACTGATCATTTTGTAAAACATGCCTCAATGTGGGTTTGTCTAATGATTTTCTATGGTTAGATTGAGGTTATATACATTTTTGGAATAATATCACATAAGTGATGCTGAGCCCTCTTCTTATCAGATGTTAGCATGTCTTTTTACTGGTGATACCCACCTAGATCATTTGCCAGCTTTCTCTACTGCAGAGTTACTATTTTTTCCTTTGTAATATTAAACATCTTAGAGAAATACTTTTAGATTATGCAAATATTTCTTCTCCTCAAACTTTCACCCTGTTTTTTTTTTTGGCATACATTGATAGATAGTGCCGACAACTACTACAATGGTGTTTGTTTCATGGCGGTTTGCTATTTCCTTCAATCCTTGTATATTTATTAATTGTAATTCAGAGGAATAGTAGGGTTTTAAGATTATTTATTTATTTATTTGAGAGAGAGAGAGAGAGAGAGAGAGCAAGAGTAGAGGGAGAGGGAGAAGCAGACTCCCCACTAAGCAGGGAGCCTGATGAAGGGCTCAATCCCAGGACCCTGAGATCACGACCCGAGCTGAAGGCAGACACCCAACCAACTGAGCCACCCAGGCACCCCAGAAGAATAGTTTTTTTTAACCACATCAAATACCAAGGTCTCAATAAATTATCAAAAATGAAAACAAACAAAAAAAAGACAAAACCCAATAAATATAATGGACAATAGTATTTCATCTTGAGCTATAATGACCTTAACTCCCCAAATTAGATGTCTAGCAGTTCCTTTTTGAAGGATCTGTGTTTAAGTTGTTAATGACATCTGTCAGCAGCTGTAGTGTTTTGTTTTATATAATTGTAGCCTCATTTTTTATTGTAAATAATGCATCACGATGCATATTTAAGGTTTTCCAAATAAAGAGTCTTGAGCAATCTATTTTAGAGTAGCTAATACCACAGCACATTTGAGGCTAAGGGGTAAGCATTCCTTGGGAACCAAAACAATGAGGACAGCAAATGTTTTGCCCTGGCAAATCTAATCTCATTCCTCAACCTGAAACCTCATCACATGAGCATAAAATTATACTGGTAAGGAGAGATTTCTTAGAATAGCGAATTTCAAAGCACTGCTTTTCAAGACTATTATTCCTATGACAGGATTGGGATCTGCAAATATGAAATATAACCTTATTCACTTACTCTTTCACAAAAGGAAAACCCATCAGTCTAATGCTAAAAGGCTTCAAGCTTATTTCTAAACATTTCCAAAAAAATGCCTTATTTATCAAAACTTTATTCTTCTTGTTTGTTCATTAAATACTGCGATCTTACACTGAGGTCAAAAAGTGTCAATCAATTATTGTGTAAGAGAAGTACTTTTTAAATCTAAAGCTACCCAGAATACACAGAATTATTTTAATAGGCAACTGAATATACTACTGTGTATTCCCAAGTATATTCAACCATTATAAGCATAACTGTTTAAATCAAATTCTTCAAACTAAAGCCCTAGTAAACTAACAACTAACACAGTGTCTGGCCCATAGCAAATACTCTTTAAGTATTTTTTAGTGAATAAATCAGTGATGAACAATACATATACAATGGTCTATAATTCCTTTTGAACTACATCCACTGCAGGCTAAGAGTTCAAGCATACCTCTTCTTCTGCATACTCAGAAATCCATACATTTTAGTTATTTCTTAAGAAAGACGTTAAAATGACTTAGAATATAATCTAAATGACATGGAAATAACATTCTTGAAGTTTATCATCCCAAAACAACAATATATTTGTAAAGGATATCAAGTCATTTTTTAAAGTGATTTATTTTCATAATGGATATCTAGGTGATAAAAATAGATGAGGAAACAGGAAATCCCACTCGTATTTCTAATCTTACAAATTACTGCCATGATGAGTCCTGGTAACTACTGCAGGATCATAGTTGCAGGATTTATGCTGACTTCATTTCTGGTTGCAAACCTTAATTTATTTAAAACAAAAACAGAAACAAAAAAACACCTTGGTCTAAAGCATGGCCATGAGCAAAATTTTACTTAAAAGTCTCTTAACTATTACTCGGAGTACTGGATAAATCATGGTGGTCATTTTCTGACAGTTGCATAGTGACCTTACAATATACCTAAGCTTGTATTTCCATACTATTTCAAAATAAAAATTACTTTAATATAGAATATTGATATCTTGTGCTTTAAAACATCACTTGGTATTACTGGAAATGGATTTTAGACTAGAATGGAGAGAGGAAATTGGTTACCATTGGTGAATCCATGCTTCGGAAAGAAAACACAGGAAACCACTTCATATTTTCTCAGATCCCAAATGACCAGAGGATAATTCTAACCAGCAGGGGGAGATAATGAGGAGAGTAGTAAGACAAAGAACAGGCTACAGGCAAGAAAAGCAGTTATAATTATAGCTGGGAACACGGAATTTGTTAAAGGAAGTCTACTGTATAATTATATTTGAAAATTTAGCAAGATGCCCAGAGGCTGACTCGCAGCTGTCAGGAACTGGTAACTCTACTTCTGTTCATGCAGCGACCACTTTGGCTAGTAAATCCACTATCCAGACATTACTAGAACTGACGTTTCGAGTAAAGGGAAAGATCCCCTCATGAGACACTTTTTTTCTATAATGGATGAAGGCATCCACTTCGACAAAGTAACCTTTTCTCTTTAGCTTCTTTTTTAGACTTAGCTCTCCTCCCTCTATATTCTCATCCTCAGAGAACCCGAACATTCTCATAACAAATTATCCAGATGCAAATCTCTTCCCTGAATTCTGACTAGATCCTGAACCAATCTATCTCATACAATTCCGAATTCAGCAGGCTTACATCAAAATTCATTTCCCTCCACTCTCATCTTGCCTGGAAACTATCTTCCAGTGGTACCAGCATTCACTCAGTTAAGCAAGAAAACTCAAGATTGACCTTCACTCTTTCTCTTTCCTGACCTCCTACCCTATATTAATTCATCAAATCCTATTAATTTTTCAGGGAAATTCTATCATTCATCAGTGAAAGATATATTGAAGTCCTAAGCCCCATAGCACGGAATGTGACCCTATTTGGAAATAGGGTCTTTATAGAGGTAATCAAGTTAAAATGAGGTCATTAAGGTAGGTTCTAATTCATTACGATTAGTGTCTTCATAAAATGGGGAGATGTGGACATAGAGACATACTCACAAAGGGAAGATTATCTGAAGACAATCTGAAGACACACAGGGGAAACATGGCCATCTAATGGGAGTGATGCATCCATAAGCCACAGAGCACCAAGGACTGCTTGGCAAACACCAGAAGCCAAAAGAGGCAAGAAAGAATTCTCCCCCTTAGAGCAGTCAGAGAACACTGTCTGCCAACATCTTGAGTTTGGACTTCTAGCCTCTAGAACTGAGACAATAAATTTCTACTGTATTAAGCCACCTGTTTTTGAGACTGTTACTGCAGCCCTGAGAAAGTAACTCAACACCCCAGAAGCAATTTGAACTCAGTTATCTAAACCCTGTACCACCAAAACTGTGCCTGATCTCTGAATACCATCCCACAAATATAGCTGGCCATGGCAGTTATTTTGTGCCATTCTTGCTCAACATCCACTCAATTACTGAGGTCTGCTTCCTAAATACTATATATCTCTTTAATTTGTCCATTTTTTCAACTCTAGGTCACTGGACTAGTTCACGTCCTCATCATCAAGCCCTTAGACCACTATCTACCAAATGGTCACCATGCCTACAGTCTTGCCCCCAATTCATTCATCTTTAGCAACCAGACTTTCTAAAATGCTAATCTGATCACACTTTTAGTTCATCATTATGGAATACAGTAAGTAGTATCCATGAGATCTCAGGACAAAGTCTAAGTCTAATGTCTTTAGCCTGACTGACAAAACTACACGTAATGGCCTCTGAGACTAAAGGCAAAGAAATCACTCACCATGCCCACCCCAAATCCACAGGGAAGTACTTTCAGTTCCTCAAACACACCAGTGCTTTTCACGTCTGCCTAGAACTCTCTTCCCTTTATTTAACTATTGATTCATTCATTTACTCAACAAAGCATAGTTCTAAGAGCTAGATATTCCACAGAAAATAAAGCAAAGTTCCTGCCCTCATAAAATCTACATTCTAAAGTGGGTAGTAAATGGATCATAAACTAAAGTAAATAAATAAATAAATATACACTACCTCAGGTGGTATGAAGTGTTTCAGAGAAAAGTAAAGCAAGGTAAAGGGAATAAGGGAGGTTGGGAGTAGAGAAAGGAGAAAGGTTATGATTTTAGATCATGTGCTCAGAGAAGACCTAACAAGGTGATATTTAAGAAGAGATCTGAAGAAAGTGAGGAAATAAGCCCTACGAATACCTAAGGGAAGGGTTTCCAAATAAAAGGAAGAGCAACAGCAAAGACCCTGAGGTGGGGCAGACCTACAATGTTTGAGGAGCATCACTGAGGCCACTGTGACTACAGTAGGGGAAAGGAAGACAATGAGTACAGATGAGGTTTTAGGAAGTCAAATGATACATGGCCTTAAAGCTCACTGTAAGATTTTAGAAATTAATGAGTAAACAGTGGAATTTTTGAGTAGCCTGATCTGACATTCATTATAAAAGAATCACTTTGGTTTTATGTAGAGAACAAAATTGTTGGGGAGGGAGTGTAGTAAAAAAAGACATCAGTTGGGCTACTAGGAGTTCCAGGTGAGACACAGTGGTGGCTTGGAATAGAGCAGAGATGGTAGAAATGGCTGGATTCTGGTAATTACGATGAATATATGCTTTTTAGTTTATCAGCTTAATTTCGGAAGTAATATTAAAAAGCTATAGTTTCAAATGGGTAAAAATGATTTTTACTTCTTCTCTCCTACTCATAAGGAAAAAAACACAAGGAAGGGAGAGAAGGAAAGAACATTCTAGACAAGCCAAATAGATTTCCTTAAAGGAAAGATAACAATATGTCACACTTTTGAGTTTAGTCCCATGACTCCAAAGCAGGGCTTTCACACAGTAGCTCTGTATTTATGAAAATACTCCCTTCTTTACACCTGGTTTAAAGTTGCTGAAGGAATTTTATTCCCTTTTTACAGAGGGATCATCTTTAATGCATGCTACCCACTGATATAAGTCTGAAGTCTTAGATGGTGGCTTAATGTGCAAAGCGATGAATGTGTTAAAACACTGACTTTGGGTATAGCATCTCTGATTATTTAAACTTCATTACAGAAGGTAATCCCATCTTTTGACTAAAGAAATAAGCATTCAGATTTTATACTGTGTTCACATATGAAAATTAATTTATCTTATTAGAGTATTCCCAATACCATCAGATCAACTCAATCACTTGCTAACAAATAACAACATGGCAACATTACTAGTATTGGGATCATTGCACGTAATTTTCCTTGGTAATAAAAATCAAGAATTTTCTTACCTTCCCTTTTTCAAATATTAGTTGACGTTCTTATTCAATTATTCTTAAAAGTGAGTTCTCTGATTTGAACAGAAAAATATTTTTTAGTCTTTTTATTGAAATATAACTGACATATAATATTTTATTACTTTCAGGTATAGAACATAATGATTCAATATTTGTATATATTACAAAAGGATTACCTCAATAAACCTAGTTAATATCATCACCATATAGTTACTACTTTTTCTTGTGATGAGAACTTGTAAGATCAACTCTCTTAGCAACTTTCAAATATACAATACAGTATTATTAACTAGAGTTACCCTGCTATACCTAAAGAATTTTTAAATATCATTTAAATCTCTTCACAGCTCTAAAATTCAGGAACATTTTTATTTAAAAATTGAACCCTCAAAAAATTAGCCCATTTCCAACTCAAAAAGAATGAGTTTCCAAAAACAGAAAAGAGGATGTTTACAATGTAAGTATATGGCTTTACCATCAATGAGCATCTGAGAATACAGACACTCCCAAGTCCTGCATGTGGAGCCCAACATTTAACTGCCATCACCCAGCTGCCCAAATCTCAGCAACAGCTTGAGGGAGAGTTTCACACCAAAAGAGACCACAAACCAGTAGACAATTAACTACCAGAGGACCTAGAAGTGAAGGAGAGGAGAGGGGAAAAAAAAAAAAAACAGAACCGCAAGGAACAAAAGTATCAAGAAGTCAAATAATCTGTTCCCCTCCCCCCCTAGTCTACATACTAGAAATGGCGTGACATTAGTCTAAGAAATATATGCTATCATTTAGTCTTCACAGTTATCTCTCTACCATAAGTTATATCACCAGACCTATAAGTCTAGGTCCTCATAACAATGTTTGATTTTTGAGATTTATTAACAAAGCAAAAAGTTTATATGGCTTCAAATTGTTTTCAAATACTATGTCCATTAATTTACTCCTTTTCCATAAAAATTCCAAAATTATCCTCTTCACCCCAAGGAAGACCAGTAGGCTACAGGATTAGTGTCAACATCAGATGTCTATTGTTAAATCAGGAGTAGGCCATGAGTTTTATTCTAGAGCTTTTTAAATGCCCACGTTGGCTGAAAATGCAAGAATTAAAACTCTTACCAAAAAAGAAGTTCAAGGTTCCTTTGACTTTGCCTGAAAGCCTCAGGTCCCCTAGAGCTTCTTATCACAAGGGTAAAGGGAGATTTCCCGGGTCAACAGAGTTTCAGCATAAAAGTCTGGTCTTTTTGGAACATGATGACCTGAAGACCAAATATTTTATCTTAACCCAGTGAAGAACCAACTCATACTCCTCTATTTGGTGGAAATATGTTCAGAGACTACACACAAGGTTCTCACTCAAGATTAAGCAAAACCAGACTAAAGAACAGCCTTTATTGATCTGATCTATTCTTAAATAAAGGACTTTTCCTTCTCATTTGCCATTTTATTACAGATTTGTAGTAGAATTATCAATCCTCCTTTTCCTGTTATATGGAAAAGTATAAAGCATTTTTAAAAATCAATACTACATTATGATTATCTATCATGAGAAAATGAAAATGAATTATAAAAAAGGTTCACAACTACACTAAAAAAATCTCAAATCTTTAATGAAAAAATATTTAAAAGTATAACGTCCTTAAACTGTTCTTCAAGGCATTTCTTATAGATGTTTCCTTAAACTAGTAAATTTCCTCCATGTTGGGAGATAAACTGTCCAAAATAAGGACTAATCAATACAACATCAGCTGATAATACAAGGCATACAACAAATTCATGGACTCTAGCACTGTATCTTATTACCATTTTAGACGGGAAAAATAGATAAATTCTGTCAACAATCAGGTCAAGAAAAATATAACATAATCAGAATGATAAATACTTTCAGGTTTTAAAACAAAACGCACTCTGACACGTAAAATCTATGAAGTATTTTTGCTCTGAATTTCATGGCACCATATTATTCTATAACAAAATTAATTTATTCAATCAAATGAAAAACAAAAAAGTTAAAAATACGTGAACCAGAAAGTTTGTTAGAATTATATGATGTGGTAATTCAACAAATACACGTATAATGCATGTTCATAGCGGCACTATACACAACACCCCAAATGTCCATCAATGGATGAACAGATAAACACACTCTGGTATATACATACAATGAAATATTATTTAGCCATAAAAAATAAATGAAGTACTGATAAATGCTAAAATGTGGACGAACCCTAAAAACATTATGCTAAGTGAAGGAAGCCAGAAACAGAAACAAAAGAATACTTATTGAATGATTCCATTTATATGAATTGGAATAAGTAAATCCAAAGAGACAGATTTGGGTGGGAAAGGGCTTGGGAATGGGGCAAATTGGGAGTAACTGATTGATATGTACAGGTTTCCTTTTGGAGTGATCAAAACGTTTGAGAACTAGATATAGGTGATGGCTGCAAAAACACTGTCAATGTACCAAATGGTACTGAATTTTTTACTTGAAAATGGTTAACTTTATGTCATGTGACTCTCATCTGAATTTAAAAATATTGAAGCAGCCATTTTACTAGTAACAAGACCTTATGTACCACTGACAGCATATATTGAATATATCAGAGGACATCACCTCTGTAGCATCCTTCCCAATAATGCATACCCTCGATCTGATCATAAGAAAACATAGACAAGCCCAAATTGAGGGATATCCTACAACATAACTGACCATACTCTTCATAAGTCTCAAGAGCATGAAAAACAAGAGTGAAGAACTATTACACATTGTGGGAGGACTAACAAGATATGACAACTAAATGCAATGTGGGTTCCAAGACTGGATCCCGAAACTGAAAAAGGAATTAGTGGAAAAACTGGTGAAACCTGCATAAATCAGCAATTTAGTTAATAGTACTGTACCAATGTTAATTTCTTAGTATTGGAAATTATGCTATGGTTATACAAGGTGTTAACATTAGGGGAAGCTGGATGAAGACTACTAGTTTTGTAACTCTGCTACAAGCCTAACATATTTCAAAATAAAGAGTAAAGGGAAGGAAAAAAGAAACAAAGGAAGGAAAGGAGGGAAGAAAGAGGCCCAGCGACCAACTTTATGCCATGAACATATTTATTAGGAAAATGTTGAAATAAACTAACTGAGAAGGAGAGGGGTTATTCTAATGGCAAAACTTAATTCACAAGATCTGCATCTGCTTAACAGATGTACTCATTTTGGTGGGAGGGAGTAAATTCTTCAGTTAAGTCGTAATAATTAAATCTTAGAAGCCAGGGTAAGTAGAAATAAACCAGAACTGACATTTTCGACAGAAAAGTTCAAAATTAAAGCACTCAAAGTCAAAGGAAAAATTAAAACACTGTTGTATTCCTACAGGTTACAAATATATTGTAAATTTAATATTGAAATGAGGAAAGCACATTTGATGTAGCAGAATGATTAGAACAAATCAGTTTGATAATTTCATCAGATTTAATTTTACTTTAAACTTGTAACCTTCTCTTTAGACACATCTCTTTTTAGTAAACTTAAATCAGTTTGTGTCTGGACATAAGACTCTTAGTTGCCATACCATTAGGTAGGGGGTACCTTCCTATTAAAAATAATTCCCTTGAAAATGAATACAGTGACCAAAAGGACCAATTTTTTAAATGAAACCACCAACATAAATTCTGTAAACATTTCCAATCATATTAATCATATTTACCATCCCAGCAATCAAACAGTGCATATAACTATATTACTAATATAATCATATTCAGTAAATCTAATTACCAAAAAGAGTCATTTTAAATAAGCAATCAAGATTTAAGAACCACACATTCCCATAGCTCTCAGAAGAAACCAACCCTTCTGACACCTTGATTTTAGACACCTAGCTTCCAGAGACCTGAGATAATAAGTTTCTATTACTTAAGCCACCCGGTTTGTGGTACTTTGTTACAGCAGTCCCAGAAGACAAATACAATCACCATGCAACAAATAAAATAGTATACTCCTGTATTCCCACAACAGCCTTTCCCTGGAAGAACATTCAAATTAAAGGTAGGGGCACCTGGGTGGTACAATCAGTTAAGTGGCTGACTCTTGGTTTCAGCTCAGGTCATGATCAAGGATCATGAGATCGAGCCCCCAGACAGGCTCCACACTCAGCCTGGAGTCTGCTTGAGATTCTCTCTCCCTCTCTCGCCCACATTCTCTCTCTCTCTCTCTCTCAAATAAATATATCTTTCAAATTAAAGGTAGCCATTTTCTCAGCTCTTATACACTAGCCTACTTGACTGAATCTGTCAGTCACAATCACTGTCCAAAAGAAGCTGCCTTGAATCCAGCATCTGTGACATGACTGCCCAGTCCTCTACCACACCAGCAACAATGGACTGGACCTTAGGTGGGTATCAGGCTCAAGCTCATCAGTAAAGTAGCACCTTTACCACCTGGCTTAAAACGATGGACTGCTTCAGATTCACTGTGCCTCTCAAACAAGTTGATCTAAAAATCTCAGAGGAAGCACTCCTTCTGCCCTGGCTGCTACAGCAGGAACTAACAACGTGAGCTACAATAATATGAAAACAGAAACCCCTGTTGGTAGCCAGAGAGAAAGATGGCATACAGAGTAAAGCTAAAGGTATATTTTATTAGACTGCCTTAAAACCAAAACCACTTGCTATAGTCTTAAAACCAAGCCCTGTTCTCCAATTTCCGTGAGAGCCCCTACTCTTCTTCCTGCTGCACATGTATCTTTTAAACCTGAACTAATTTTAGACACAGCCTGCAAACACAATACAGAGTAAAACAGAAATAAAGAGACCCAAACCCAGACCCTACTCTCAAGAGTTCATTCCAACACATGTCAAATATTTTTTTAAAAATATGAGCATATTTTGTGTGAATGCATTTCATATGCTTTCATAGATTTCTTTACTAGAAAAAGATGGACTGCGTATTTCATTAACTGTCAATCATACAGCTATATACATACAGAGATACATGTTAAAATAGATAGTTCAAGCACGTGGGCCCACACCGCTGCTGGAATGAGGTGTGGACTTGTCAGGGGACAACAGGACAGGTGGCTCTCAAAAGACGTCATAGGAGGGCAGTCATTACCCTAAGGATTTAATAGGCTCCAGGTCTGGCCTTCGGTCACACTGGATAGAAAGTAGATTCAGACAGAATATCCAAGAACGGAATCATGACTCTACAATGACAGGAAAAAAAAAAAATTCTTGCTTTCTCTCCCTGCTGGAAGGAAAGGATGTGTGTTGCTCTAGCTGCTGAACAGCAGCCATTCTGGGATCACAAAGGAAACCAGTCTGAAGACAAACCAAGAGAGACAGATAAACCAAGCTTGTACCTTTTTCATACAGTGTTTGAAGACCAAGCCTAGAGACTTCTCTATCTCTGGAATTCGCAGCATGGAAGAAAATAAACTTCATTTTGGCATAACGCAGATTATTTGGGGGTTTCTGTTATCCAAAAGTGAAATTACTATAATTTTAAGTATTTTTAAATAGTCTCTCAAAAATAAGTACCTATATGAAAGCTATTTAAAACTAGGAAACAACTCTTCACATTTTATAAACAAATTACAATTTTAGAAGTATAATGTAAGCTTTCTTAAATCCATTAAGAGTTTAATCACAAAATATAAATGACCAGTTAATAGGCAAATAAATAATGGGTACAAGCTAGTTTTACTTGATTGCATAAAACTGTTTACAATACATTTCTCAATAAAGAAAAATTGAATTATAACCCAAGGGTGGCTTAATTTGTACAAATTTTGAATAATGTCAGATATATTTCCAAAACAGATGCTTAGAGACTCTACAAGGACACTTGGCTCAATCAGAAGCCAGATTAAAGTTCCATCTGGAGCCTAATGACTCCATGGTTCCATTACAATTACCCAAGTCACCAAAGTGAGCCTTAATGGTTGTACATCACAGAATCTCTCTTGTAGGTATATATCTTGCCCCCAAAACTAGAAAATTAGGTCATAAAAATGATTTTGTGTGCATATACAGACATACACACAAAGGTTCAGTAGGTATCCAAATGCTGCTGTATTTTTTCAGTGACACTGAACTTTTCAATATAATTTTTCATTGGTTACTCATCAGCAGCTTTCGTTTTTAGACACAGATGCTGGGATATTGTGTCATCACTTTTGCTTGGCATAGAAAGGACAAAGTTCATCTTCCCCTTTAATCATCCTCCAGAGTAACTCAGATACCTAGAATAATCTCTGTAGTGTTTCTCTTTCTCAGACGCTATCACAGGATTATCAGATCAGAAAAACTGAGTGAGGCCACTTTGTCTCTCAATTTCTATGTCTAAAAGTTGTCGCAGAGCCACAGAATTCTAGATTAGGAAGGTACTGGAAAGTACCCAAAACTCAGCATCTAGACCAATGCTACTCAAAGTATGGTCTGTGTTCCACTGCCTGAACATGCTCTGTTTAAAACATTTTATAGCAATCTGACAGACTAATGAGCTTGTATTTTACGTCTTTGGGTTTTTTTTTTTCCGTCTGGTCTAGGCTAGGGGCCCAAATTAGCAGGCTAAATTCCACCTGAAAATATGTTTGTTGACCTAGCAAGTTTTATTTTAATTTGAAAGCCTTTAGATAAGACCCAGGTTCCTTGAATTTGCTATATTGCCAAGGTATTTACATCTGTTACCTGGTCAGCCCTAGAAGGCATTTGAGCATCCAATTCACTAGATCAGTGTTTCACAAACTGTAATACCCCTTTGTGAGTAATGAAAATAGTTTATTAAGTTGCATAAAGCAATTTTTTTTAATAGTCTGGCACTTCATGACATGATATGGCATGACAGACAAAAAGGAGAACGTGTGTAGTATGTGTGTATATACGCACACAAATACATATATGTATATGAGTATGTGTATGTCAGTCCTAGGTTATGATGTACATTTTATTTCTTACTGTGGTTCATGGGCAAAACAACCGAATGAGCAGCACTGTACCAGACCAGTATCTTCATTTTACAGATACAGAAGCTGAGACTCAAGGTCACAGACAGCTGGCAGCAGTTCAGTGCTCCTTTCTTATATTCTTGATTATACATTTGTGTGCACATCAATATTTGGATGCACATTAATGTCTGCAAAACCAATAAACAGAAAATACAAAATAAATGCCCCAAAACTAACACTTAAAAATTCTAAATTGATTAAAAATTTATACTTAATGGAAAATTTAAATACTAAAAATGATAAAAATTTATGTAAAACAAGACATATTTGATTAAATAAAAATTTTAAATGGCCCAAGAATAAACCAAAAAAAACACAAAAAACCAAAGCAATACTTCAACTCAGTAGTTAAGAAAAAAAAACACAGAATGAAATACAGAAAAAAAATCAAAACAACATGCCAGAAAATGGTTAATTTTCTTTTTATATAAATTTAGTACTTAAATAAATATGAGTAAAATACCTGAATAACAGGCAAATATTTAAGGAGAAAATTATAAAATAAATAGAAATGGCCAATAACATTTAAAATATACACTAAGAGACACTTTTCACCTATAACATTAGCAAAAATGTTTTCTTTTTTAAGAAAATAAAAGGGATTCTCAAAAATCAGTGGTGGGAGTAAAATACATGAATTCTGACAAAAAGTATCAGAAGCCTTAAAAATGTAATTACCCTTTTATCCAATAAATCCACTTCCACAATTTATCCTATGGAAATAATGAGAGCTATATATATAAACTTTATTAAAAGTATTTTGAATGCCATATCATATGTAATAGTGAAAAATTCTAATGACTCAAATACTTATCAATAAATAAATTATAGTATATCCACACAACAGATTATGCAACTACTAAAGGAGATAATATAGATATAAAAGAGATGATGTATATTTCCTACCCATAATATACCATTAAATGAAAAACAGTAATGGATATATAACATCCCATTTTTATGTAAAAAAAAAATTTAAACACATTTAATCCCTTACTAATAAATAATGCAATATTTTTAGAATAAACTCACGAGTTACATTTTTACACAGAATTTTCTAACATGACCATTTTCTTTAAACAAGAAATAACTGAAATTGTTACCAAAAAAAGGAAAAGAAAAAAGAAAGAAGGAATAGACGAAAGGAGGGAGGGAAGGTCCAAAGGGAGAGAAAGAGGTAGGCAGACAGGCAGGAGCCAGAACTAAATGTAGGAAAATTCCACTATACAGCCACTGTATACAGCTCTCTACAGCCACTGATCTGAAATGACTCCAAACCTAGCAGTTATGTATAGAAAGAAAAAGTCTGGGGCAAGGAAAAAATAGCCCCTGAGCATCCAAGAGCACTATACAAAGCAGGCATTAGTCCCTCATTGCTACTCAATGTGCACACTTTGAAAGGCATGATTAATACAAGGCCTGTCTCTTTTCATCCAGAAACCAACCAGAAACAGCCAAGAGTTGCTGAGCCCCCATGTGAGGTAGTGAGAGCATTAACAGCAGTCAGTGGAGCTCAACTGCAAGCATCAACAGAAATGGCCAGCTGCAGATCCTGCGCCACAGAGGAACCTGCAACGCAGACAAGAAAGATAAACATCTCTTGGGAGGGCAGGGGTTGGGGCACAGGGTCTTAATTCTACTCCTAAAAGGATTATGCTACCTTGCAGATATGCAGATCTGGCATACTAACCACAGTATGTAATCATCTCCTAAGTATTTTAGCTCTATGTTCCAGACATCTCTTTCTACACATGTATAGGATTCATAAAAAAACAAATTGAAGATCTCAAATAATTTCACAGTTAGAATGTAAAACCTCAACTACCCTTAATATTCACATACTCAAAATAATTTTCCAATTTTACTTGGAAAATTGAGTATGTGAATATAATAATATAGGCAGTCCCTAAAGGCTCAACAAAACCAAACGCATTTCCTTTAGTACTACATGGACGTCTTTCCCTCACTGAGATATACTAACCAAACTGTCAAAGCATTAAGTATCCTCTTCATAAAAGAATAATCTCTAAGAGGGGAAGGGGTTTATATAGACGTCTGAAATAGTTCAGTCATACAGCTTTCTCTCCTAACACCATCCATAATCTATACTATAGGGCAAAGTTGCAGGGGGAGTCAAATTTGAATCATGGAATACTTACTCTGGAAGGCAAGGCATGTCAAGGATGCCACGATACATACAGGTCTTAGAGGAAGGTAAGAGTTCTGGCAACCTACAGGTTTATGAGTAATGGACTCAAGGACAGTCTTTTGATTGGGAGGGTTCCATTTCACATTTAAGGATGATGAAAGTCTCAAAAACAAATTATTGATTACTTCAAAATTTTTCCAGGGAATAGTCCTCAAAAATTCCTCAAAAAATCCCTCAAAAAAAAAGAAACTTCTATTACTTTTTTCCCCACTTTACATGTGGCTGTGCCTCAGGAATCCATATACTGGACCAACAATTTAAATACAAGTCAATATGACATATTTGATAAATGGAAAATCTAACCACTACTTAAAACATCGCATATGTGATAAGAATCAATTCTAAATATTAACCAATCAGCTCATCACAAAATTAAAATATAATTAATCTCCTAATTCACAAGTATTATTCTTCAAAATATTTCATTCAACAAATATTCACTAATCAACAATAACATAAAACAAAAAATATTGGACAGTATATCCTGATCTACAACTTATTACTCATGTGACACTAAGAAAATTGTGCACTGTTTCCTCTAAAATAAAACGTGAAATGCTTTTTAAAGATACCACAAATACATAAAGATATGTATATGCACTCTTTACAAACAGACTGAACACCACACACCGTTTTTAACAAAGTGACACTATTCGGTTACATGGATAAAATTCAATTTTACAAGAGAATTTACTGATGCTGATAGTATTGGTACAAATTTTTCTTGCATCTTTTCAACTATGAGAAAGATTGAGAAAGACTCTTTAGAGACAGATTTTGCATTTTAGCTTTCTTCTTCTCATCCGATATATGATTTATAGTAAGACACCACTTCAAACAAAGCAAACACATGAAGAACAAAAAAAAGCAATGGTCAAGGCTAAAATAACAAGACCTTTACCACTGTACCAGTCAGGGCTCTTGATTATAACCAACACACATTCTGCTTCATCTAAGTCAGTTTATTGGCTGAGTACTGGGTAACTCAAAAAAACTGATACAAGGTTGGAGAATGACGAACCAAGAAAGGCAAATCACAAAGTCCTGCCCCCACAGCCTAGAATGAAGCCTGCAACATGTCACTCCATCAGTAACCAACGTCACAGGACAGGAAGGAGCCATCTCATCCGCAGCTCTTAGATTTCATGCCCCTGATCACTCTTGATGCCTAGGTGCAGCTCTCAAGCTGCAAAAGGACCTCATAATGCCAGCCTTTAGGCTTCTTTAGTTGAGAGAAGTGAGGAGCAACCTCCTACCTAAACTAGAAATGGGGGTTAGGTAAGGCCCTAGGCAGCTGAAACCATATGCATTCTCCATTAAGATCAAGTTTTGATAGTAGACAGACCTGAAGTGCCTTTATTTTGACTCAGTGTCTTGCTCGAATCTATAAAAGTTCACAAATTCAAAGTTCATAAAAATTAATTCAAATCTCTTTAACATTATTAGATTTACTTGTTACAATTTCTAGTCTATTTCCAAGGCAAAAATTTACTCTTTCTAAAGTGGTTCTAGCAACCAATACTAGACTGAGTAATTTAGATGAGGTCTAGCAAGTTTCTTAATACACTATAAGTATTGCCTCTTGCTTTATATTCTATCCGTCTGCTAATTTGGTTTCTTGCTTGCCTTTTTTGCTGCAGCTGTGCACCGGGTTAACTGTTTCAATGGTTTTCCTACAATAACCCACAAATTTTTTCCTGATCAGTGTGCTGTATGATTGGTTCTTTGTTCCTAAGATAATTATTTTACATTTGTCTACACTGAACTGCATTTGCCATCTGCTGGCCCAATCACCTAAACAATCCAAATCTTTTTGAATCTGATTGCATTGTTCCTCATTATTTCCTCTAGCTCCAATTTTAGGATCATCTGCAAACTCTGAGATCTTTTCTTTAAAGCTTGGACACATTTTATTTTAATATAGAGTTTTTTTTTTTTTTTAAGTGACCCTTTAGACACTCCAGCTGAAATCTCCCAACTTGAAAAGTTTCCATAAAGCTTATTCAAGGATACCTTCCAATAAATAGTCAAAGTGCTACTGGAAACAAAGCTAACTAGAACCCACTCTACTTCATCTTCCTTTACATTGCCATAATACTTTAAAAAGCATTATGTCTTCTAAGTGCTTCTCTTCAAAGCATAAATATTTTTAAGGAATGTAAACATTCTGTTTTCTAATGTACACATTCATGGTAATTTTTTTGTAATAACTTTCCTAAAGGACATACAGTGAAATTTTCAACAACTTCTTACACATAAGGCATTTAATCTACTCATTCAAAACTTATTTGAGCACACATTACAAGTGAGCATTAGGTATAATGCAGTCTTATGATCCTGGTCCAGTTATTTATGTCCCAAAACTTCGGTTTCTTACTGATAAGAAGATAACTTCTAAATGTCTAATTCCCTCTAGAATTGTGAATTACCTTTTACCTAAAGAATACCATACCAGATCCACCACATCTAAATTTTTTGTTTCAAGTTTCCCATGATCCATTTAATTACAAACCTTCCAGTAAGTCAGTATTCTTTTGCAGTCCTTTAATACTGTAATATTGTAAATAGATACTTATTTAGCAAAATTCCCCCTTCAAATTAGATTTACTTGGCAAATCTGAACATAGTAAATCTTTATTAATTATTATGGTTAGAAGATCAGGTATATCTTTAGATCTAGGAAGAATTATTAGCTCCATAAACTTTACTGATTTCTTAGTATAACCACATTTCCACAAAACCCCTACTTTTACAACCCATTAGAATTATAAATAATTATATATATATGTATATATATATATATATATATATTTGCTTCCATTTTGCTCTTTCAATTGGTGGATGCAGTAGACAAGTTAAAGATCCATTTTCATGTATTCATTCAACAATCAATAAATGTTATAAGAATATAAAGAAAAATATAAGATAGTACTTACCCTCCAGATGTTTGGGGTGAGATAGCTACAAGGTATCATAATAGAGATATACTCACATGAAGTTAGGACAGAGAATTTACTTCCAGGAACTGGATGAGAGCTTTGTGAAGGGTATGCATTTGAACTCTGTTGATTATAATGTCTTTTAAAAACCAATCTACTAAACTATGAATAATATCACAGAAAAGACAAACATAAAATACTAGCCAGTCAAAGCAAAAAAGGAAAAAAAAAAATCAAAAAAAGAATGGGGTTTGCTAGTCTTTTCTGAGTGGTGGGATCGTTTGTGTTTTTTATTTTTTAATTTTTCTATAATGAGTATATATTGTTCTAATAAAAAGGACACAGTAAAATATTTTCCATTAAATTTTTAAAGCCACAATTTGACAAAGAATTGAACACTATTAAAAGAAATGCTCTAAGTCAAAAAATTCTTAGAAAAATTAAGTCACTAACAAGTATTTTATTTTTATATTAAATAATATGTAAAGAATCTGAAGGACAAACTAAAGATTTCTTAATTGATTAAGCTATTTTTCAAAGAACTAGTGATTTTGGATGGAACAGATGTCTTTCCTTATAAGGTAGGCTTGAAAAACTCATTAAGAAAAATTATTTTGAAATAGTGAATTTGCAACTAACAGTAGGTTAGGTCTTTAATCTGGGTTTGTGGATGAACCCTCTACTCTAACAAGTAATTAGTCTGAATTTTTTTTCAATTACTGATGAAATGACATTGAAGTTTTCTCCAAGGATACTTTATTTATATGTTAACTAACATAAAAGCATTTAATAAAACCATAACAACCAACCACTGACTTTTGTTTCCCATTCACTAAAAACTGTTTCCAGGGTAATATTCCATATAAATGAAGGCCTCTAATTGTGTGAAATTCCATTAAAAGTCACAACATTCCACATTACATTAGCCTACCTATAAATGTGATAAAGGCATTTCAATGAAAAACTACATGCATCTTAAATCTCCACATGGTTCATACCATAAGAAAATAAATGAATATGAGTAGGGAAAGGAGAGAATAACAGGATTTGTTACCAAAGCCACAACATTGAGGAAGCTTCAATTAACATTTACAGATTTTAATACCTGCTCAGATTTTCAAGATTCTAATTTGATTTTTTTTTTTTATTCTTTGGTTTTATGTTCTGTGCTAGAGCATATTTAAATTAGTAGTATCCCATGATAATCTGAAATCTAAGTTCAACTAAAACTCATCTGAGGTATATCATAAACTACACAAAATTACTAAAATAATGAATAATTTTGTCTCATCTAGGCTGTTAATCTCCCCAAAGTATGAAATTTTACTGATACTATCCTATTACTACTCTTTCATAGACTCTTACTACTTTTCAATTGTTTAAAGTTAGAAGGCAAACTTACAGTTAAAACAAATTCTACCAAAAGTAATATGCAAAGGTCACAAAGGCATTCACATCCAGTAGGCAAACAATTCAACCTGAATAAATTACCAATATTTTAAAATCTGAACATTTCACATAAAAAGAACTAGACTGATTTGATTGATTGATTGATTGCCTCCATGCCCAGCATGGAGCCCAACATTGAACTTGATCTCAGAACCCTGAGTCAAGACCTGGGCTGAGCTCAAGAGTCCGACACTTAATTGACCGGGACACTAAGGATCCCCAAATGATCTAGACTTTTAACTTCTCTCAAAAAAACAAAAAAAAACACCCCATTAGAGCTAGTGACATTGAGTCCACTTCTGGAAAAGCTCTCCAGTTGCCTGGGTTCCCACTAGCCACTTTCCTTCCCACTTTCTATTGCTTACTAAACAACAGACTATCAGCACTCGGGTTTGTAACCACTAAATAGAGTACAGAGATAGTCAGATCTTGATTCAAATCCCAGCTCCTCAACCTCTAAACTGCTTCTTAACCAAGACAAGCACCTTAATTTCTTTAAGCCTCGATTTCTTAAAAAAAAAAAAAAAAAAGCTTCAATTTCTTCATAAGAATATAATAATAATTATGAGGGAATAAAAGCAAAATAATATATATAATACCAAACAAATGTAAATGCTTATAAATGATATTTATTATTACACTATTTGGATTGAAATTCCAAACCAAATAAGATTTATCATAAACACTTCCCTCCTTGTACATACAGACTTCAAAGGAAAAATAAAATGACTATGGCCTTATCACTCCATAAGAGTCCTCTGCAAAATAAGGATAAGAACAGTAGGTAAATGCCTTACAGTACTCAAATGAGTTAATATATGTAAAATGCTTAGCATAGTACATGCACCTGCTAAACTCTAAGAAAGAATTAGTTATAACAGTGGTAGTTGTTCCCAGAGAGCAGGTTCACATGAGTTTAATAAAAGTTTATGAGGAGAAATAAATTAGTAAGTAAAAACGTGACTGAATATGACAGTTATCAAGATTATTTCTTTATATAAGAGTCCTCTCAAATATCCCATATTTTTATATTAAACCTGAAAATCTCATTGAAAACAAAGTTATTCTGATGTATTAAACTTCTTTTGTGCTCTGGGCACAAAATAATAAACAATTATTAAACTCTGATGGAAACAAAAGAACTGACCATAATTCCAAGCATGCACCCTATATGATGTTCATAGTTTATTTCCAAAGGAGTTTTAGAGAAACAGTATTTCATTACTGTTAGAACCGGACAGTCTAGGCTAAGCTTCCTTTCAAGTTCTTTCGTGCCTCCAAGGATCTCAGCAGCTGAATTTAGAGCCAATACAAAGAGGGACCTCACTACCTTTTAGAGCTACTGGTTTCAAAGCTTTGGCCATTGAAAACAAAGAATGATGAAAAAGGGTCTGGTCAAACAGCAGCGGTGGTCCTCTATTACGCGGTGTGTTACCAAAAAGATGATCTGATCTTTAGCATACTAATCATCTCAGTAGAAGTAGTTTTTAATTAGTCTGGGAATAACAAAGAAGCTCAATCCTTCAAGTATTTAATTTAACAAAAGATAAAGATAGTCTCCCCTGGCTAAAGCAGTATGTACATTCCAGATTCCCTGCCATGTCACACAAATCCTCTCATAGCAATCAAAACAATGAGAAAAGGCAACAAAATTGACTTAAAAAGAGCAATTTCCTTTCCAACCTAAATAAACTTTACACAAACTTGCCTCTGATAATCGACTAAACAAGCTGCACCACCAGCACCAAGGGAGGGTGTGCGGATATCTAGCAGGTGCTGCAGTTTATCACAAAACCGTCTAAAATAATTGGAAGTGACAACCAGCACTACCACAAATGATTTATTAGTCTTTCACTCAGCTTTTCAGCTTCCTCGGGGCCAGAATAAATAATTTACCAACTCTGTATCTTCCAATCATTAATTCTTCCCTATGCATCCAAACTACATTTAACTCTGCTAAGTTCAACAGAATAAAACACACAATAGGAATATTTTTCCAAATTTAGCATTATCTTACCATACACAAAGGCAAATTTGTCAATCAAGATGTACAGTCCAGATGTAGAAGAATTTAAGAGCTCAAAGTCAGCAACTGCAGTTCAGTTTGAGGGAATAAAATCAAGTGAAGTGGAAATGAAAGTAGAGCTCTCACTCATACATTAGGAAAGGTTCCAGTGACTCTGTGGACAGTAACCCAAGCACACAACATCAAAGAGACTTTAAACCTCAAGCATTACCATCTCACAGCTGTCAATTCACAGTCTGTCTCCCCTAAAACTCTCCCATAAGTTATTAAAAATTATACAGTCTTCCTTCGAAAAAAGGTAGAAACTTTAAAACAACATATAAGATTTTTTTTCATGCAAAACAAACTTAATACAGGGCACCTGAGGCACCTTCTTTAAAATTATTTTCCTATCTTGAATGGGTTTATGAGACAGTTACATACTCCTACGAATTCAAAAGAGAAAATACATGTAAATAAAAAAAATACTCCAAAAAAATTATGACAATAACGTTAAAAGTTGTGTCTATAAATTATGTAGAAAAAACACAGAATGCAAAAAAAAAAAAAAAATCACATCCTAAATTCATTCTTGATGTAAGCTAGTCTTGTCTCATTAAATCAGCATCTATGATTAAAACAGAGATCATTTTTGGTACATAATGTATTGCATTGTTGGAAGAGCATCTGTTTATTACACAGCATAAACATTTTTCAGCTTTCTGAAACTACTGATACACAAGAAATGAGGCACCCCTAGTAATCTATTCAATTTTTTTTATTTCAAGAAGAAATACTTTAAGTGAGAAGGGTTAATAACATTAATATTCTAATATTTGGCTTTGTATGAGGCAGCTTCAAGCTGCCGGGCACAGAGTCCAAGAATTTCATAAACTACAGCTTCCTCTTCAACAGTTACTGTGCATCATAATCCAAATCTTAAGTGTTTAATATAGGTTTAAGTTACTTTTAAATACATGACGTCTACCAAAATGTAAAATGCATTAAAATAAAGCCTGACTGATGAAAAACTGTAATATAAATTTGAGCCCAAATAATATAATTTAGATAAAATTTTCAAATAATCCTCCCCAAAAAATTCCAAAATATTCACAAATAAGAGTTCCGTCATTTTCAATATTTCACACTAAGTAACTGGAACAGTTATATACCTGGGCACAAAATCATATTGTTCATATTAAGCAAAACCATGTCTTATTTATGCACAGACCCCATGCACCTGTTGCAATGGAAAAATAAGCCCCCAAACAACATAGATCCCAGCCTCCCACAAGTTAAAATAAAACAAAAGTGGAAAATACAGCAAAGGGGATCTTTTTCAAACAAACACAAAAAAAGTTATTTCATGTTTTTATATACAGAGTGGGGAAAGGATAAAAGAATGTTTTCTAAAAAGAGTAGCATAACAAGATTATAGGCAGACTTTTTTGCAATTGGCTTTTAGCAGCAGAGGAACTTCAGTAAGAAAGCATGAAGCAATGCACAGCTCTAGCAGCACCAAACTGCCTGAGGGTGCTGCCTAATACCAGAACCTGGATACAATGCTTTAAGAGTTGACAGCAACTTGTCCCATGTGCTGAAAACACTGGGTCCTGCAGAGCCACATGAATATCTGCGGAAAAAGTCTGTGCAAAGTATCCTGACTCTTACGTGTCCATCAAATGGGAAATAGATACACAAACTGTGGTACTGACATCGTCCTATCACAACGTTTTGGAGAACAGTTAAAATTAACATACCAGATGTAAAAATAGAAGGAATAGCTCAGAAACAATGTTGGGTTAAAAGGATTTTTAAAAAGCAAACTACATAAATACTCTAATTTAGTAAAAACAATGCTGATGAACACATAAATGTACTAAGAATCTAAAAACTTGGACAGGCAAGATATAAACCAATTTCAAGATGGAGGTAATCTCTGTGAAAGGAAGGACTTTAAAATGCTTTTAAAATATATACACAGCAACTGTTAACATACTAATTCTGCATGGTAAATACAAGGTTACCTGTTCTATTTATCCTTTGTACTTCTATAAATATTTGGAATATTTGACTATTTTAAATCTAAGCCATGATGTAGATAATTTTCTTCTGAAAAAAATAAAAAGGTTTTACAAAATCCTTACCTGAAACATGAGGGTCTATCTACCTTCTTAAAAATCACTGGTTTGCCTAGTCTCCATATCCTAAAACTTTAAAGTTCCCATTTAAGAAACTAAAAATTCCACCCTCTTTTCACAAACAATTTGACTTACTAACATTTTCAAATCAAGTTCTCAAGAGACTCCATGCTTTTATCAAAATTGAACTGAGGAATTCCACCAGGTAGACTCCCTAAGTAAAGTTAAAAACAATCTTAGCAGGGTTTTTTAAATAACTGGTTCTATCATTTATTGTTAGAACAAGCTTGATTGAGAACTTGACTCCCATTCCTTGGCTCTAACTTCCATGGAGGAAATGTTCACTTCATTAATGAATATGTTCTTTTTCATTTTCTTTGTTTATGTGAGGTATTAAACTTCTACTTGGAGGGAGGGAAGGAGGGAAGGAGGGAAGGAGGGAAGGAGGGAAGGAGGGAGGGAGGGAGGGAGGGAGGGAGGGAGGGAGGGAAGGAGGGAAGGAAGGAAGGAAGGAAGGAAGGAAGGAAGGAAGGAAGGAAGTTAGTTAGTTAGTTAGTTAGTTGATTGATTCCTAATAAGCCTTTAGACTAATCTAATGAAACCTGACTCTAAAGAAGTCAGTACCAAAATGACAAGCCTTTTATCTTGTTTATCTAGAATTTTGTGCAGTCCAATTTCTTTTAAGTTCAGCCTCATTTCTTTATAGGCCTTTTGGAAATTTGACAGATCATCTATAACTAAATAGAAACAAGATGCCTCTCATTTACAATCACATTTGTACACCAAAACAAAAGTTTAATACACATTTTTGTCACCATGAAGAAAATATCAGTTACTGTTAATTTTCACAAAAATGAATAAATATTCTCTCAAAGTAGAAACCATCTGATTTAAACAATTACTGGCTTGTTATCTTACACAAGAAATCATATTCAACTTATATTGATGTTTTCTATCTGAAGTATGTCATGCAATATTG
The DNA here is from genome assembly GCA_028534135.1 of Potos flavus. Taxonomy (NCBI): domain Eukaryota; kingdom Metazoa; phylum Chordata; class Mammalia; order Carnivora; family Procyonidae; genus Potos; species Potos flavus. The sequence continues at coordinate 73,367,244 of CM052898.1, read as the reverse complement.
TAATTTATCTCATAAATCCACCACAGTGTGATCAAATCCTATCAACTCTGATTGGCATAAATTTGAAACAATGAAGCAATCACATCTGTTAAGCAATTCTAGCTTGCTAGACACCACTGTAAAGTTTACACAATAACATAATTACATTTTTTTCTCCATAAGATCTTTCTGCACTTAATTTGAGTTTTCATAACGTTTTTTGTGTGTACTGGATTCTGTGTCGTCTACCATATAAAGTGGGATACAAAATAAAAGATAAAAAAAGGAGATGGGAGAAATTGTGGGAGATGGGTAGTAGAGACAGTGTATGTGTGAAACTGGCACACCGAGGAAAAAAATTCATGAAACTGCAAATGAATTATAAGATTAAAAAAAAAAAATTAGTGAATTTGAATGAAAAAATATCTAACTTTATCCTGAAATGATTGTTGAAAAAAATATAAATTTAAATAAAAATACATGGACACAAAACAAGTAAGTCAAACCATGCTTTATGAAGCAAAAGATTACCATACAGCAAAAAAATCACCACCTACCATTTTTGGTGTAATCCTAATTTCTGAGACTTGAGTGATTTTATAAAAACATTATAATAGTATGTGAATATAACAGCATAATATATATCATATTATATAATGATAGTAATAGTTTAACATATATCCTATAGAACATATATATATGAACAAATAGGTGAAAAATACAAAAGCCCAAGAATAATTCTGTGTAATTTTAAGAACATTTCTAATCAGCTGACAAACTTATGGAGAACAATGACTAGGCCCTAAAGATACCAGGTCTATGGACTAAAATAAGAGATAAATATTAAATATTAAAAATGAATTAAGTAATTTCATCAAGTTATTAATCCTTACTGCTTTTATATACAACATGCTGGGGCACCTGCATGGCTCAGTCATTAAGTGTCTGCCTTCAGCTCAGGTCATGATCCCAGGGTCCTGGGATCGAGCCCCACATCAGGCTCCCTGCTCAGCGAGAAGCCTGCTTCTCTCTCTCCCTCTCCCTCTCCCATTCCCACTCCCTCTGTTTATGTTTCCTCTCTCTCACTGTCTCTCTCTGTCAAATAAATAAATAAAATCTTAAAAAAATACAACATGCCTAAGATATAATGTAAGAATATGTCAACATTCTACTAAAGGTAGCTAAATTACTCTAAATCCCATCTGGGTAACCATATAGAATTTCGAGACATTTCTCATCCTACTGAACTTTGTACCTGCCACTCCTTATATGTATACATCTTAAGAAAGCATACCTTCTCAAAAGTGAATACCTCTTCAACTTGTCTTCACACCAACCAGGGACTTCTATGTACTCAGTACATATTTCCTGACTGATTTACTTTTCTTTTTAAAGATTTATCTATTTATTTACTTGAGAGAAAGAGAGAGAACGTGTGCTCACATGTGGTTGGGCGAGGGGGGCAGAGGGACAAGAAGACAAGCAGACTCCCCACTGAGCAGGGCTCAATCCCAGGACCCTGAGATCATGACCTGAACTGAAATCAAGATGCTTAACCGAATGAGCTACGCAGGCACCCTTGACTGATTTATTTTAACTTATATGAAAACAGGAGTCATGAGTCAAATAGTTTAAATTATAACTTTATACCCTACCATTAAAGTTAAAATTAATAAAAAAAATTATGATCAAAGAAAAATATTCCAGAAAAAGATAACAGGTAATTCTGATGATAAAACTTGAATTCAAGAGAGTGAGAAGGTCTTCTAACAAAATCAAGTGCTAATTCAGATGTTTTCCTCTTATCTATGGATATGGCAAGTTTTCACAAAACAAATACGTCTTGTTTTCTTCGAATTTCTAATTTTTTTATTTGGAATTATTAGAATGCTGTTAACCAAAAAGACAAGAATTTTTCTCCATTCTTGTCTCTTTCCTATGATTTTGTTGTACTCCCCTTAATATACAACTCTTCTCTAGTTGTTTTTTTTAGTACCTTATAGCTTAATTCCTAATCAAATGCCTTAAAAAAGATGCTCCCTTACACTGAAACTCTCATGACTACTTTGTACTTTAGCCTCAATATAAAGCATTAATTTCATTACCACAGGACACTAACAGTATTAATATTTTACTAGAAGTAAATCTCCATTTTTATTTTTTTATTTATCAAACGTTAATAATCAAATAGGATTAAAATAAGAAATAACTACAATTATCGTGACAAAACTGTCTGCCTATCATCTACCTTATTTCTTATATTTTGTTCATGTTTTCATTCATTTAAGAAATACTATTTTCTTATTGAAATATTGGTAAAAACAGGACAACTCCTGTTTTTACTACAAATATAAGCAATAAATAATTACAACATGGTACAATAAGTGCTCTAGAAAGATTCATGGAAGGTGAGGTGCTATCACTGAAAAGTTAGAGAAAACTTTTGAGAGCTGCATCTTGAAGGACAATTTAGCCAGGAAAAGAGGTAAGGAACAAACAGCATATAAAAAGATTGATTCAAAAAAGATTAAGCAGATAAGCTAATTTCCTCTCCCTCCCAAACCCCAAAGAGATCTCAAATTTTTGCAAAATAGCATATCAAGGGAAGTAACTTGTCAGAGAACTTACCATAAAAGACTGTGAGGAGGGGCGCCTGGGTGGCTCAGTTGGTTAAACATTTGACTCTTGATTTCAGCTCAAGTCATGGTATGTGGAGCTCCATGTTCAGCAGGGAGTCTGCCTGGGATTCTCTTTCTCCCTCTCCCTCTGCTTTCCACCCCATGCCCCATGCACACACTCTCTCTCTCAAATAAATAAATCTTTAAAAAAATAAAGAGAAGAAAAGAAAAGAGAAAAGAAAAGAGAAAAGAAAAGAGAAAAAAGAAAAAAAGATAGTGAGGAGAAACAAACTATTTTGTCCACAGTCCAGTAACATTCAGCCTCACATATGCCACCTCTACTACCCTGGTGACAAATCTCCAAATAAGAGAACTAGAAAAAAACTAACAAACGGGAGAATGAATTAATTCAAGATAACTTCCCCAAACTGAAAAACACTTGCTTCCAGAATGAAAGTCCCAGTATAAACAATGAATAAAATCCATTCCAAGACACATCATGACAAAAATTCAGAGATAAAGATTCAAAAGCTTTCAGAATACTAAAAAGAGGTCATTCACAGCAGAAAACAATGTGGTGGGGGGGGAAAAAGACTGGAATTCTTGGAAGCAACACTGAATGCTGTGGAACAAAGCCTTCAAAATTCTAAAGGAAAATTACCTACAACCTAAAAATCTATACCCAACCAAACTATTAATGAAGTCTGAGAGAAAAATAAGGGCATTTTAACCCTTCCTAAGATGTATGTGTGTATAGTAAGGAAGTGAAGCCAGAAAAAAGACAATGAATTGCAATCGCAGATAAGGACCAGAGCAAAGCTATCCAACCACAGAGGGTATCAAATCCTTGACCTTCTAGATCATGTCAGTACCTCATAGCATGAATGAAAATGGTAGTAGCAGCTAAAAAAAAAAAAAAAACTAGTAACCACAGTAAACAGTACTCGAGGAAACAATTAGAAGCAAGTACTCTTTGCCTAGGCAATGATGCCTGTGAGGCTGGAGGGAAACCCCATGATAATGGCTATTAGTCTTCAGATGAGTCTCTACATTAAACCAGTAAACAACTGCCGAACTGTTACCCATTCGCCTCTAAAGTTATGCTCATATGCATTATAAATAGTGTCACTTTGAAGATAAACAAAAAAAAAAAAAAAAAATGCATGCATACACACACATTTTCACTCATAAAAGGGTTAACCTGGATTATTTTATAATTAGGTTTCATTTAAGAAACCAATAGCAAAATATAACAGTATAGTTTCTATGAAGAGAGAATAATTTTGAGAGATAAACAACAGTTCAAGATGGTTCTAAATGATTAGAGAACTCATCAATTTGAGAATCCTCCCAAACTGACTAATCAGCATTAGTTATTTTTCAAATTATAAGTGAAAAACTGTGTCCACTCTATCTGGGTGTCTTATGGATAAAATAAAATCTTTTTTCAACTCTATTACTACATATACTTCTTACGCAGTTAATTTTCATTTACAAAATACCAAAGAAACCAGATTAAGTCCCTATATTCCTAACTAGAAGAGTGTTTAATGCTGAAGTATTTAATTCTACATGAATTGTTAGTTTTGATAGAAGCTCCAATTTAATCTGGAAGTATTCTTTAAGCACATGAGTTGGAAGAGCTATGAGGAATAAGCACACATTTCTACAACAATGGTTCTCAATCCAACTAGATCCAATGTCCCTTTTGTTCTCTGTACTACCCTGAAGTTCAGAGATAATAAAATCTAACTACACACAGAATGTTTTTTTAAAAACCAATACTAATTCCCTAATCACAATATTAATGAAAAATGAAAGTAATTTATATCAAAATACTCACTTCATTAAATAAATGCTTAGACATAGCTACTTAAGATGGGAGAATAAAAAGTCACATATCTGCACCTATATATAATAAACAAATTTAGATCTAAGAGACAAAATAAGTCATTCTCCATAAGAAGTACAAGAAAATAAAAAAAGCAGTATAGGAAAACTGTAAAATAAAAATTAGTGTTAAGTGATAACAGACAAAAATTCATTTAATGTGAAGATAAAGATAGAAAGCTTAACTGAAATAAAGATTAAAATGCCAAGACAAATTACATACTGTTCAAATGGAAAAAATTATGAAATACAGTGTCAGTGCAATTGACCTGGGTTTTATCTTTAAGTGTGGTGTCAAACAATTACCTACAGTAAGACATGGTACAGTGTAATTACAATATATCCCAGTAATACCACCGCATTGTCAAGACATGTATATATTAAGTCTCTAGTACTTAAAATACAATAGAGACTATATCTTCCTAAAATAGAAAATAGGAAATAGAATGAGTAAAGAAGTGTACTATAAAAAGTTACAGAGAAGTTATATAATAAACTCCTGGAATGGTATCAGATAATACTGAACACGAGGCAACATAAAAATAAATAATTTTAAAATATAATTTAAAAAAAATAAAATTTTAACAACACATTTACTATCATTATTCTAAAAAATGAAATTTTAATATTTAGGATTGCAATTATGAAATACCTTTAAATAATCCTTATTAACTAATAAAATTCAATGAGTTCCATTAATTTAAAATTCAGTTTGTTGTTACGAAAGTCTTAAATATCTTGTTACATATTTGCAATCAGTATCCTTGGGCCTCCAGTAAACTGCATTACTGAATTGAAAACTTTTCAACTAAATTTCTAGTTAGAAATGCTATTATAAATCAGGATGTGGAAAGAATGTGTGAAGTAAATTACACAGAATTTTGAGAGGATTTCTTTACTTTCCTTGAGCTTCCCCTCCACACAAACTTCCCCTCAAGTATAAGATTCTTCATGTAACATCTTACAAAACGTCGTCAGTATTATCATACATGAAAACATTACCACTTTATCTTTGAGAGAATTTAAGCAAGCAGATGTTGAGAAGTTACGTGGTACTCGGGACAATCTTTTGTAGTCTGAGACTGCCCCATGCATTGCAGGATATGTAGCATCCCTGAGCTACATACATTAAATGCCAAAAACACTCCCACAATATTGTGACAAATAAAAGCATAATTTCCGAAATTCCCCTTTTGAGGCAGCATGTTCTTATTTAGAAATCATTACTCTAGAAGTCTTATAGCAAAGAGCGTACTATAGTGGGAAAAACAATAGAAAAAAAGTGTTTCAAAAACATAAACATTTATCAATTATACAAAAAAATTGTAACTTGCCAATTTTATCCTCTTCCAAACATCCTTTCTGTGGCCTATATTTTTCGATATTGCGTAAAGAGAATGACTTAAAGAGATTTCATAACCACTCTAGATCATATGTATATCCTCTTTATATAATTTTTAATAGAAAGCTTTCCTATATATAATCTTTTTAATATTCCAACTCTTAGTCAAATTAAAGCCAAAAATAGAATATAATCAATAAGTTGTATATGTACAGGCATGCCATGCTTACATAATTCATTGGTGTGGATTTTACTTTGTTTTTGTTGCTGCTATGTTGTTTGGTGTTCGCTGTTTCACTGAGCAACATCAACGCTAAGATACTGCATTATAATATTCAGTAGTATTAAAGACTCATATGTCAGTATTATTTAGTGCCCCAAGAAATTCTTACTGTACGAGCCCCCTTTTTTATTTTGCAAACTCTAAATCTAATAAGGTTCTTGATTAGTCCAGGATTCAAATATACATTCATGCCAAATTTAGCAACCGCATGGGAGGTTAGGGAGAAAGGTATTTGAAACACTTCCACAGGAATAACCTTGGATTGTTCTTTTCAAATATCAGTGCAGGGGCCCACAGTACTTCACGTGGTACCCACAAAATGGACGAGGTGTCAAAGAATTTGTATTTGACGTGACCTTTGGCTGTACTTTCACTTGTCATAATTATAAAGGAGCCACTCTCAGAGTCAACATAGAAGTTATGTTACTACTCTTACAACTATAGTAGTATTTTATGAAGTATTTTATACTGTGACAAACTCAAGGCAGAATATAAGGAAGCTCTTCCTTTGTTACCAGGCGTAATAGGCCTTTCTGAACAAAAAGAGTTCTGATATTTTATATATATGAATGAGTAAGAATTACTGCACAAGAATTTCTTTTTACTGTACAAACACAAATATGTCAGTGTGGTTACCTGGTTCAACATAACAAATCATCTATGCTCTAGAGGCAAATAAACTGGAACTTTAATAATCTAATTATGACTTTAATAATGCAATGTCATTTTAGATAAACACCTGTCAAGAGGGAATTAAAAAGAAAACTACAAAAAAAAAACCTTTTCTAGAGATTCCTATTTTCCTATACAAAATTTCACCAAGGAAAAACAGCTGTTTTTAAAAAATATTTTGGCAAAACTGCCAACATATCAATACACATGACATGTAACATGGATTTTTGGGGGCGAGGGAAAATTACCGGATCATCCAACATAAAATTATAAATTTGGGAGCTAAAACAAATAGGATTGGTTTTCAGTACAACGTTAAATATGCCACCAATTAAAAGATTTACAAGGCAAAACAAGCAGAGACAATCCTGTAATGTATGATATGAAGAGAAATTTTAGAACTCCCTAGTATACCATGAGCAACTTTGCCATCCCCATAGTAATACCTCTTTACTTTCCCCTTGGAAATAGGCTACAAAAGCTGTGAAACATCAGTCACACTTGATAAAAGTTATAGCCACAAATAGCCTTGGTTGCCTAACAAAAACATAAATACGGCAAAAGAAGTGCGTTTTATCACAAAATCAATTTTTAAAGACACTGTACATGAATGAAGATTCCTCTTAAGTATATGTTGTATAAGGGTATTAGGAATTACTCAATAGGCATGTGAGATATCATCACACTAGTAATAGTGTGTCCTGAATTGGAAGATAAATTATATGGTCATCCTAGCTATTACAGCATTTCATATTACCTAAATCACAGATTTTGAGGATTTTATGATGTAACATTATTTATGTACTCGGAAACTCTAACTTAAAAACTCTGATCCACACAGTATACCCTGTTGTTCATACAAATGCAGCTACCTATGGCACTCCCACCAACATCACCCAAACTCTACTGCTAACCCTAGCTCATCTGTTTTCTGATGTCTTTCATGTGTTTCAGACCCAGGATAATAAAGGCTTATTTTTATTTATAGAAAGATCCCATTCTCTTAGCCTCACACCAAATTCACAACATTTTTCCTTACGCCTGGAGGCTCTACAGAATCTTTTAAATAATTACATTTAAGTGTTTAAAATTACAATTGGCTATTTTCTCATCCTTTTTACACACGTTAAAATACTTAACTGTATATTAAACACTATATTTAGAGTTAATTTAATAGTACATTTGTGGCCATTTCTATAAAAGCTCAGGCATCAAACTCTTAATCATTCTTTTAACAATATATGTCTAACCTCGCTAATATTATTTTTATGAGGAAATCAGACTTGACCTAACAGAGCCCTGGAAATGGCCTTGGGCTTAAGAGTCCAAAGATCTGAGTGTTGGACATCCACCAGGCAAACCATACAATCTCTCTGAGGCACAAATTCTTTTTATGTATTCTGATTCACTGTATGGGATTACAAGAAGAATCAAATCAGAAAATTCAAGAAGCTCAAGTACTGCCTACTGTTTAGAAATGATGACCAAGCATAACACAAAGTGACTATCCTTGGCAAGCTAAACCTATCAGAAATAAAGAACTACATTCTCAAAAACAAAAAAACCACCCAAAATTGGTGAATACCAACTATACATGCAAAACTGTAATGGGCTAAGAAAGACCCTTGAGAGTCAGACTCTGTGAGTCCTAATCCCAGCGCCATTACTTACTGCCATGTGTGTGGCAATGAGCAAGTTACTTAACATCTCCAAGTTTCTGTTTCCTCGTTCATAAAATGAAGACAATAACTGTATTTATCTCACTGTGAAGAAAAACAATCCATGTAAAACATATAAGCACTGTACCTGCACATAATAAGTGCTCAGTAAATGCTCGCTATTATTATGAAACTCTCCATTTGAGGTCTCCTCCCAAAAACAAGTCCTAAAAAACTGTTTTGATGTCAGGAGAAAATTTTCCATATGTGTGCATATGTGTGTGCATGCACATTATATTTATCTTCCAATGAAGACCACTTGGATAACACAACTAATACTCCACAAATACATATTAATAGTGTGGCTGGGTATATTATTGTGACAACTAACATACTAAGATCTTATTCAATACTGGAGAAGGCAGCTTCCTTCTTCAAAAGAAGTCCACATTGGCATACTGAAGCATATTTTGAAATAAAATTCCATATCTGACAGTATTTGTGGTTGCTCATCTTCAAAACAGAAGCCACGGATATGTATAATACACACATTTTAAAATCCATGTACATGAATCAAATGAAACCACTTCCTTTAAGGCAAACATATGAAGACACTAAAGCAATATTCCAATTAAACATTCATATATTCAATATTTCAAAATAGGAAATGTGGGTATGTATATATGCATAATTTACATTCCATAGTAAAACCTGTCTACAGAGGCCATTTTCATGGTATTTCAATAGCATCCTGGGGTGCCTTTTCGCTCAGTTAAGCATCCAACTCTTGATTTCAGCTCAAGTCATAATCTGAGGGTCGTGAAATCGAGCCTTGCATCAGGCTCCATTCTGGGTGAGGAGACTGCTTAAGATTCTCTCTCCCTCTGCCCCTCTTACTACACCCTGTACCCTGCTCACACACACTCTCTCAAAAATAAATAAATAAAAATTAAATTAAATTAATTCAAATTAAAGAACAGTATCCTAACTTGAATTGTACCATGCTGCCCCTCTCTGAAATGTTAAAATTGTAAAGTACACAGTAATTCACTACAAGCAAACACAGAAGACTAAGTTGTGCATATGACATTCTTTTACCCAAACAACTACTTAACCTATTCATTAAACCCATTCAATGACAGAGCACTAACAACTGCACTACCTTATGAAATAGAATCGGACGAAAGAAGAAATACCTTATTTGGTTAAAAATAGAAACTTTACATAAGAGACTTATGAGCTAAAGTCAGAGAAATTATAGCTTTCATTTATAAAAGCCCTTGTCTATTTTAGTTCATTAAAATAAAGTTGTATCAAACTTTCCATAAGGGATATAAGTATGTCACTATGACTGATATAAAAAGCTATATCAACATCATGCTATTTGCCAAATACACATATAATGAGAATTTTAGAAAATAAAGGCTACATCAGTCAAATTTGTATCTCAGGGATCCAAATCTAAGTTTGACTTCATTTCTCTGAACTTTCCTAAAAATATCCCAGTAATAAAATAGATTTGCCTCTAAAATAAAGTAACGAGATTCTATTAGTTATTCTAAAGCAAGTAAGAAATGCAGACCTGCCCTTTAGAGATACAAAGGATAATGTGGACTGAGGTTTACATGTTCAATCTCAGTTACACACTATAGGCCATATCATTAATTTGTAAGTGACTCTCCACTGAGTATGCACACAACACATAAACATTCTATCATCAGTAACCCTAAACAGGTAAGTTTAGAACTAAACAAAGCATAACTGAAATTTCATCTCTACCATAAATTACTAAGAAAAAAAAAAAAAAAGAAAAAATCCATGGGCTCTGCAATGAATACATTTTTGCCTTAGAGCTAATACTTTAATTTTAAAGAACCGCAAAGAAAAAAATCAAAACTAGTCAGTAACAATGCAGGCTCTAAAAGCAATAAACTCAAAATTAAGTTATAAATAATTTAAAGCATGTCATGAAGATGTATTAATAATTCATCAGATAAATAATTTACTAAATAATCAAATAAATAAATAATGAAATACATAAATAAATCAGCAAATAAATAATTCTGCAAAATAACCTAAACAATAAGTCACCCAAACAAATCACAAGCCTACAAAACTAAAATGATTTTCTGGATTCTGATAGTTTTAAATAAGCAAAGGTACATAAACTAGATCAATCCTTGTTAGAATTAGAAATATTTTTCAATGCTATTGGTAAAATCCTCATCTCAATACATAAGAACACATTTTCAATTTTTAAAGGACTGCATTGGATTAGTTCTTATAAATTATTAATATGATTATAATATATCCTGCTGTATATTTTACATATAATATCTTTGTCTAACATATTTTCCCCCAAACAACTGGATACTTAAAATATTCTTAACTTAAACTTCTTTTTCAAAGCAACACTTACAGGATAATGGTGCCACTGCCTTTCTGATAGTTTTCCTATCTTCACCAAGTCTTTAGAAATCTTCTGCAGAGATAAAACAATAAGAATAATCTTAATTATTACAGATGAGATTTCACCATTAGTGAACAAGGTTTTATAATTGTACCAGGTAGTAATGGGAAGTGGACATTATTATTTGTAAACTATGTAAAGTTTTTAGAAGTCTTTAGTGGACTAAGTACAAGCTAATAGAGGCTAGCTTCCTCCATTGGAACTGACACACAAGCTGTTACAATTGGCAGGATTTCAGATATAAAGGCAAAAACTCTGAAGGACAAAATGATTGGCTGACATCTAACGCTATCCTCAATTTGAAAAGCTCAAAGTCCTTGATAGAATACATGAGATCACTTAACTGTTACAATTTGAATATAATGACAATCTAATTAAAGCACCACAAAGGGTCAAATACTACTGACCTCATAAATCGTTGGACGTTTAAAGTTTGTATCTACCCACAATATAGTACTCCTGAAATCCATAAATAGTAGATCCCAAACTATGATAGCCTTTCACAAGAAAATAAGAACTCTAAAATAGGTTGGTTTTTGTTTTTTTTTTTTTTACACATTACAGATAAATTCAAACAATATAGTACATTTGAAAAGAAGACTGTCTATGGTCCCCAAGTGTAAGGGGAGATTCTAACTTTATCTACACAACTTCTGTGTAAAGGTTCCTTGAACTATAGACCACTTAATTCTGAACTCAACCTAAAAAATACAGCAAATCCTAAAACATCATAAATTGGTTAGAGCAATGGTTCTTAACTGGGGAACAATTTGCCTCCCAAGGGACATTTGGCAATGTTTGCATACATTTTTGGTTGTCATAACTGAGGAATATTTTTGGCATCTTGTGGGTAGAGATCAGGGATGCTGCTAAACATCTATAATGCACAGAAGAGACCCCCACAAAGAATTATCTGTCCTAAAATGTTAATAGTGCTGAGGATGGGGAAACCTTAGGTTAGAGTAAAATGATTTTTAGTTGTGTATGGTTTTCTTTTTATAAAATAGTACGAATTTGGTTCAGAGATGTAAAGTCTTTTGTTGTATGTATAACATTATGTGCAGTGGAATACCCTGGGGAAAAAAATGTGTATCCTTGAAAGGGGCATGTGAGAACTCTGTACTTTCTGCTCAATTTTTCTTTAAACCTAACACTGCTCAGAAAAAAGTTTAATTTTTTAAATGTGTATCCTTCACTCATTTCACTAAAGTTATGAACAACTTTCTTAGAATACTAAAAAATTTACAGTAACAAAAAATGTTTTTTTCATTTATCAAAATTCTTCCAATAAAGTTACTAAGAGAATATTAAAAGTCACATTTATGCACTGACTTTGTCAAAGTGACTAGCCAAGATATTTAATTCATAAGGCTTGAAGGGATTATTCAGATACAATATACAATCCTCAATGGTTTGTGGTTGGTTTTGTGGGTTGTTTTTGTTTTGGGGTTTTGTTTGCTTTTGCCTAAAAGCTACCAAGTGTTTTCTGAAATAATATTTGTGATAATTATTAAAAGCACTTGGGAACAAAATTCAGCAATATAGCTAACAAAAACATCCAGAAATTATGTATCATCCTTTCAGTACCAATTAATCTCTCTCCAGTCTTAAAGTAGATTTTTGTTTACAACATAGATCCAGAATCTACTATGACACAGTGCATGTTTCCTTATAGTTAACCTATTACTTAATTACATAGAGTATTAAACAATGGTATCCTTTATCAGATAGGATTAGGTCACATCCTTCCCAAGCCAAAAAATGTTGTTATAATAATATAATGACTTAAACAAGAGAGAAAAAAAGGGAGAGAATTCTCCCCATGTAAATGTCCAGAAATAGACAATCAAAAGCTGATGTGGCAGCTCCAAATATTGAGGACCTAAGTTCCTTCCATCTTTCTGCTCTAATATATACTGTTTCTACTCCAAGTTGCCTCATACTCCAAGATGACTACGGGCACTCTTGCTAATACATCCACATTGCAGGTAGCAGAAAAAGAAAGGGGAGGAAAACGCCCTTCTAACTCTCCTGTGTTATTTCAGCCTACAGCTTATAAACCAGAGCTTTGTCCTTTGGCCACACCTAACCATTTGGGAGGACAGAAAATGTAGTCTGCAACACTGGTAATAATGCCTAGCTATAATACTGGGGTTCTTCTTACTAAGGAAGACAGGTAAAATGAATTTTGTAGGGAAAATTTTAAGATACAGACTGCAGTGGAGATTACAACTCTTCGAAGAAAATGGGAGATGCACTCAAAATTATTGGTACATGTACATACATGTGTGTGTGTGTTAAAGAAAACCTAAATGTTTAAGTAAATGTTTAAATAAATTTAAGGATAATCTCAATAGAATGCTATGTAGTCACTAAATATCACACTTCAGAATTTTACTGATATGGAGAAGTGTTCATAACATTAAATGAAGAACAGGCTATAAAACCTTTCATATAAAATAATCCTTATTTTATATAAATACAGATACACACCAATACATACATATATGTATACACGGTATATATTTATACACACACATAGGCACATCATATATCTATATCCAGAGAGAGACTAAGATCATATAAAATTCAAGAGAATGGAACTAATGTACATGATAATAGTGGTTTAGGCTTTGAGAACTGTAACTATCATTTTCCCCACTTTCTAATTTTTCTACAATGAACACATACTATACTTATGATTTCTTTCTTTTTTAAGATTTTATTTATTTGAGATAGAGAATGAGAGAGAGAGAGAGAGAGAAAGAGAGCATGACTGGAGGGCAGAGGGAGAGGGCTCCCCACTGACATGGGAGCCCGACACAGGACTCAACCCCAGGGCCCTAGGACCCTGACATGAGTCGAAGGCAAATGCTTAACCAACTGAACCACTCAGGTGCCCCATTATGATTACTTTTCATGATGATTTTGGCCTAGACGAGGAAAAGCACCTTATAAAAGTAATTAGATTCAAGCTTCAATTTACATTTTTACTTAGAATTTGCTCATAATTAAAAAAAAAGTGGGGGTAAATCTATAACTGAGCTGTATCTCTCCTAACTGGGGCAAAACGTGTAGGTTTCTCTTTAGTTACTAATAAGAAGCTAACTTCTCTGTGCCCAACTTGTTTTCAACTTACTAACATTCACATATCACATTTGTCAGCTTTATACAAGTCACTCCTAGCCAGATGCTACATCCATCATTCCTAACAATATACCCTGACATATTGATTACTTTGTTCATATCAGTCTGTAGAACTAATCATTCGTACTTCATGCTTCCACAAATCCTGCCGCTTTCTGTATTTCTCAATTTTTTTCTACTCTATTGCATATTTTTCTGGTTACTTTTATAATGGATACATCTAACAGAAATTACATCTTTCTTATTTCTTTACAACTATCTTGCATTGTCTTGAATTTTCCAGAGCTATTACTGGATATACATGCCATTGTTACACTGTTATTGTATTGTATTGTTATATTGTTAGAGACTTACTGTCTCTAAGTCTCATAATTTGGAACACCTCAAAGTTCTTCACATTTCTAGAGTGATTCAAGTTCCTAAGCCTCAATTACTATCATATAAGAAAACAGAAAAACAGGAAAAAGGCAAGCAATTGATATATTTAAAACTACTAATATGTGTATTGAATGGACCAAAACAGCGAACAAATAAAAAAGTAAAATATACGGTCCCTGCACTCTAAAACTTGGTCAAATAAAAAACAAACACACCTGTACACATCACACACACACACACAGACACACACACACAAGGCAGGGAGGAAGGGAGAGAGAGAAAAAAATTCACAGTCAAATGTAAAAAGAGGCAAGTGTACAATCAGGACAATATATACTACCAAGTATCCAAAAGGTAAAAGCCACAGGCATGGATAATCAGGGAAGGCTCTTCAATCCATACCAAATCAATAGAGGGCTAGGGCAGTAGTTTTAAACTATGGGAGACATCACCCCCTACAAAAGACCTTTGGTCTGGAAATGTCTGGAAACACTTTTGTTTATCACAAATGAAGTCACTAGTCAGTAGTTGCATCTAATGGGCAGAGGCCAGGGATGCTGCTAACATCCTACAATGCACAGGAGAGCCCCCATAGAAATGAATTATTCAGCCCAAAATGTCAACAGTGCTAGAAGAAACAGTTGGAGTCAAAAGAAGAGATAGCATTTAAGCAGAATGGAATGACATAAGTAAAAGAATGATAACTATAATTCACGATGTCTTTAATAAACCATAATATGGCTAGTGAAAGAACAGGAGAAAAAGAGATTAGAAAACATACCTGGGCATAGATTGTGATGGGGGCCTACACGATAAGTCTGACAGACCAAAGAGATAAAGAAAAAAGAGATAACGAAAAATGCCTATTATAATAACAAAAATATAAGAAAGCTAAGGCACAAAATAGCAACATACTTGATAAGCAACAAAACTGTAGAAAGATGCGGACACAGATTTCCAGCAGCATGGCAGACTAGATACCTTGATATTATTAGATGTTACTTTTGAAAGTTAGTAGAAAAATCTATTTCAATGAACTGCTTAGCTAGCAAGAAAGTACAGTATTCACATAAGCCATAAACGAAAGTAGAATAAACAAAACCAAAAACCACCTTTTATCTTGAGAGTATGTGTTCCACTGCACAAAACGGAGCTTACATTTTGATGGCTACACAGACTCAGGAGACAGACTCTAAAAGTCTATCAAAAGAAAACATCTTTATAAAGCTGTTACGCCAAAGGGCTACACCCTCAGGTTAAGAGTACCACAAAGATCTCCCTCCTGTTACCCCTTGCAGTCATACCCACCCCAGACCCCACTATCCCTAACCCCTCATCTGTATTCCAGCTCTATAATTTTGTTATTGCAAGAATGTTTTATCAATTCTCTTGACACAGTAACGACTAAGTGTAACCTTCAAAAAGGTTCTCAGACTACACACTACATGTATAATCCAATAAATCTCATATGACAATGTCATTTGAAGTACTCTTAAACTGTTAATACCCCCAAGCTCTGGGGGAAACATAGGCAAATTATTGGTGAAAGAAAATAACTTCAATCCAGGCCTCAAAGAATACAGCAGCTTTCAAAAAACTCTACTCGAATAAAAAAAAAAGTCACAAAACATACAAATATACTAAATACAATGAATGAGTCAACATAAACAAAAGAACAAAAGACAGCAGGATTAGACTACAGATTCTTCAACTGTTGAACAGATTATACATTAAAGACATTCCAAACACCAAAGGCTTAAAATATATATACAAGTTAAATAAATGCTCAAGAAATCAAAAACATAAGTTTTATTAATTCAGGGTAAAAGTTAAATAGCAGACTCAATACAAGTAGAGAAAGAATTAGATGTTTAAAACCTATCTAAAACTCAGTTCAGAGAGATAAAGAAAAAATACGTAAAAGTAGCTAAAAATACAAAGAATAGAGTAAGGTCTAACAAAATAATACTGAAACCATCTGTGAAAAGCCATTTTTCAAATTGTCAACCCATGGCAGACAAAAACTGTAAAATTCAAAAAAAGTGAATTTTTAAAAAAATCTGTACTTGGATGTCACAGGAATATCAAGTTGTTATTTAAAGTTTCTAAAACCTTACACTTCAAATTACTGCCCATAATTCATCATAGACCAATGAGATCAGTTTGCAGACCACACTGACCTGAAGATCACACTTCAAGTAGCAATGCTCTAAAACACAAGTAGATCAAGATTAGAAAAGAATTTAAAAGAGAAAACAGAGTATAGGTAACATTCAAATAAATAATAGTTGAAAATCTCCCAGCCTAACTGAAGACACAGTTGGACAATCTAGGATGTAAGAAAAAAGATAATAAAGATACAGGTAAACATATGGCTATTAACTCATTATCGGTGCAGAGGCTATATCCACCACAATTATCCCAACACAATTCCTGACTAGCATAATTTTTTTTCTACCATAATTTTTAAAAACAAACAACTTGGGCTAGATGTACGCTAAATAAACAAAACAGAAACAAATGGACTCGGTAAAGAACGTTACTAGAGACCAAGTTTTAAGAGCTAATGATTTCCTCTCCCAGTGGAAACATTCTGTCCATACTTCCACTAAACACTAAATTCTGTCCATACTGGCCACTGACACAAAATTGTGCTTATTAGAGTTATTTTTAATGTATACGTTTATGAAACAAGAAGAAATACATTCTTATATTAGCACAGGCTAAAAATATCTTCGATTATACTGAAAATGGGAACAAACCAGAGAGGAAGACAAACCATGAGAGACTCTGGACTCCAGGAAACGAACTGAGGGTTCCAGAAGGGAGGGGGGTGGGGGGTAGCCGGGTGATGGGTGTTAAGGGGGGCACGTGTTGTGATGACACTGGGTGTTATACACAACTAGTGAATCCTTGAACACTGCATCAAAAAGTTACGATGTACTATATGCTGGCTAACTGAACATAATAAAAAAAAATTATACTGAAATGAACAGGATTCCAATTTCCATTCACTGTCCTTTTCAAATGTGAGGTGAGCTACATAATAGTGCACCATACTTTACCTATCAAATCCTCTAAGCAGAACAGATTCTTTTATTTCTAAATGCAGTTCATTTAAAAGACCCTGATCAGACATCTAGCAGAAATCAAATATAAATTCAAACCTACCTGAAAAACAGAAATTATGGCATCACACTTTCCGAGGAAGAATCATAACTAATATCTCTATAAGTGTTTGGTCATTTTTCATATGTATGACCCATATTTAATTGAAGCATCACAATAACCTGATGGGATCTCAGTTTTATAGAACAGATATAATAATGGCTAAAAGCTTAAAAAGAAAAAGAACATGTTGAACAGCATCAAAAATATACAAGAAAAGATATGTAAATTAAATGTAACAATATAAACAGAAAAAGATATCCAAAATCTAACCAACTGCTGCTTCTTAGCATCATTCCCCACCCACCACATCCAACTGAAAGGACAATCACTAGGCATACATAACAAATAAACTAAATGAAATTATGTATTAACCTATTTGATTCAGTGCCACCAAATTCAAACAATTCAGCAAGATTTTTAAAAATTTAATTGCTTATTGAACCTTAGTAAGATTCATATGGTACCACCTCTCAGGATGTAGAAAAATAATTTAAATAGAAAGTAAAACTGGGCTAAACAGTTAAAACATCCATCTGGTAAGTGAGTGAAGGATGAGAAAGGCAGAAAGCCTTTCGAAAAGCTCAGGGGCAAGGTCCTTAAAGAAGAGAAAGTTTTCTCCAAACAATTTCATAGGTATATTGATTCAAAGTTAATGCCTGAGCACATAAAAGACACAAAACACCCTAACTTTGTGGTTTAGAATAAAGATGAATTTAAGCTGGAAATTCATGGTGAAGTTTTTTGGGGTTTGTTTTCTTTTAATGCATTGTTTCAACCGGACTCAAGGGCCAGCCTATGAGAATATTTGGCCTTACAATTAAAATTTTTAAAGATTTATTTATTTGAGGGAGAGAGCATGCACACGTGCATACACTGGCGTTCCCATGAGTGGAAGGAGGGGCAGAGGGAGAGAATCTTCAAGGTAATTCCACTTACTGTGGAGTTTGGCAGGGCTCAATCTCACAACCCATGAGATCATGACCTAAGCCTAAACCAAGAGTCAGATTGTTTAACTGACTGAGCCACCCAGGGACACCCTTATAATTTAAAATTTTGATAAACCACACCAAGTTTAACTAATCACCAATCATCCCAATACAAAGAAAAATGAAATATCTCTGAGGTTTTTTTATTCAAATTTATCATCAAATTTCTGTGTATTCTCAGCTGCTTCAAGTCTTCTCTGTGGAGAGAAAAAGGCAGGCTTTAAAAACATACCTGCACACACACACACACACACACACACACCCATATGCAGAAAATGTTCCCATAATTGTAAGCTTTTCACTGGTAGTTTCTGATCCTTACTTAAAACATGGAAATGAATAGGTAAATAAGTTTTTAAGAGAATACTAAAAATCAACAGTCTTTTAAAATATTTAAGTAAAAGCAAATCAAAGGTCTTTTATGGCATCCATAAAAACAAGCCACAAAGCCAAAATTCTTCCTCATAAACATTTGTAAATGGCTTAAAATTGGGGGGAAATAAAGGTTAGTACTTTGCACCCCTTAAGCTTACTACAGGGACACTCAAGAACTAAAATTACTGATATCTACATCCTAAGTCGGAGAATCAAAAGTTTTCCCACCAAAACACCCTTAATAAGTGCTCCAACAGGCAATATACACATACATACGGGATATTGGGAATAGAACCCAAAATAGCTAATGACAATCATTAATTTTCTTAAGCAATGGGTATTATTTTAAAATAATTGTGCTAATGCTTTCCCGTTCCATTATATCTCCCTAAAATTCAACTCGAAAAGAATGCACGATGTTTGTACTACTTCCTCGCAGAGCCAGCACTAAAAAAGGTACAGTGAAGGGTCTCACCTTTTTGCTCAAACCAGAACCTCATGCCTTTATTGGAGGAGTACAGATTTTACACATGAAGGAAAGTTAATTCTAATAAATTCCTAGGTTTAATCAACTATTCTTTTCCATAAACACTGAATCCACCAAAGAATTAACTCCACCTTTACATACACACCATTAATAAGCTGTTCTAAGTTTTAACCAACACTCATTTCTTGAATAAAATCTTTAAAATTACATATTGTATTATAGAAAAATAATTAGTAACCATGTTATAGATGACTTTTTCAGTAATTAAGGAATAACTCTAGTATTAAATTGCAAATATTAGCAAGAAAATCAAATGGAGATAGTTCATGCCTTGTTCTCACCTAATTATGAAAATTATCTAAAAAGGTTATAGGACTTATTTCAAATTCTATATAGTTAGGAGTCATAACTATTCATAATTATACATTTGAGCTTAAATTATCTTAAATTAAATATTCTGAATTTAAATTATCTTTATGAATTTTATAATTAAGCCATTCTTATCATTTGTATTAAATCCTTTAACAAAAAAATTATATCTAATCTAAAATTTTAAGAACTGTATTTTTTAAAATAAAGTCATTAATTTTCAGTCACCTTTTGATTAGATTGCCATTTACATGTAAGGAAATACGGGTTATTATTTTTGCATTTAAGTTCTAACAAAAGTAAATAAAAATCATTAACTAAAGATTATTTTAAGTTTTTAAATTTAAATTAGTGGGTTTTCTAAACTTTGGGATAATTTTTGGTAAATGCTTTTTGTTTAAAAAATTATAAACTTCCATATAATTATAAATGCAATTTCAATCTAAGTTATTTGACATAATTTAAATTCAAAGGTATCAAGAATAGTTATTATAACTTTTAATTACATTGTATTTGAGACAATGATATCACTTTAAGAAAAGAAATTACAGGTCATGCACTATCTCCACTTGATTTTACTATGAATATATTTTATCACATATAAAAATTGATCCTTATGTTCCAAAAAATATATATTGGACATTATATCCATTTTCTCTCTTCAATAATATTTATAAAAATTTTCACAGTTATTCAGAAGATGTGAGTTCAGATTTTAAAGTACATTTTATGGGTAAAGTTCCTAGGATCACTTACATACCTAAATTTAATTTCCTGAATAGTTAGAAAAGATTTAACTATTATAATCAAATACTTTTACAATAAAAAGAAATCGATGCAATAAAATGTCCAAATAGGGGAAATATTTCATGTTTCTGCCGAAAGCCCAATTATTTCTATATATTCTAATACACAAAAACAGTTGTTGGGAGTTCTTTTTGATGGCTTTTACTTTTGTGAATTAAGCATAAATTTAGTGGTTAATGGCAGCTAATATAGCTTCTCCACTACTATACACATAAATAAACAATGAATACCTTAAAATAGTTATACTTCTCTCCATAAGAAACCAAGTTAACTTCCTGAGCAGAAACAACTGAAAAAAGAAAAAGCATGCTATGCTAAGTGCCATGAAACCTAAATGTAGATAAAGCTGTAAATGGAATTCATTAGCTAAGCTGGGGTTTTTTTTTTTTTTTTGAGAAATTTTGGAACTGTAAAATAAACAAATAATATCACAAATATCTACATTTCCCCAACCAGAATTTATAACAAATGGCACTCACATTATGAATTCAGTCCATAAACATGAACCTTTGTTTCACTTGATGTATATTTACAAAAGAATAAGTAGAGATAAAGTTAAAGTCCACCATTCATCTTTCCTAGTGCCATTTCCTTCTTTTCACCTTCTTATTAGCAACCACTGTCATGAAATTGGCATGTAATTTTACATTTTCTAAATTTTTATTTACATATTGCAATGTCATGTTTTGTGTATTTTTTCAATTTTCATAAATGGTATACAAAAAATACTTGTTTTTTCATTCAACATTATCTTTGAGATGTACTAATATAGATATACTTCATTCCTTTTTTTTGAAAGATTTTATTTATTTAGGAGAGAGAGAGAAAACAAGTTGGGGGAGGGGCAGCGGGAGAGAAAGAAGCAGACTCCCCGCTGAGCAGGGAGTCTGCCATGGGGCTCCATCCCAGGACTCTAGGATCATGACCTGAGCCAAAGGCAGACACTTAAGCAACTGAGCCACCCACGGGCCCCTACTTCATTTCTTTCAACAGTATGTGATTCGGTACTTCCTATTACTTCATAATAGGAATACTATTGTGAATAGTACCCTAATATGAAGCTTCCTATTATGAAGTACTGAATAACATATGCAGACCACATCTTATTTATACAATCGTCCATTAATGGACATTTAGATTGTTTCTAATTTTGCACTATTACAATGCTTTAAGGAACACCCTTGAGCAAACCTTTATTTTCACATATAAGAACATGTGAACTTTGTTCTCTAAAGTAAGGTTTCTCAACTTCAGCACTATGGGCATTTTGGATTAAATAATCCTCTGTTGTGGGAGTCTGTCTTGTCAATTGCAGGACATTTAGCATCATCCTTGATTTCTACCCACTAGATGCCTCCCTAGGTGTGACAACCAAAAAGGTCTACAGGTATTTCCAAATGTCCCTTGAGAGGTAACAACACCCTGGTTGAGAACCACTGTTCTAAGGTATACATGAAAGCATATACATGTATATTTTCTACTTTACTGAATATTGCACAACTGTTCTCCAAATAGCTGTATCAATTTATACTACCATCAGCATATACCTCTGATTTCCAAATATCCTTGCCAAAACTTGATAATGTATACCAATTTAAACCTATTTTTCCAGAAAAATAAATCATTAATTTTCCAAAAAGACTGCCATTGCAACTCTTCAAGAAAAAAGGTACGTGTGTGCTACTCCCAAGAAATTATAAAAACCCTAACCATAAATGGAGAAAAAATTTACTTACATTACGTTCTTCTCATGTTACTTTGCCTTTTTTTTGCTAAGTGAATTTTTCTTGACATTGATTAGTATTAGTATACTGAATTAATTCTAACTTTATAAAACTTATTTTTCCTAGAAGCTTCAACACTATGATCTTTGGTCCACATTTCTTAAAACTTTTAATATCATAAAGAGTTTTGAATAGCTTACTTTACGTATTTCAACTGATGTCCCCACCTGTAGAAGGTTCCTACTCTAACACTTCTAAATTGGTCACATCTATATATAAAAGTAGGCTAGAGATATGCGAATGGACATTCATAATGGAAATATCTTCTACCAAACTTCCTATCTATAAAGGAATCTACTCAGCAAACCGATTTTAAAACTGCAAATCAGACTGCATCAAGATAGTGGACTCAACTCACACTGTAGCCTCCCTATCTCATACCAAATCTACAGAAATTAGATCTGAAATACATGGTTCCTATTTCCAACTTCCTGTAAAGATCAATTGTTAATTCCTCCTCATCAGTTCTATGAAATGCCTTTGTTGTTTTTTAATATAAATTCTACTTTGGGCTAAGCAGTCTTATAGGAATTTCTGTTACTGGCACCAAAAGAACCTTGTCTAAGATAGTGGCACAATGAAATGTTGATTCTACTGAATGATTCCAACACTGGCCAGGCTGAAAAACCAGAAGGTAGACCAGAAAGTAAGAGGAATACCAGAAAGACAGAAAACAAAATCTTAACTGAAGTACAAACAACAAAAAAACTACTACATTTGCTGCAAAGTACAGGAGTTTCTCTGAGAATCCCAAATACAAAAAAGCTATGCTATTTGAAGCTAGGGGAAATCTGAGGGCTATCAGCAGCACAAAGAGTAATTACAAATTACAAAGAGTAATACCTCCACACCTCTCACCCCCTTGCCTCAAGGTGAAGCAGCCAGTAAGAGAGGTATCTGTGTGTCTCCCCCTAACCTCCTGCCCCCAAATAGAAGTGTGGATCCTTGGTAAAAAATAGTTTGGAGAAGACTGGTACCTCACCTAAAGAATATGTACCTCAACATTTTATTATCACAGGTTTCTGAGGAAATGTGTAAAATGATCAATCAATACTATAGGAAGATTAATCCAGTATCAGTAAGAAATATGAACTGAGGGGCGCCTGGGTGGCTCAGTCCACTGGCGTCTGACTTTTGTTTTTGGCTTGGGCTGTGATCTCAGGGTCATGGGATCCACCGCCTCATGGGGCTCGGCACTCAGCAGGAAGTCTGCTTGGATTCTCTCTCCCTTGCCCTCTGCCCCTCCCCTCTGGCATTCCTGCAAGCTCTTTCTCTCTTTCTCTCTCTCCTATAAATAAATAAATCTTAAAAAAAAAAAGAAAAAGAAGAATAATGAACTAAAAAGAGGGAAGAATACAGACTGGAAAGCCAGTCAGGAAACAGTGCAGACATGTAAGGACTTGAAACCCAGGGACTCTAAACAGAAAACACAGATTCACCAAGGCGTATTGATAAGAACAGAAAGAACCTGTTGAATGACTTGATGTTATGAGAGAGGAAAAGATAAAGACTGCTTCATTCATTTATTTTTGGAAAATGTTCATTATAAGCTTTGTTTATTACAATATCTGTAGCACTCAGATACCTGTAAATTAAATTAATAAATTAATCTGAGGATAAAGAAGTCAAAAGTAACCCTTAAGACTTGGGGACTGAGAAGGTGGTATGAGGAAAATAAAGAGCAAAGTGTGGAGAGAACACTTGACTTTTTTTTTTTTTTAAGATTTTTTTATTTGAGAGAGAGCACGAGAGCACGTGTGAGCAACGCAAAGGAGCAGAGGGAAAGGGAGGAAGAGAGAGAAAGTCCCAAGCAGACTCCGCACTAAGCACAGAGCCCAAGGCAGGGCTAGATCTCACAACCCTCAGATCACAACCTGAGCCGAAACCAAAAGTCAACTTAGTGAGCCATGCAGGCACCCTAAGAACACTTGATTTTAAAAGACTGATTATTTCAGTTTTAGAAATGCTGAGTTTGTTTCTATGAAGGTTATTTTTTGTAAATACACACACACACACCCCAAACGTATTTATAAAAGTTTTTAGCTTTGTTTAATGAGGTATTTGATGTGTGTAGAGAATCTGATAAGGATACATGTAATACATACTATAAAGCACAGTAATAAAATAAATATGATAAACTCACCTCTGTCCCAAAATGTATAATATAAACATTATCTTTAAGTTCCTGGCATCTTTACCCCCAATTATAACCTGCCCCACATCCCATATAGGAAATTACTATCCTAATTTTTTTCTTAATCGTACTCTTACTTTTCCTTAACGTTTCACCCTATTTTTGTATAATTAAACACTATGTTTAGTTTTTAACTTGTTTTGAACTTTCCCATTAAAACCAGAATCATCAAGGCATACCTTATTTTATTGTGCCTCACTTTATTGCACTTCACAGATACTTTTTTTATAAACAAACTGAAGGTTTGTACCAACCCTGCTTCAAGCAAGTTTATCAGTACCATTTTCCCAACAGCTGCTCACCTTGTGTCTCTGTCTCACCCTTTAGTAATTCTCACAGTATTTCAAACTTTTTTCATTATTATCATATTTATTATGGTGATCTGTGATCAGTGATTGACTCACTGAAAGCTCAGATGATGGTTGACATTTTCCAGCAATGAAGTATTTTTTTTTTTTTAGCAATAAAGTACTTTTAAATTAAGGTATGTACATTGTTTTCAGGCATGCTATTGCACACTAGACTATAATATAGTATAAATGTAACTTTTTTTTACTGTGTTATGTTAGTCACCATACAGTACATCAATAGTTTTTGATGTAGTGTTCCATGATTCATTGTTTATGTGCCACACCCAGTGCTCCATGCAATACGTGCCCTCCTTAATACCCACCACCAGGCTCAACCATCCCCTCACCCTCTCCCCTCTAAAACCCTGTTTGTTTTTCAGAGTCCAGAGTCTCTCATGGTTCATCTCCCCCTTCGGTTCCCCCCTTCACTTTTCCTTGCCTTCTCCTAATGTCCTCCATGTTACTCCTTATGTTCCACAAGTAAGTGAAACCATATGATAATTGACTTTCTCTGCTTGACTTATTTCACTCAGCATAATCTCCTCCAGTCCCATCCATGTTGATGCAAAAGTTGGGTATTCATCCTTTCTGATGGCTGAGTAATACCCCATTGTGTATACAGACCACATCTTCTTTATCCATTAGTCTGTTGAAGGGCATCTCGGCTCTTTCCACAGTTTGGCGATTATGGACATTTCTGCTATGAACAATGGGGTACATATGGCCCTTCTTTTCACTACATCCGTGTCTTTGGAGTAAATACCCAGCAGTGCAATTGCCAGGTCATAGGATAGCTCTATTTTTAATTTTTTAAGGAATCTCCACGCTGTTTTCCAAAGTGGCTGCACTAACTTGTATTCCCTACAGTATGCACATAGCTTTTACTATATGCACTGAAAAACCAAAAATATTCATCTGACTTGTTTTCTTGCAATATTTACTTATTAAAGAGATCTGGAACCAAACAAGCCATATATCCAAGGTATGCCTGGACAAGTGTTTTTTCAGTGAAGACACACTAATTTTCACTAAATACTGTATGTTTCTAAGATAATCAGTGTGAGTATATGTGGTTATAGGTCATTCATTTGCAGTACTCTATAACACTTCAGTATATGACTGTATGAACACGTTAATGTATGCACAACTTCTTCATCCTTTCTCCTACTGATGTATACTTGAGTATTTCTAATTTTACGCTGTTACAAATAATGCTTCTAACAAATTATTCTTGAGCACATATCCTGCTACACACATACAAGACCTTTACTTACAAACTAGAAGGGAAATTGTGTCACAGGTTACATGCATGTTCAATTGTACAGATAATGCTAAATTATTTTCACTTTATTATTTTCAAAGAAAAGTTGTTTAAATTAGGAAGCCAGTATATCAAAGAACATAAGCAATATAAAACACATGCCTAATTAAATTTGAATCACAGGTAAGCACTCAAATCCACATTAAAAATAATCATCACCATTCTGTTACTGCCCAGCATTACAAGTTAAAATTATATCAACATCTCACAGGAAATGGTCTCCTCACTCCTTTCTGTTTGCTCAGTGGATATTTTTATCTCAACATGCCACTCTCTTAGACAAAGTTTTCTGGGTGGCAGTAACAGAAACCTATACAAAGGTACTTAGCCCAAAGTGAAAATTTATATTATCTCACAGAAAAAGGTATCTCACAGAACTAGAAGTAGAAATTACAGTGGGAGCTAGAAATCAGGTGCTACAAAGCTGCCAAGAATTAAAGCTATTCTAACCTCTGGAACTAAACTGCCTCTCAAAGATGAAAGACAGTTTTTCCCTGAAAGTGGGCTTCATTTTGCTCTCTGCAGACCAGTCCCCTCCACTGTTTCTCTATGACCATAGGCTAACCATGGTTGTCCATGCCTCGGTAATATACATTTTTCTAGAAGAAAAACCCAACTGAATCTAACTTGGATCTTTTTCTTCCAACAACTCTAAATTGCTGAAAAACTGCTTAGCCCAGGTTAGCACAGGGGTCTACCTATGGTCCCAACAGCTATATGTACTAGGAATATGAAGGTCCTACTTTACAAACACTATAGAGCAATAGAGGCCTACTCTTGAAGCAGAAGCATCAATTCTCAGACAAGGACCTATGATGAACAGATACCACAGAAAACATCTACAACGACCAAGGGAAAATAATGACAGGTAAAATGGATTATAACTATGAGAAACCTAAGCGTAATTCCACACAACTGACACCTATAATCAGCATTCGAAAGTCAAACATGCACACACCCAGTGGTCATTCTAATACAGATACCAGTAGTTTACTCTCTCATTTTTCTCTACCTGCCCCTTAAGTACAGTTTGGAGCTATGACACCAAAAGCACAAGTAACAAAAGAAAAAATAAATATCACTAAAAATTTAAAACTTTTGTGCTTCAATGTATAGCTCAACACTTCAACAAAGTGAAAAGACGACCCACAGCATAAAAGAAAATGTTTCTAAATCATTTATATAATAAGTGACTTGTATTTAAAATATATAAAGAAACTCAAAATTCAATAACAGAAAGACAACCCAATTAAAAGCTGGGCAAAGGATCTAAATAAACAAATCTCCAAAGAAGATATATATATAAATGCCCAATAAACACCTAAAAAAATGCACATTAGTCATCAGAAAATTACATATCAAAACCACAATGAAAAATAAAGTCGGCAAAATGGCAAAGCAGGGAACTTCAAGTTCTCTCACCCGACAGAAACTTCAAAAAACAAGCAGTAACTATCAGAACCAAGTTGTTAAAACTAGGGAAAACAGGTAAAGATTTACAACCAAGCAAATGACAAATGAAGAAAAAGACAATTTCAAAACCTGGCACAGCAGCAACTTTAATCTATGTTCCCAGTACGGAACCCTGTTCCCAGAGACAGCAGAACAGCTTTATTCACAAATTCATGTGAATATCTGTTCTCATCTGTCTGGGTACTACCTGAAGGACTGATGTAAGCTGCTCATCTCTGTTTCACCTAACTCAGAGCTCAAGCTAAAAAGGCAGTAGTCATTTGAAAACATAGCAAGCAGAACTGACAACCTAAAGATGCCCCGAACAAAAGATTACTATCTAAACATACAATAAATTACCTAAGGCACAGGTGCAAAAGCTGGTGAGAATTTCTTTGACAAATTAAGGGTATAGATGGAACTGTGAAGACAACATGTACGCCCACAACAATATGTATGCTGAGAAAAGACCTGAGATCACGATTTTGGAGTCCCGGGAGGGGCTAAGCCACATCGGGCTCCCTACTCAGCAAGGAGTCTGCTTCTCCCTCTGCCTCTGCCCCTCCCTCCCACTTGTGCTCACTTGCCTTCTCTTAAATAAATAAATAAATAAATAAAGGGAAGAGAAGGGAAGGGAAGAGAAGGGAAAGGAAGACCTGAGAGATCTCTAAGCTTCCACCTTGTACTGACCACTGGGCTCAGTGCAAGCCTGGCTAAGTGAAGGATTGCCCTGACGGTCAATCTACAAAGCCCGGGAGAGGTATTCCTCTGTTTGTTTGTTTAGAACTTTTCGGTTTTTGTTTTAGTTTCTGGCACTCAAAGCAGTCTGTCAAAACTTGACTGAACATAAATTAAGGAAGAGAGAATTACCTGACCATATGTGACAAGGAATAAAGTCTTTGGAAAAAAAAAAAAAAAAAAAAGACTTGAAAAAAATCACTCAACAAATTGGACTACTGGAGCCTTCAACAAACAAAAGAGAAACCAAACCTTGAGGAAAAGGGAAACTACTGATTTACAGAGTTATAACATTATAATATTCACGTGCCCAGTTATCAACAACAAAAAAATCACAAGGCATAGAAAGAAACAGGAAAGTATAGCCCATCCAAAAGAAGAAAATTGATAAGAATGTCCCTGAGGAAATCCAGACCTCATACTTTTACTAGACAAAGATCTTAAAACAACAGTCTTAAATACACTCAAAAAGTTTAAAGAAAACAAGAAAAACAACAAAAACAATTCATAAAAACCATGTATAAGCAAAATTAGAGTATTAATAAAGAGACAGAAATATAAAAAGGAACCAAACAGAAATGCTGAAATTGAAAAGCATAACTGCAATGGGAAAAAATAAAATCACTAGACTGACTCAAGAGCAATTTCAGCAAGCAGAAGAAGAATCAATGAATTTGAATGTAGGATATTTGTAATTATTGAATATGAGAAAGAGAGAACAGAATGAAGAAAAGTGAACAGAACCAAGAGACCTGGTGAAACATCAAGCTGACCAACAGAGACAATATGGAAGACCCAAAGGGAGGAAAAGGAAAGGAACAGACTATTTGAAAAGGTCAAAAATCTTCCCAAATTAGATGAAATCAATGAATCTACAAATCTAAGAAGTTTCGTAAATGCTAGGTAGAATAAATTCAGAGACCCATTCTAATAAAACTATTGAAGCCCAAAGACAGAATCTTGAAAGCAGCACGACAGAAGTAACTCATCAAGTACACGGAGGCCTCAATAAGATTAACAGCTGATTTCTCATCAGAAACCAAGGAGGATGGAAAGCAGTAGGATAACAAATTTAGGTACTGAAAGAAGAAACCTTGAGATGGTTCATTTTATGTGTAACTTGACTGAGCCACAGAGTGCCCAGACATTTGATCAAACATTATTTAAGATACGTCTATGTAGGGGTTTCTGGCTGAGGTTAACATTTGAATTGGTAGACTAAGTAAAGCAGATTGCCCTCCACAATGTAGGTAAGCCTCATCCAGATAATCAAAGACCAATATAAAACAAAAAGACTGAGTAAGAATGAACTCCTCCTGCCTGACTGCGTTGAGCTGGATCTTTAGTCCTTTCCTTCCTTTGGAGTTGAACTGAAACACTGGCTCTCCTTAGATCTGGAGCTTACTAACTTTCAGACTAAAACACACCATCAGCACTCCTGGTTCTCAGGCCTTCAGACTGGAACTACACCACTGGCTTTCTTGGGTTTCCAGCTTACGACTGCAGATAATGGGACCTCTCAGCATTCAAAATCACCTGGGCCAATTCCTTATAATAAATGTCTAAGTAAATGTGTGCATGCGTGCGCACACGCACACACACACACACACCCTATTGATTCTCTTTCTCTGGAAAACCCTGCTTAATACAACTGTCAACCAAGAATTTTGTATATAGCAAAACCATCCTTCAAATATGAGACAGTAATTAAGACATTCCCAGATAGGGGCACCTGGGTGGCTCAGTCAGTTAAGCATCTAACTCTTGATATCAGCTCAGGTCTCGATCTCAGGGTCATAAGTTCAAGCCCCACTCTGGGCTCCACGCTGGGTGTGGAGCCTACTTAAAAAAAAAAAAAAGGTAGAAAAAAAAGTAAACACAGTTCATTACCACTAGACCCATACCACAAATAATGCTAAAGGGAATCCTTTAGTCTAAATGAAAAGCACTACAAAATAACTCATTGCCATATGAATAAAGACCTCCAAAGAAGGTAAACACATGAGCAAAATATAAAGGCCACTATTATTGTGCTTTTTACTTGTAGCCTCATTTTTTATTTCCTACAAGATTTAAAAAATACATTTTTTAAAATTATTAATCTGTGGTATTGGCATACAACGTATAAAGATATAACCAGAGACAAAAACAACATAAAGGGTGAGAGAATGGAGGTGTTATAGGTGCAGAGATTTGTATGCAATTACAGTTAAGCTGGCATCAATTTGACCTAGACTGCAATAAATTCAGAACATCAGTAGTCATCTTCATGGTAACCACAAAGAAATATCTAAAAATATACACAAAAGGAAGTGAGGAGGAAATCAAAATGATTCACTACAAAAATCAATTTAACACACAAAAAAAAGACAGTAATGGAGAGGCAAAAAAGGAGTAAGACATGCAGGAAACACATAACAAATGGCAGAGAGAAGTGCTCCTTTTCTGTAATTATTGTAAAAGTAAATAAAAAACATCCAACAGAACTGAAGAATAAACAGTTCCACATAAATAGTTGGAGATTTCAATCCTCTACTTCTCATAACAGATAAATATCTGGCAAGAAGATCAATAAGAAAATAGAGGACATAAACAACACTATAAACCAACTAGACCTGATAGGCTATATATAGAACACTCTACGGAATAGCAAAATATATTCATCCCATGTGTATATGGAACATTCTCCAGGAAAGATCATATGTTACACCATAAAACCAGTCCCAATAATTTAAAAACACTGAAATTATACAAATTATCTTTTTCTGACCACAATGTAATAAAACTAGACATCAACTACAGAAGGAAGTTTCACAAATACATGGGAACTAATATAGTCCCAAACAACCAATTGGTAAAAGAAGAAATCACAAGAGAAATCAGAAATTGAGGTGGACTGAAACAAACACACAACATATCAAAACTCATGGGATACAGTGAGATCATGCTCAGATGAGGGTTATAATTGTAAATGCGACATTAAGAAGAGGAGCGAGCTCAAATCAGTAACCTAACTTGAGGACTGAGAAAAAGAAGAGCAAACTAAACACAGAGCTATCAGAAGGAAGGAAATAATAAAGATGAGAAGTAAAATAAAGAAACGTAAGAGTCAACAAAACCAAAAGCTGTTCTTTGAGATCAATGAAATTGACAAACATTTAGCTATTAAAAAAAAAAAGACACAAATAACCAAAATCACAGATGAGAGAAGAAATATTACTATAGACCTTAGAGAAGTAAAAAGGATCATATGAAAATGTGAACAATTTTATGCCAACATATTAGATACCCAAATAAAGCACAAATTTCTAGAAACACAAAAATTGCATAAACTGACTCGGGAAGAAAAAGAAAAATCTCAATGATCTAAACCACTAGAGATGGAATCACTAATCAAAACCTACCAATAAAGAAGTCCAGGACCAGATGGCTTCACCGATGAATTATACCAAGTATTTAAGGAATTAACACCAATTCTTTTCAAACTCTTACAAATAATGAAAGAAAAGGAAATCCTTCCCAACTCATTCTAAGCAGCCAGCATTACCCTGATACCAAAGAGAGACTAAGGCTTCACATGAAAAGAAAACTAGAGATCAATATCCCTTGAATATAAATCAGAAATGTCCAAGTTCTAACAAGCCAAATCCAGCAAAATATTAAAACATCATGACCAAGTGGAATTTATCCCAGGAATTCAAGGATGATTCAACACAACAAAATTAGTCACTGTGATACACATTAATAAAATGAAGGGGGGGGAAAAAAGCACACGATCATATCAACTGATGCAGAAAATGCACTTAACAATATCCAAACCACCCTTTCATTATAAAGACACTTAGAAAACTAGGAATTAAGGGAACTCCCCTTAACAGGATAAAAGGCACTTATGAAAACTCCAAGGCTAACAGCATACTCATGGTGAAAGACTGAACTCTTTACCTCTAAGATCAGGAAAAAAAAAAAAATAGGATGCCCATATTTACTACTGCAATTCAACAATCTACTGGAAGTTCTAACCAGAGCAGTTAGACAATGAAATTTTAAAAAGTAAAAGGCATCCAAATTGGGAGAGAAGTAAAAACTATCTCTATTCACAACTGAAATGATCCTATATATAAAACAAAATTCCAAAAGAATCCACAAGAAAGCCACCAGACCAAATAAACAATTTCTGCAAAGTTGCAAGGTACAATTTCAACACCTAAAATCAGTTGTGTATTTGCAATGAACGATCCAAAAAAGAAAATTTTAAAAGTTATTCCATTTATAATAGCATCAAAAAGAAATAACCAGAAATAAATTTAGCTAAGGAGATGAAAGACTTATACACTGAAAATTACAGAAGACTGCTGAAAAAAATTAAAGTTGACCTAAATAAATGGAAAGGTATTCTATGTTTATGGGTAGGAAAACTTAATATTCTTAAGATATAAATACTACTCAAAGTAATCTACAGATTCAATGCAATCTCTATCAAAATTCCAATAGCGTTTTTGCAGAAATGGTAAAGCCTATGGCTAAGCAGCACAAAACATATTTAGAGATGATGAAAAGTTCTAAGAACTAATTGTAGTGATGCCTGACCAACTCTGTGAAAATCTCAAAGCCACTGAATTATACACTTTAAAATAAATGGATTGATTGGCATGTGAATTATAGCAGTTAAATTTGTTTTAAAAAAAATGGGGAGTCTAAGATGGCACAGGAGTAGGAGACCTTAGTTTTGTATGGTCCCAGGAATACAGCTAGATAACTATTAAGTCATTCTGAACACCTGCAAACTCAACTGGAGATCTAAGAAAATAATAGCTGCAACTGTACAAATTGAAAAGCAACCACTTTCTGCAAGCTAAAAGGTGCAGAGAAGTGAATCCTAGGCAATATACAGGAAGATAGACCACAGTGGGGAGGGAGCCTCATTAAGCCAGCACCGGAAAGTGATACAGCACCAGAGGACAAAATCAGAACTTTTAGATGTCTGCTCTGGTGAGGGATGTCCCTGCCTGAAAGGCACTCAGGTGGTGAAGCAGGACAGAATCCTAGGTGAGACAGTATGGTCTCTGGATCCCTGGGGTCACAGGATGACCAGGGGGTATCGGAGTGTAGCAGAGTTCCCAGGCATCAGAGCAGCAAAGCCAGCTGCAATCACCAAACCCAGGAGTGGGCTTACAGCTCAAGGTTGCCATAAACTGCAAACCGGGGCATGGCTCTCCAAGCAGGGGCCCAGCAGGCAGTGGAACCAGGATGAGACCCTTCCCCTTTCTCCCCTGGGAGCAGCAGCCCACATATGCACCGCAGGAGCCTGCAGAGTTTCAAAACTCAAAACATGGTCATGTGCCTGAGATAAAAAGGCCAGGGTCATGGGCCAGGGGAGCATGGTATGTGGACTGAGACCAGGGAGACAGGAGTGACTGACTGCTTTTCCCTGAGAGTGCACTGAGGAGTGGGGCCCTGAGCTTTCAGCTCTAGGACTGGAGACTGGAATGCTACCATTTTCAGTCTCATCCTCTAAAAGCCGAGGGGAAAGCCTTAGGGAACAAAAGCCACACAAAGCAACCTGGGCCACTTACCTAGCCTGACCTCTAGGTAGGGCAGTGCAGGTCTGACCCAGGCAAAGACATCTGAGAATCAGTGCAACAAACCCCTCACCCAGAAGATCAGCAAGAACATCCTGGCCAAGACTAAGTTTCCTAATCACACAGACCTGTAAAACTCCAGTGCTAGTGGAAAATAGTATACAGAATTCATGGTTTTCTTCCTCATGATTCTTTAGTCTTTCAATTTTAATTTTTTTTCTTTTCTTTTTCAACCAATTTCTTAACCTTTAAGTCTTTTTTAATTTTCATTTTTACACTTACATTCTATCCTTTCATTGTCTTTAAATTTATATGGTATATATATAACTTTCTCTTTCTTTACAATTTTGATATGCAATTTCTTCTAACAAACATACCAAAATACACACAGGATCTAGTGTATTACTCTTCACCTGTTTCTTATACCTTCTTTTTTTTTTTCATTTTTTATTTGTTGTCTTTTAATTTTCATTTTTACAGTTACATTCTATCCCTTTATTGCATTTATTTGTGTACATGTATAGGTTTTTCTTTATTTACAACTTTAGGATCTAGTTTTCTAACAAACAGACCAAAATACACACAAGATCCAGTATATTACTCTGTTCTGTTCACCAATCAGATTACATTATTTCTCCTTTTTTATTTTTTTGGATTCAGGCGTCTTCTGTTTGTTTAGTGTATATTTCTCCAGGATCGCTGTAACCATTTTAGTATTTTCATTTCTCATTCAACTATTCTTCTCTTGAGAGACTGAAAAGATGGAAAAAGTCACCTCAAAAAAGAGAAAAAGAGACAGTACTGACTGCCAGGGACCTAATCAAAATGGATATAAGTAAGATGTTGGAACTAGAGATCAGAATAACGATTATCATGATACTAGCTGGGCTTGAAAAAAGCATAGAAGACACTAGAGAATCCCTTTCTGGAGAAATAAAAGAACAAAAAACTAATCAAGTCGAAATCAAAAAGGCTATTAATGAGACACAAAAAATGGAAGCTCTAACTGTGAGGATAAATGAGGCAGAAGAACAATTAGTGATTTAGAAGACAAAATGGTGGAGAATTAAGAAGCTGAGAAAAAGAGATAAACAACTACTAGATCACAACCGGAGAATTTGACCGATTAAGTGATACCAAAAAGCAAAACAATATTACAATAGTTGGGATCCCAGAAGAAGAAAGAGCGGTGAGGGGGAGAAGGTATACTGGACCAAATTATAGCTGAGAACTTCCCTAATCTGGAGAAGGAAACAAGCATTCAAAAGTCCTGAAGACACAGAGAATCCCCGTCAAGAATCAATAAAAATAGGTCAACACTACAACATATAATCTTGAAACTTGGAAATCTCGGAGACAAAGAGAAACGAGGTCTGTAACCAACAAGGGTAGAAACATTAGACTGGCAGAAGACCTATCCACAGAGACCTGGCAGGCCAGAAAGGACTGGCATGATATATTCAGAGTGCTAAATCAGAAAAATATACAGCCAAGAATACATTATCCAGCAAGGAAGTCATTGAAAACAGGAAAGATAAAAAAGATTCCAGGACAAAAAAAAAGCCAAAAGAATTTGTGATCACTAAACCAGCCTTGCAGGAAATATTAAAGGGGATCCTTTAAGTGAAGAGAGAGCCCAAAAGTAACATAGACCAGAAAGGAACAGAGACGATATATAGAAATAGTGACTTTACAGGTAAAACAACGGCACTAAATTTGTATCTTTCAATAGTTACTCAATGTAAATGGGCTAAACGCTCCAATCAAAAGACACAGGGCATCAGATTGGATAAAAAAACAAGACCCATCAATATGCTGTCTGCAAGAGACCCTATTTTAGACCCAAAGACACCTCCAGATAGAAAGTAAGGAGATGGAAAACCATTTATCATGCTAATGGATGTCAAAAGTAAGCTGGGCAGCAATCCTTATATCAGACAAATTAGATTTTAAACCAAAGACTGTAATAAAAGATGGGGAAGGACACTGTATCACAATTAAAGTATCTCTCCAACAAGAAGATCTAACAATTGTAAATATGTATGCCCCTAACATTGAAGCAGCCAATTATATAAACCAATTAATAACAAAATTAAGGAACCACATCAATAATGATACAACAACAGTAAGGGACTCTAACACCCCACTCACTACAATGGACAGATCATCTACACAGAAGATCAACAAGAAAAAATGGCTCTGAATGACATACTGGACCAGACAGACTTTACAGATATATTCAGAGCATTCTATCCTAAAGCAACAGAACACAAATTCTTGAGTGCACATGGAACATTCTCCAGAATAGATCACATATTGGGACAAAAATCAGGTCCTAACCAGTACCAAAAGACTAGGATCGTTCCCTGCATATTTTCAGACCAAAATGCTTTGAAACTAGAACTCAATTACAAGAGGAAATCTGGAAAGACCCAAATACATGGAGGCTTAAGAACACCCTACGGAAGAATGAATGGGTTAATCAGGAAATTAAAGAATTTTAAAAAATCATGAAAACAAATGAAAGTGAAAACACAACTATTCAAAACCTGTGAGATGCAGGGAAAGTGATCCTAAAAGGAAAGTGTATAGCAATACAAGCCTTTCTCAAGAAACAAGATCTCAAATACACAACGTAACCTTATACCTAAAGAAGCTGGAGAAAGAACAGCAAATAAAGCTTAAACCCAGCAAGAGAAGAGAATAAAGATGAGAGCACAAATGAATGAAATAGCAACCCAAAAAAACAGTAGAACAGATCAATGAAACTAGGAGCTGGTTCTTTGAAAGAATTAATAAGATTGATAAACCTCTGGCCAGACTTATCCAAAAGAAAAGAAAAAGGACCTAAATAAATGAAATCATGGATGAAACAAGAGAGATCAGGACCAACACCAAAAAAATACAATTATAAGAACATATTATGAGCAACTATATGCCAGCAAATTAGACAATCTGGAAAAAATGAATGCATTCCTAGAGATGTATAAACTACCAAAACTGAAACAGGAAGAAATAGAAAACCTGAACAGACCCATAACCAGCAAGGAAACTGAAGAGGTAATCAAGTATCTCCCAACAAACAAGAGTCCAGGGCCAGATGGCTTCCCAGGAGAATTCTACCAGACATTTAAAGAAGCATTAATACCTATTTTTCTGAAGATGTTTCAAAAAATAGAAATGCAAGGAAAAGTTTCAAACTCTTTCTATGAGATCAGCATTACCTTGATACCAAAACCAAAGACCCCACTGAAAAGAATTACAGACCAATATCTCTGATGAACATGGATGCAAAAATCTTCACCAAGATACTAGCTAATAGGATCCAACAGCACATTAAAAGGATCATTCACCACGACCAAGTGGGATTTACTGCTGGGCTGCAAGGGTGGTTCAACATCTACAAATGTGATACACCACATTAATAAAAGAAAGGACAAGAACCATATGATCCTTTCAATTGATGCAGGAAAAACACTTGACAAAATACAGCATCCTTTCTTGATAAAAAGTCTCCATATTGCAGGGATAGAAAGAACATACCTTAATACCATAAAAGCCATACATGAGAAACCACAGTGAAAATCATCCTCAACGGGGAAAAGCTGAGAACTTCTCCCCTAAGGCCAGGAACATGATAAGGATGTACACCATCACCACTGTTGTTCAACATAGTACTAGAAGTCCTAGCCTCAGCAATCAGACAACAAATAGAAATAAAAGGCATCCTAATCAGCAGAGAAGTCAAACTCTCACTCTTCACAAATGACATGATACTCTATGTGTAAAACCCAAAAGACTACACCCCAAAATTGCTAGAACTCATACAGGAATTCAGCAGAGTGGCAGTATATAAAATCAATGCACAGAAATCAGTTGCATTTCTACACACTAACAATGAGACAGAGAAATTAAGGAGTCAGTCACATTTACAATTGTGCCAAAAACTGTAAGATACCTAGGAATAAACTTCACCAACGAAGCAAAGGTTCTGTACTCAGAAAACTATAGAACATGCATAAAAGAATTTGAGGAAGACACAAAGAAATGGAAAAATGTTCCATGCTCATGACTGGAAGAAGAAATATCGTTAAAATGTCTATGCTACCCACAGCAATCTATACATTCGATGTCATCCCTATCAAAATACCATCAACTTTTTTCACAGAAATGGAACAAATAATCTCAAAATTTGTATGGAACCAGAAAAGACTTCAAACAGCCAGAGGAATGTTGAAATAGAAAACCAAGGCTGGGCACCTCACAATTCCGGACTTCAAGCTCTATTACAAAGCTGTAATCATCAAGACAGTATGGTGTTAGCACAAAAACAGACACACAGATCAATGGAACAGAATAGAGAACCCACCGATGGACCCTCAACTCTATGGTCAACTTATCTTTGACAAAGCAGGAAAGAATATCCAATGAAAAAAAAACAGTCTCTTCAATAAATGGTGTTGGGAAAACTGGTCAGCCACATGCAGAAGAATGAAACTGGACCATTTTCTTACACCATACACAAAAATGGACTCAAAATGGATGAAAGACCTCAATGTGAGATAGGAATCCATCAAAATCCTAGTGGAGAACACAAGCAGCAACTGCTGTGACCTTGGCCACAGCTACTTACTAGACATGTCTCCAAAGGCAAGAGAAGTAAGGGCAAAAATGAACTATTGGGACTTCATCAAGATAAAAAGCTTTTGCACAACAGAGGAACACAGTCGACAAAACCAAAAGACAACCGACAGAACGGGAGAAGATATTTGCAAATAACATACCAGATAAAGGACTGGTATCCAAAAATCTATTAAAGAACTTATCAAACTCAACACCCAAAGAAGAAATAATCCAATCAAAAAATGGGCATAAGACATGGACAGACATTTCTCCAAAAAAAGACATACAAACGGCCAACAAGCACATGAAAAAATGCTCAACATTACTTGGCATTAGGGAAATAAAATTAAAACTACAATGAGAGACCACCTCACACTGGTCAGAATGGCTAAAATTAACAAGTCTGGAAGAGACAGATGTTGGCGAGGATGCAGAGAAAGGGGAACACTCTTACACTGTTGGTGGAAATGCAGCTGGTACAGCCAATCTGGAAAACAGTACAGAGGTTCCTCAAAAAGTTGAAAATAGAGCTACCCTACAACCCAGCAATTGCACTAGCAGGTATTTACCCAAAGATACAAACGTAGTGATCCAAAGGGGCACCTGCACCCCAATGTTTACAGCAGCAATGTCCACAATAGCCAAACTATGGAAAGAGCCCAGATGTCCACTGAAAGATGGATAAAGATGTGGTTCATATATACAATGGAATACTACTCAGCCATCAAAGAAAATGAAATCTTGCCATTTGCAATGACATGGATGGAACTAGAGGATATTATTTTTTTTAAGATTTATTTGAGAGCGAGCGAGTGAGCATGAGAGTGGAGTGAGGGGCAGAGAGAGAAGCAGTCTCCTCACTGAGCTGAGAGTCCGACACAGGATTCAATCAAAATAAGCCAATCACAGAAACACAATTATCATATGCTCTCACTCATATGTGGAATTTAAGAAACAAAACAGAGGAGCATAGGGGAAGAGAGGGAAAAATAAAACAAGATGAAATCAGAGAGGGAGACAAACCATAAGAGACTCTTAATCATAGGAAACAAACTGAAGGTTGCTGAAAGGGAGGAGGGTGGGAGGATGGGGTAACTGGATGATGGCCATTAAGGAGGGCACGAGATGTAATGAGCACTGGGTTGGTTTTACATAAGACTGATGAATCACTGAACTCTACATCTGAAACTAATAATACATTATACGTTAATTAATTGAATTTAAGTTAAAATAAAAAGGTAATGCCAGTCTCACAGAATGATTTAGGAAGTGTTCCTTCTGCTTTTATCCTCTGAAAGAGATTGTATAGAATTGGTATAACTTATTCATTAAATGTGTGATAGTATTCACAATGCAAAAAAAAAAAAAATGTTAAAAAATATATAATATATCCATATACGTAATTCCTCACTAATATACTCCCTTTATTTTCTTCATGAATCTCTGAAATGTATTCAATTATAACACCATCTAGGTGATATCTACTAAATGTTTGCCATCAGCCCTGACCTTTCTGCTGACCTCCAAACCTAAATACTCCCTCTTTTTGCTGCATGAAAGATAGGAGGAGTCGCATCAGTCACAAAGTTCAAATTCATTTTCTGACTTCAACACATTCTGTTCCAGCTAACATTCCGCCTCTCCCATACTGGTAATTCTAGTATCTCTCCCTCACCAGCACCTACCCTACCCCCCATAGTCCAGTCACCAATTCTGTCAGTTCTACCTCCATAACACCTTTCTTTTCCTTTCAATAAAGTCATTATTTCAAATCAGCATAATTCCCTTTCCTTCAATTCCTCTTCTCTCCAGTATAGCATTATATTCCCAAATACAGGACAAGAAATTCAGAATGTAATGTGTACCATACCTTCCCCTTATAAAACCCAACAATAGCATCCCACTCACTACAGAATAAAATTCCCCTTTCTCCACAGCTTTACATTCAAAACCTTTTATAAAGTGAATTCAACCCACATACCTAATGTCACTTCTTCTTATATCATTCCTGAGCACTAAAAATGTCAGCCTCCCCAAAGCACTTACCATTACTTTAGCACATCATGGCTGTCTTGCCCAGGTGCTTTTTCTTAGAACTTTGTCCAATGTAACTAAATTCCTTGTCCTCTAAAACCTATATGCCTTTATTATTCTCTAAAAATATACTTTTCCTCAAGTTTAAGAAGCTATCAAATTTTAAGACATCTGTCAATTTTAGAAATGCTAAAATGTGGGGAAAAATATATGCTTTAGATACAGTAAAATACAGGAAATATCTTCTTCCTCTTAATTCCCTCAATACAGTGTCTGGATTTCTATTTAACTTATTTCTCAGGTCTTGTATAATGAGTTAATGTCCATTGACCACCTCCCATTAGATTATAGGCCTCGTGATGACAAAAATTGTCTTGCTCTTCTGTTATATAGTAGCAGTCCCAGACCAGACCAGAGAGACAACCAGACCAGAGAAGAAAGAAAGAAAGAAAGAAAGAAAGAAAGAAAGAAAGAAAGAAAGAAAGAAAGAAAGAAAACAGCACTAAACATCTATCTCACATTCATTATCAGAATTACAGAGTATACATTAAAATCAATGTGTAAAGTGGATCATATTCAAATGCAGGATTTTGGTATTTTAAAAGATATATTTACCAAAATTAAATGTCACACTGCAAATCTGTCACTCTTCAATATCAGAAACTACATTAGGGAATACAGGAAATTTTTTTCAAGTAAATTTCTACAGGAAATTGCTGCAACCCGTAACACTTCAGTAACAACAATAACCTGGTTCTAGAACAAGGCACCCTTCTCCAGCTCCGAACCATACTAGAGCATGATTAGCTGAGTGTATTCTAGGACTGCTTCTAGAAAGCAGAGTCTGTAATTTATTCCTGCTTCTGACTCTAGGATTCTCAAAAAGAACAAATAACAGAGTATCCAAGAAGCATATATAATTTGAAAACAAAACAACACTTTGTCCATTTATTTTAAAAGTTGTATGATTTACTTTGAATTTTCAAGTAACATAAAAGAAGGGTATATTAACGTAGAGCATGGATTGAGAAGCTTGGTACCAAGAGACACTTAGATGAAGTGAATGACTAAAACATAAGGCCACCTTTGAAGAGTGTATGTCCATTACTCCTCTATTGCCTGGACCAGTGTAATATTCTCTTAGGTCTCCCACCTCTAGATGACACCCTCCTGAACACATCTTTCACACTTAGGGGAAAAGCACAGCTACAACAAAGTTAATTAGGCCACTTCACTAGCCCTCCAACAGCTCCCTATCGGGTTGAGAATAAAAATAACCTGACTTCTCCCTGGCTCCCCAGGCCCATTTTATGAGCCAAACTTGAAGCTCCGGAAACAGTAACTGAAATTTCTTGAATGTGCCTTAAGTTTTTTCAAGCTTTTGAGCCTTTGCTCAAGCTTCTCCTCCTTCCGGCAGCTTCCATTCCACTTCCCTTCCACTGCCCTTTATCAGTCCTATAAAGCCTCAAGTTTCCCAACTCCTAAGAACATTCCAAAAATACAAGACTAGATTAACAACTCCTCCCTTGAGTTCCTACAAAAAACATGTCCTCTATCTCTAACTTATCACACATTCTACTGAAATTTTAAAATTATCCCTGTTTAAAAAGTTTCTTCCAGGAGCACCTGAGTGGCTCAGTTGGTTGGGCAACTGATTCTTGATTTCGGCTCAGGTCATGATCTCGGTGTTATGGGACTGAGCCCCGTGTCAGGCTCCGTGCTCAGCATGGAGTCAGCTCGAGAGT
This sequence comes from Potos flavus, assembly GCA_028534135.1. Taxonomy (NCBI): domain Eukaryota; kingdom Metazoa; phylum Chordata; class Mammalia; order Carnivora; family Procyonidae; genus Potos; species Potos flavus. The sequence goes on along the minus strand of CM052898.1, from coordinate 73,324,789 downwards.
CTCTCTCCTTCTCTCTCTCCCTCTCCATTCACCACTCCCCACCACTTGCACACACGCAGGCTCTAAATCTTTTAAAAATAAATTTTTAAAAGTTTCTTCCAGTAAACTATGAGAACCACAATACCAAGAACCAAGTGTTTTCCACTTTGTAGCTTATTTACCTAAATAGTGCCACTCAGTAAGTGTTTTTACTGAACCAAAATACTAACCATAACACCGGTTTTCAAGAATTCTTTCTTTCCATTGTGGGGAGCGGAGGAAGAAAGGAAAGGATTTTTTTGTTAGTTGGCTGGTTTTTGTTGTTTAGGTAGGTCTTCTTAATAGCTAATACTACACAGGAGCACAGGGGTGTTGATGAATATCATACACTAACAACATAATAAAGGCTTTCAGATCCATTCTGCAGGTAAACCTGAACTGCTCTGTATCATAGGCAAACTCTGGTTTCCCTCTGGTTTCCAGGGAGATTTGGCCAGTGGTAAGTGACAAGTGATAGAAGGCAAAAGAGGAAGAAGCCAGAGTATTTCTCCTCCATTCTCCCCACTCTCTGACACATCCTTGGCTGAAGTTTTGTCTGTTTTGTAACTCCAGTTCCCTCCAGACAGTCCCACCCTCTGACACACCAGCTCCTGTCATGAAGCCCCAGCTATGGCTCTAGCTCCCCCACACAGCTCTGGCTTCTGAACTCTGACACCACCAGCTTTTCTCATCTTCCCCCAAGCCCTACTGGTATCAGAGAGTCTCTGGGTATTATTAATATCTGGTTTGTCTCACAGTCCCAATAGGCTTCTCAGCAATTACCTGTACAACCAGTTCCTGAATTAATTTTCCTCTGTTGAAAGACATACTGTGGCTACTATTTCTGGATGAATCCTGACTGATTCTGTTTTTAAATGTCATTTAAAATAAAATGTATCAGATAGTGCAATACCTCAGCATACTAGAGCATAAAAACTTTAATCTTGAAGAAAACTTATTACACAAAATTATTATTCTGAATACAGGGTGGGGGAGTGGGGCAAAAGGGAACCATACATTAAATTCGTAAAGTAAAAATAAAGAATCTAACATTTTATTCATACCAAAGTGTTCCTCACTGGAATGAAGTCTTCCCTCAGCTGCAATGTTTGCCTGAATTAAGTCAATCACTTACAATAAAAATGTCACTTTTTAAAAACTTATTTGGTAGAGGAGAAAATTGGAAGGATTATGGGAATTGGAGTCACTGCAGGCCAAGACATCTGTTCGGAGGGAAAAAAATGTTAAAGACCTCCTGTCAGTGACTTATTCAAATCCACAAAATTCAGTCCTTTTTCAAGACAAATCCAACTAGACTAATCAGTTAAAAGACATACCTTTAACCATTAATCTTATCTCATAAATTGTTTAAAAGATCATAAAATGTTAAAGTGAAAAGAATTGCTTTAAATATAAACAATAAGAGCACAAGTTGTAATGCGTTCAGTGTTAACAACTGATTTTTACAGGACCTCTCAACTTCCCTTTCATATAATTACTACATGAAATTCCCTAAGTAGAACTAGTCTAATAAAATAACTCTGTAACCATTCACCATCTATAAAACATTTCAGGAAATGAAACACTCCTAAAGCATAGAAAACATCTATTATTTAGTTTTATTTTGTGAATATTTCCTAACCATTGAAATTGTTCTAGATCACCATAGAAAAGTATTTAACAATAATCCCCAAACTAAAGCAAAAGATCAATTTAAGATTACAGACTTTGGAAGAATGAGATATGTGAAGGAAAAGGGACCTGACATTAACAACAACAAGCATTTCCTGAGCAACCACACACTACCAGCCATTTTACATAAATCACCTCATTTTACTTAAAACCCCAAGGCAATGTCACAGTGAGGAAATGGAAACCCAAAAAGGTTAAATAGTTTTTCCAAGCAACTTAACCAGCAACTAGTAGAAGTAAAATTTGAGTTCAGTCTTATCTGGCTCTAGAGTCTGGTTCTCCCTTGCTTTCTCTGGAAATTGTTCCCTGTGGGTGACTTCAAGCTAAAAATGAACCAAAGAATTATTTAAAAGAAAAAAAAAAAAAAAGGTTAAAATGACCTGACAATCTCTAGCCAATATTTTAAATCATATTTAATATTATCAAACTCACACATTTTTAACATAAATACCTGTATAACTAAAAAGAGCATCAACTATATGTCAAGATCTGCAAATAACAGATAAAAACCTACCTACAAAAGTTCATAATTACCAATTAATTTCTCACTGCTATAAAAGCTCAAAAATGAGATCAGCCTCCCCAAGCTACCAGCCAACCTACTCCCCTAATTTTGTACAGTACTTATCATCATATGCTGACAGAATAGCCTTGTCAGATTGTCTTGGTTAATTATTCCTCCTAGTTGACTGATTAATGTCTTAAAATTTCGTGAAATCTGAGTTATTATCCTAGCCCTTTTGTGTAAAACTTTGACATTTGCTTTCCAGTTAATATGCAGTCACCCGTATCCTCTATGTTGATATTATTCCTTTCTAAAAAATATCTACTCCATAGAGAGAATAAGTTTACATCACAACTCAGTACACATATACATGTTATACGACTGAAAGAAAAATTTAATAACCATATTTACACTCACTGTACACAATGCACCTGATATTTTCTAATTTGTTTTAATGCTGGAAGCAACCCACTAAACTGATCTCACAAATCACTAACATGCTATTAGAACGCCACTCTAGAACCCAACCCCATTAAGAAAGTGCTGACATGACAGGAGCATTCTTCCTTCCTGTTTCTTTCCAAACTAAAGGGGAAAAAAGTCAGTGAGAAAAGAAAAATAAAGATAAAAGGTACTACATGCCTCCAAAAGTTTTCCCTAAAGTATGATTCTTGGGAATTATTTTTACAACATACTAACATTTTATCGTTATGGTAAAATATACGTAACATGAAATTTACTATTTTAGCCATTTTAATTGTATAATTTGGTGGCATTAAGTACATTCACAATGGTACCACCATCATTTTCCATTTTCAGAACTTTTACATCATTCCGAATAGAAGCTTTGTACCAATTAAAGCAGTAACTCCCTGCTCCCCCTCCCCCAACCCCTGGTGAACTCTAAGTTTTATAATAAGATTTTATAAACATATATAAAAAAGTGAAAATAAAATCACAAAGCCCTATAGGCACATGACCCAGACAACAAATTATCGAATTCTGCTATAATTATTTACCTGTCCCAAACCTGTCATTTTAGACCCTATTTACTTAGAAAATATTAAAAAACAGATTTTCTTACGTAACCACAATGTCATCATTGCAGCTAACAATATTAACAAGAATTCCTTATTATCAAACTTTGAAATTTTATTAATATAATCAATCTAATTATAAAAATACTTTTCACCAAACTTTTCATTGATCCTCTCAAAACTGCAATGATTTCTGAATAATTTCATGTGTAACTGCTTAATAAAAGATAATTATGATTCAAGACCAAAAATACCACAATGTTTCAAATGAAAGCTTTCTGAGAAATTCTACAGAGATACTATGGACTTCCACTAAAAACACAGAATATTATTTAGTATCTCATAAATGGAATGTTTTCTCAGCAAAAACCACAAAAGCAACCTACTGAAATCTGATATCATCATTATTTTATATAAGCAATCCTTACTAACTAGAAAAGCCTACATTAGCCTAGAGTTATTTTTTAATGGACTACTAGATGAACTTAAAAAAACACCTAGATTACTTTTTTTTAACCTATCAGTGTTCTTAATAGTGTTGTAAAATGTGAACACATGATTATACTTACAAACCTCTACAGTTTTGCAAAAAAGTCAAACTAGAGCACTAAAAAGACATACGAATAAATCCTGGCTTAAAACTATAGTAACAATTTCTATTCCTATGAAGAATGACTTTGATTCACAGAGTTTGATATCATGAAATAACACTCATTTTCAAAATATAAAAGATTGGAAGAGATGAAAGACAAAACAGGGGCTCATTCAAATTTAACCTATAATTTTTCACAGTACAACCACTAGTTAAAAAGAAATTATCAGCCTGTAGAATATAAACAACCAAAGCTCAAAATATGAAATACAAAGTCAAATGTAAACAAGAAAAAAAATGTCTACATGAGTTTCATACAGTGTCTTCTCTAATCCTATGTATTTTTACTAATGTAAAATATATCAGCTTAGAAAGTATAATCTTAAGGTTCTTTAAAGTTTGTGATTACAAGGGATTACCTCCAAGATCAAAAGCAGCACTGGAGGAATACCAATATCACATGATCTAACCGCACAAAAATTCACTACTACTCAATTTCTGCATCACATGAATGTCTCACATAAATCAAGAAAATTAAAACACTTACATGTTTAATAGGAAGCATTTCTGATTCCAATTAAAGTTTTGTCACTATCTTTACCCAAACCACTTTCAAAGTATTTGACTGGCAATCCTAGAACTTCTTGAAAGACATGAAATGCCTAATTTGTTTTTAGTCATTGTCTTTATAACTTGAATAAACTCAAAAGCTACAAATGTAACATATTACTATAACATCCTAAAAATGTTGAGTTCCAAAAATAAAAACTCCTGAATTGTCTTATGTAATTTTTAAAGTTTGCTATAAGAAGGATGGTTTAAAAATGCAATCAGCTAATATGATCTATATAATTACCACTACTCAATGAGGAGAAATATCTCTATGTTGAATAAAGAGTAAAAAAATAATAAGAAAATAATTTGCAAGGTGTATAAGTAATCCCACATGACAGAAAGATTCTATATCACATCTTGACTACAAACAACAAAAAGAGAAAAAAAAAAAAAAAGAAAGGAAAATCTAGGTCTAAATATTTTATAAAGAAGACAGATTCCCAATTCAAATAGCAATAATTAGAGTGCTCTGATGGCTCTTACTCTAAATTACTGGAGGCCAACAAATTTCTTTAACTTCTGAAAAGTACAGTATGAAGTTTTAAGCACATTCTTTATAAACATTTTATGGACTGAATTACTAAAATATTCAGGTTTACCATAAATTAACTGTCATCAAGAACTTCAACCTCAGGAGACAGAAATACACACACGCAAAGATATAAATATATATTGTGTGTATGTATAGCAATCTTTTTAACTTTCTAAAGAAAGTTAACACTAAAAGTATGATTAACTCTTTGATATCACTTGTACAGAAAACAACTTTAAATTCCTTGCCAGATTCAATTCACTTATCTGTGTTACTCATTAGTAACAATTAGTTGAGAACCCAGTAAGAGTCACAGAACTGTACTCATTGCTTTTTACAAACATTACTCTATTCCTCACTGTATTATACACTTGCAAAGTATCCCTATTTTACAAATGAGAAAACTAAGTATCAGAAGGTTTAAGTCACATCATTAAGACTGAATTACTAAATGGTAGAAGCAGATTCTAATCCAAGTCCATCTAACTAACTTTAAGGTCTGTTTGCTCTTCCCACCACTGTAGACTTGCATTTATGCTAACCTTGTTCATGGGTTTAAAAAAAAATATCTCCCACTCTTTTTTTTCCTACAGAAGTTTATATTTAGGATTGGAAAGGAGAATAAAGTCATTTACGTGAATTATTTTTGTGAACACCAAGACACAATTTTCTCCAAATTCTTCTTAGTTTGACTTATATCATTTCAAATATGAATATTAAAAATTGCACTAGTTCAGCAAGACTTAAAGGCATGCATTACCACAAAAGACTTCTTACAACAATACTGAAGATTCTAAATAGATCAAAGATCCAAAAAGTTGGAATATACTGGTAAAAGTATTGCCAAACAGTAGCTCTGTTTACCAAGTGTAAACACAACTTTCTAGGAATAGAAGCTCAAAATTGCTTAGTTATGTTTAAAAGTCTTCATTCTAAATACTAGGATCAACCAGAAAAACAGATCTATAATTTCTTCACAGAGACTATTTTATAATTCCGTTTGAAAATGTCATTATTCCACCCTTCTTCTTGGAAGTTATTTTCATTAGTTATAGAATACTATGTCAGCAACTTCTTTCCAGCACACTGAGATATTATCCCACTGCTTTCTGGCTTCCATTTCTGCTCCTGAGCAGTCAGCTGTCAATATAACCACTACAGCTCCTTTAATCGTAATCCATCTTTTGTTCTCTGCCAACTGTTAAGATAGTCTATTTCTGGTGTTCTCCATGTTACTATGATGTGTATTTAAAATTCTCAGAACTTCTTAAATTCGTGGACTGGTGTTTTTCTCAGCTCTGAAAAATGCTCAGCCATTCTCTCTTCAAATACTGCTTCCTTTCCTATTATTTCTCCCTTCTACAATTAGAAAACTGATGAAACATTGTTAGACCTTCTCATTCTTTGTCCTATATATTGTAAGCTCTTTCTTTTTATCCATTTTCTTGTCTTTCTGTTCTACATTCTGAACAATTTATGTCCAGTTCATTGGTTCTCTTTAGTTGTATTTAATCTACTGCTAACCACATCCACTGAGTTGTCTTTTTTTTTTTTTAAAGACTTTATTATCTGAGATAGAGTGTGCACGCACACAACCGGGGGGGGGGGGGGTGAGGGGGAGGAGCGGAGAGAAAGGGACAAGCAGACTTTACACTGAGCACAGAGCCCAACATGGGGCTCAATCTCACAACCCTGATCATGACCTAAGCCAAAAATCGAGAGTCGGATACTTAACAGACTCAGCCATCCAGGCACCCCTCTACTGAGTTTTTCATTGTAATTACTGTATTTTTTATTTCTATAATTTTTGTTCAGGTCTTTTTCAAATCTCCCAAGTTTCTAGTTGCCTGCAGATATTTTCCACCTTTCTGTAAATCTAACAGTTGTTTTATCATCTCTGTCGGATAAGTCCAAAATCTGAAGTTTTTGTGGGTTCATTTCTGTCCATTGTTTCTGCTGCTTCTTACTCATGGTACCTTATTTCCTTGTTTGCTTGGCTGTATTTTACTGTGAGATAATTCTTTGGAAAATTGTTCATGGGCATTTCCTAGGACCAACGATAAAAATGTATTCAACCTGGAAGGACTTTCACTTGCTTCTGCCCAGCACCTAGAACCAGCTTTAAATTCACAATTTGAGATTCTGTTAGACCAGGTGACACTGAATTTGAGCTGCAAATCAAGGAGGAAGGCTTATGGTTATAACTTCTTAGGAACAGGTATTTTTTTCAATTCCAAAGCAAATATTCTTACAGTCTCCTGTGAGCAAGAACATGAGGTTTTAATCTTGGTTTAACCATACTCTCTGACCATAGCTCTTCTGGAGTCCAGTTTTATAGGGAAGGAATATCCTATTAGACTCCCTTCCCTGGGCATGTATGGCTTTGCGAGGCCCTCAAAACTAAAGTAAAAGTTTCCTAGAGTGTGGCAAATATCCTCAGAGGAAATGCAGGGGTTTTTCTGTTTTGTTTTTAAAGATTTTATTTATTTATTTGACAGAGACAGCCAGCCAGAGAGGGAACACATGCAGGGGGAGTGGGAGAAGGTGAAGCAGGCTCCCCACTGAGCGGGGGGCCCGATGCAGGGCTCGATCTCAGGACCCTGGGATCATGACCTGAGCCAAAGGCAGATGCTTAAGGACAGAGCCACCTAGGTGCCCCAAAAAGCAGTTTTAATATTCGGCTTACTTCTCTAAATTCTGCTTTCATGTACATTTTGACCTGGTAATTTCTCACTATCATGTTTGCTCCTAAGGAAAAAAAAATTCTAGCATTTCTCTATCTTTTCAGGGAATTACTTTATTCATATACTATAGCTGATCATATTACCTTGTTTTCAACTTTAATAGGTTTCACGTTTTTATATTTCAATCACTAAAAGTTTTATTTTGTGGGTAACTAACACTAATGTAGAACACCACCTCTTTATTCAGCTTGATTCACTGGTATAATCTAGGATAGAATGTTGCAAAATCCCAAAACAGATCAATTCCATTATATTATAAGATCATTAAGAGATGGATAGATTCTGAAATTCATTCACTACATATCTGTATAAACGCTATGGAATTTATTAGTCTTTTTTTTTTTTCTCCACCAGACACATGTGTAACGTACAAAAATTCTGTACCTGAAGCTACCAGAAGATTAGCCAAAGTGGTAAAAGATGACAAATAAGGAACTGAGTTTAATCTTGTTTCTGCCAAGAAATAGAATAGTAAAGAAAAAGACTAATATATGGAACTACATAAAAATTTAATAATTCTTTGTAAGAATTTTAAAAATGCATAAGCAAAATTAAAAAACAAAATTGAAAATATCTGCAATATATAATAGGCAAAGAGTTAAAATCTATAATATGCAAAAAGCTCTTGAAAATCAACAACAAAAACCCAAAAAGGCATTAAAAAATAAGATAAAAGCAATCTATCAATCTGTGCCAAGACATTAACCAAGAGCAATGACTTATAATACCTTCTGATAGCAAGTAATGGGCAAATATAATTTATATGCTGCACTAAAGTTAGGGTATAAATTAACACTATCTTTCTATTAGGCCATTTGGCAGTAAGAATCAAAATCTAAATTATGCATTCCCTTTATACAATAGCCCCATTTCCTAAACACACACACACACAAATAATCATCCCATTTCTAGTAATATACTTGAGTAATAACATCACTGCATGAAGACTTATAAAAACAAAAATAGAAAAATACAAAACTTATTAAAATTAGGAGTTACATGCACAATTAAAACTTAAAAATTCTGGAACTATATGAATAACAGAGAAAACATAGGGTAGGAATAGAAGTTACTTTTTTAAAATTTCACTTTATGTTTTCATTTGATTTTTCTTTAATTAGTGATATACTATCATGATTCTTGGGAGGTTAAAAATATAGATAGTATTTAACTCATCCAATAATTTTTGTAGTTTGATTTTGTTTGTTTTTTAGGTCTGTAGAACAGATGAAACATAAACACAAATTCTTCATATTTTTTTCATCAGGAGATGGAGTTTAATTCTTCTCCCATTGACTCTGGGCTGTTTAACCAGTAACAGAGCAGTTTTACCAATAACAAAGCAGAAGTAATGTTCATCAGATTGTCAGCTTCTACTTCCTACCTCTTAAATGCTTGTTCTTAAGATATTCATGCTCAGAACCCACCATTCATATCCAGGCCACATGGAGAAGCCTCATGCAAGTGCTCTGACCAACAGCCCCAGTTTAGCGCCCAGCCAGCAGCCAGCATCAACTGCCAGCCCTATGAATGAGCCATGTTGGAAGTGGAAACTCTAACCTCCAGTGAGCCTACATCAAGTGAAACAGAGATAAACTAACCCTACCAAATCCTACACAAATTATAAAATCATGAGTAAATAAATATTATTGTTGTCTTAAGGTACTAAGTTTTGGAGGGGGTTTATCACACAGCAGTCAATAACTGGAACAGTCTCTTATTTACTGCTATATATTCAGCATTTAAAATAGTACATGGTATGAGACACCTACTTTTAATAGTCACAGCTTCAGGAGTATGAGAAAAGATGGCATACATGGTTTTGATAGTGACAGAGCAGTCAGAAGTGGGACAAAGACTGTTAGGCAAAAAGACAATTATAATACATAATAAATGTTATGTTGTAGTACAGCGTATCTAGCCAAACAGAAAAGGACAACACAGACTTAGTGGTGTAAGCAGCTCTGTAGAAAAGTGATATTTCAGCTAAGACCTCACAAGAGTTAGTAAAATGAAGAGATAAAAAGACTATTCCAGGCTTGAGGTAAGCAAAATCCTAAGTAGTTCCAAAACCTCCAAGATTTCAGTGTTTTATAATGAAATCATACAGGAGGCAGAAGGAGACACAAGACCGAGCAATAAGTGATGGGAGGGTACTGAAAGGTTTTAAGCTATTGAGTAAGAGAATCAGCTGAGAGCTCATAAAGATCACCTGACTCCAGGGAAACCAGTCAGAAAACCCTACAGAGACAAAGGCAAAAGATGATGATCTGGAGATGATAAACCAGAGTAGGAGTAGTGGACATAAAGAGACACGTATTCAAGACTTACAATCCACTGAGACTGATGCCGTTACATGAGGATTTGGGCAATAAAAGGTTTCTATCAGGGTTCTGGCTTCAACAACCAGAAAGATGGTGGAGTCATCCACTGAGATAATTCATGTGGGAGGGGGAAAAGGTTTTATAAGAGAAGATGGTAAATTCAGTTATGAACATGAGCTGTCTATGGGCCATCAAAAGTGGAGTTATCCAACAAGCAATCAGATCACAGGTCTAAAGCTCACAAAAGAAATCAGGGTTGGAGATCTAAGATTATAGACTCTTCAGAAGCTTTTTCTCCCTTTACAACATTACTCTCTCACTATATAATATATAATATTAATCTCTCACTATAATATTAATCTCCTCAGCCACTCAGATATTATTCTACAATTCTCTCACAATTTGTCTTTATAACGTATCTCTCTCTCATTTTGTTAATGCTTCCAAAACAGTTTTACATTATGAGGAAACCCAAGTTTAATCAATGTTTTGCCACACCCTTTGCAAGGCAGGATGCGTGATGGCCACTGGTGAGAGCATTATGCAGGCAGTTTTAGTGACAAAAAAGGAAGGAAATTAGGAGTACTGCTCAGGACTACTTCACAGACTGGGGGAAAGCATCTGTAAGCCTGATGAAAGCAGAAAGGAGGTGGTGGAGCTATGCTCTGAAAGAGAAAATGAAGTGCATCTAGAGAATAAACAGGAAGCCAGAAAATCATTAAAAGGGCAAAGAAATACAAAAGGATAACCAGAAAGTAGAAGGGGGCAGAGAAAAAAGAGAGAGATCCAGGCACTTCCCCATCCCTACCTTTCCTATTTTGTCCTGTCTTCATTGCTTCCTGGTCTATCACTTCCCAATGGCTTCCATTAAACTCAGTTCTGACAATTACGTAATTTGGCTTGGAGAACTTTAAGTGGACCATAGCAAGACCACAGCTTGAAAAGGAAACTCACCATAAAAGTAGAAAATTATACTTCCTGACCAGAGGAAGAAAATCATGATACCTGATACTGCAAATAAACAAACCCAATGTTGCACAGTTTGATCTCTGTAGTCTATCAGTATTCCCTTTTAATTTCTGCCAAATCACAAAGAAAGAAATCTTCAAGCTCTAAGGAGATGAAAATGTAAAACCTCAGAATAATTGCTTGGGCAGTAGAGCTAGACAGCCACAATTATAAAGGAAGCTGCAGGCACTTTAACTTAAAGTACCAGAGTGTTGTGTTTTACCACGAGTATTTTAACATAAAAGGAGAATCACAAAATTTCTGAGCCAGAAGGGTCCTTAGAGATTACCAGTTCCAGCGGCTATAACAAAGTACCGTAGACCGGAAGGCTTATAAACAACAGAAATTGATTTCTCACAGTTCTGGGGTCTGAACTCCAAGACCAGGCTGCCAGCAAGGTCAAGTTCTGGTTGAAGGCCCTTGTCCAGGCCACAGACTGCTGACTTCTCATTTTATCTTCACATGCCGGAGAGAGGAAGCAAACTCTCTCTTGACTCTTATAATGGCACTAATCCCATTCATGAGGGCTCCACCCTTATTACCTCATCTAATTTTAATTACTTCTCAGAAGTCTCACCACCTAATACCATCACATGGAACAGTGAGGGAACAGGATTTCAACATACAAATTTTGGGGGGACACATTCAGTCCATAAGAGAGGTCACTTGGTGAAGCGGTTTTCCAAATATTTTTAAATCCTTCATAGAACTGGGTAGATCAATTCACAGTGACACCATATCAAAACGTTATATTTCAAGTCAATGAAATTAATAAAATCATTCCAACACAGCTTCCATAAATGAAAATTAATCATTAACAAAAATTCTACAAAAATGGCTAGTATCAGATGGTATGCTTATCTACTTGGAAAATATAAGAGAATTGGCTGAAAACCAGTTATAATAAATAGATTCAGAAAGTGACTAATTACAAAATACACACACACACAATGATAAAACTTCTGATATCCATACAGAAAGAATAAATCATTCATTCAGTAGTATTGAGAAAACTAATCAAAAGCTTAAAAATTTAGTACCCTCTACTTCACACTACACAACTAACCATGTTCTGGAATAACTGTAAACTCAAAATTTTAAACTGAAACTATAAAAATAGTTTAAAATATAAATTAATAGCTATATAAACAAAAGATAGGAAAAGCCTACAAGATTCATAAAGGAAGAACAAGATTTAACTACATAAATGTTGAAGTCTATATGAAGGCAGAAGAGGAGGAGGTATAAAGTCAAGTATGCCCAAATAAAGCACAAATAAAGCAAAGATGATAATACCCAATAACAGCAAGTACAGGGACTCTCAGCTTTGTAGTTAAGGGTAAAGTGGTACAATCTGGTCAAGTGTTTCAAAACTATTAAACATGGGCACATCTTTTGACCTACTACTAATTCCACTCACAACAATTCTTCCTAAATAAATAATAATGCATAGGCGCAAAGGAATATTAGCTACAGTAATGTTCAGTGTAGCACTGCCTGTCATAAGGATTGAAAGGAATCTAGGTGTCCAAGAATGGAGGACTACTAATAGCACCTTCATACAATGAAACGGTCATGGAGCCACTAAAAAGTGTGTGGGAGAATAACATCATTAGTAATAGAAAATATTAAATGAAAAACAAAAACAAGTAATAAAATAACATAAATCCACTTTTAGTTTAAAAAACAGGTGTATCTATACATGTGTTTATCCATATATATCTACAATACACATACACACACAAAGCACAGGTAAAAAGGTTAAAATTAACCCCTGAACTATTAAGAGTAATGAAGACTGGAGAAAGGAGGCAATTTATCACAAGCCTCCCTATGCCATACATACCTATCTATCAAGATGAGTATTCTTATTACAAGACTTCTGGACTTCATGAAGAAAAAGAAGTCTAGTTTAACCAATGCACGGAGAAATAGTGGTACCATCTACCCACTTCCTATCAACTCCACCTTCTCTCCCAAGCCCCACCAAGAATCCAGAGCAATCAATCCACCATCTCACCCCAGGGTGGCAAGAGATGTAACGTTAGTAATTCCTCTTGGATTCCTACAAGGTAGCTACTGGAATACCTCCAAAGGTACCTATTCTCGGAAACCTAAAGGGGTCAATTCTGATCCCCACTAATTACCAGCAAACGGAATGCGCCCATCTAGAGCCAGGACCTGTAACTTAGGCTCAGTCTTCTTGTAGTGCCATACCACCCCAACTCCATCAGATGGCAGATGCATCTCATCTCCCCCAAGGTGGTTATATGAGAAGTGGGGGCTTACTTCTCACTGATTTAATTATTCTGAATATCCCTATTTAGAAGCAGAGACCCAAACTGCTTTTAGTTCAACCTTTTTATCTTACTTAGATGTTTAGTAACAGTAAGAAAACTTTGTTGCTAACCAACATGTGCAACTCCATTTTCTAAACTAGTACTTGCAGTACAAATCTGACTTTTTTTTTCAGCCTTTCTCAAGACAACATAATCCCCTAAGAGAACTGAAGAAATTCCCAGTAGTGTGGACTATTATCTTTGATCATTTGTTTTTATAACATTTTCACAATAGGCATTACCCTTTGTAATAGAAAATTAAAAAAAATTTTTTTTCTAATGTCAGGCTAAGCTATTATACTGTAATTATTCAACCTAAGATATTCATGCACAGCAACATTTTCTTTAGATATACCACTAGTCTGTCATAAGTTATCATACAAAACTAAATCCAATCATTTTTTAAAAAGCAAACCATTCTCAATGTAGACTTCATGACCCATAAAAAGGTAAATGTAAGCATTCTTGTCAACACAAATTTATAAAAATTTGTAATCATCTATAATGCCTCTTTCAAATCTCTTAAATCTATTTTGTCTCAAAAAGGTAATAATCACCTTCCCTAGGCAACTGAGTTAAGAAAAATTATAAATACGCAATTACTAAATATCTTCACAGAGTCAGAGACACCACATGTAGCACAGAACAATAACTGAATGATATTATCTTCAAATGTTTTTCATCCAAACTAGTGGACACTTAATGAGCATCTACTGCATGCCAGGTCCCACAACAGGTGCTAAAAATAGAAAATGTTAACACACAAATCCTATACTCCAGTTCTTTTTCTAATCAAAGACACAGGTACTACGATAAATTATAAAACATATTTAGAGAGAGAGATCCCAAACCCTTATCTCCAATTCCAAAAATCCAAAAAACTCTGAAAACTAAAATTGTTTTTTAAGCTGTCAATAAAACACAGCCTAACATGAGGCTTTTTATGGTCTTTTTTATTCTACTTAGTGTAAACATGTATAAATTTGCTGGGAATATTAATGTGTACAACTACAGAGTGATTGTTCCTATCCACAGGAGTTTCATGATATATAGCATATGCACCATATTAATTTTCTAAATTCCAAAAATTTTACTTCTGAGACACATATGCCACCATGGGTTTAGATAAGGGGCTGTAGATCAGGTCTGGAGTATGAAAGGACGGAAGGATTATTTCAAGGAGCAAAGGAGTCTGCTGAGAGAGGTAAAAGTTATAGTTAGAAGAGCCTTCAGAAATAAGATTACTTTGTTCTAGGCTTCACAACACTACACTAGAAAATTTTAAACCAATCCTTTCATACCACCACTAAAAAATCTTTTATTTCTATAGACTTACTTCCTTGTTTTGAAAGATCTAAGCAGCCAAACCATATTTATTCATATTTAATCCCCCAAAGGGATAAGAGCATTACTATACCAATTTTGTATTTAATCCAAAAAGTACAAAATTTGTTTTGCCAGCCCACACAGCTTCATACCAAATAAATGTATAATTCCCATGAAGCTCATTCAAATACAATCAGTCTTGATTATGTGGTTATGATCAGTCACACTATAGGTTGTCCGTAGTAAAACACAGTACCTAACACTTACATGATAGCATTAACTATGTGTCAGACACCAAGCATTATATATGTATAAATACTATACTTATACATATATACACACATACAAATATACTCGTTTAACCCTCAAATCAATTTTCTGAGGTACTTATTATCATCCTCACTTTAAAGTTGAGAAAAGTGAGACACTATGAGGATAACTGACCAGCATAACATTACAATAGACATCACAACAGAGTCTGAACTTTGAGAGAAAAAAAACATTTACAACAGGGATTTGTTGTTATACTGACTTACTTTCCAAATTATTAAACCAGTTAATGAAGAATTAATGCTAAGAGAATCAGCCCATAGGCCCTCTCCTCTCACTTCCCCCTTTCACAACTGCCCACAGCCATAAAATCTCATTTCTCAAGTTCCAGTACACACACACTAACATTACTGCCATTCTAATCATCTGTCCACATTAAGAGAAATGTCTTAGACCAAGTGTATAAGCACTACTCCTCAGACTGGTGCTGATAGAGGACAAAGCTTTCAGCGGTCAGAGACAAAATGACACTGAAGTTGTCCTTATTACTTTCACAATGTTAAAATATGATAACAATGACTCATGCTTAGATTGTTATCGTCCTTACTGGCCAAATAAAAAATCAGTGACCCATCAGTCCCCCCGCAAAAAATCCTGAATGTTAGGATAACAAATACAGGGTAAGTCTACTATGTATGCATAGAGGGGGGAAAGGGGTGGAAGGTGGAAGAGAAGCATAGGCAAAAATGAACAATGAAAACTTGCAGAGTCAAAAGGAAGCAGACACTACTTCCACATTTAACAGTGACTTACAGACTTGAAAGAGATTGGTCTGGCAAACAGCTTTGCAAATTTCAATATCTTATTCAGAAAAGATTACAAGCATTGATGCAAGTTTTCATTACGCGATGGGGGAAATTTTTTAAAAGATGACAAGTTTGAATTTTAAAATGAAAGAAAAGCTCATAATTTTCAACAATACTAGGAAAAGGGGATTTTAAAAACTATCATTAATTTGTTTTCTTCCATAAAAGCTACATTCAGATTTATTAAAGTATGGACTTCTATAGAGTCAGCCAGCCAGAGTCCCCGCTCTGTGTTAGCATAGGACTTTTACCCTCTCTCTGCTTCAGTTTCCTTAAAGATTGTTGTGAGCATCACATGAGTTAAGATACATAAAGTGCTTAGAACAGTGTCTGGCACTTTGTGCTTCAAAAGCACTGTCATAAATATTATTTAAGAACATGAAGAAACAATGATAAAGTAAGGACTAGAATGAAAACTATACAAATTATGGTGCTAAAAGTAATTGATGTTACATTTCAATAAAGTTTGTAAAAAGTTAGATACAACCATTTTTATAGACATAAAGTATGAGGTTAAGAATGACACTTTTCAACTTTCCAATTTACATTTTCTTGATTAGATTATGAAGAAAATCTGAATCCATTTAGGATAACCTCAGCAGGTGGAAACCCTAAATTCTTTACAAGCTCGTTTCCAAGGCTCAGGAATGCATTGCTCACCTGAGGCTGCATCTAAGAGAAAAAGCAAACACTCAATACTTTCCTTATAAAAGAAAATTTCATCCCAGCAATGGACTGAGACACAGGATTCATAGTCCATAAGTTGATAAAACCCAACTACCCACAGCTGAGACATTCAGCTAGAAATACACAACGCTTCCATGGAAAATTCACAGGCCAGGTGATGTATGCACCACGGCACGCACAGGTAGTACCTACACTTCCCAGGTTGGGGCAACACACTCCGAACTACTAGCCCCTCCCCTGGTATCCCAACATAACCTACTCACCTTTTATAAAGGATTGTCTTAAAAAGAATTTCCTCAGTTCATCCTGCCTTTTGCCTTTTCTCAAACCACCTCTGCACTCAGGATGAATTAAGGCACTTACTCATTGACACGTCATTTTATTTCTTAGCACACACCTTATCCACATCCTTGCTACTCAAGAATTTTTCCTTGTCCAGCACCACCTAGGAGCTTATAAGAAATGCAGAATATCAAGATGCATCACAGATCTACTAAGTCAATTTGCATTTTTAAAGGAGAGCCCCAAGGGATTTCTATGCACATTAAAGTTGGAGAAGCACTTGTTTGACTCTACTGCAGATAGTTGTAAAAATTTTAAATGCTCAAGTTTACATTTGAATTTAGAAATATAGTATGAAAATTCCAAGACGTGGAATCAGAAAAGCTCATTTAGAGAAATCACAAACATATAAATGAATTTAAGTGATCAAAGGTTTGTTTTCAACAATGCCTACATTTACTACTTCCTGCTTTAAGTCAGTATTTTGTGCAACAGCACACTAATAATATAGTTTCTTTGTACTATATTTTGTTGTACAAAGTACAATGACTGGTTCTAGAAATCTCCGCAATCAGGCCCAAAGCTGTGCAACCTGCACGCTACAATTTCGGGATTTAGTGCAATTCAGGGTTGACAAACAGAACTCATTCCCAAAAATTATTCAGAAAAAAATCTGAAAGATGTGAACTTTAAATCATATTCCTGAAACTAAAACTAGTTAATAGGTATTGAACGAACTCTAGGTCATTTGTAGAACCAAAAATTGTTCAGGAGGTCTGTGTTCGTTTTTCCAGGAAAAGTAGGGGAAGGGGGGGATCAAGTTTCACAAAGTTTTTCTCATATCCTTAAAGGCCTCAACTTGCACGTTCTTACAGGTGAATAAACTTAAGTCGTACTAAAACAGGGTCACGTTGCTCTCCTCAAAGATGAAAGGCTTCTCTAGTCTAAAAGCTGCATTTTAAAAGGTTTGGGGATTCCGGGCCCCTTTCGCTTCCGGCCTGAGAAGGAAGCGTGCCGCCCAGGGCTGATATGAACGGGAAATTTACCAAGTAGGAAGTTGAGCCACAATCCAACCACCAGGCTCAGCCCACTTGCAGCAGTTGGCCTTGCAGCCTAGACCCCAACCTTCCAAGGCAGGGAAGGCAGGCGGACTGAGGCAAGCAGCCCCCTCGCCCTACCCTCCCTGGAGCTAGAGAAGCCGCCCTCCCACCACCCAGCCCCCACGGTACCCGGGAAGCGCACAAACGGGGGCGGTGCGACTACCCGTTCGCGGCGACAGCAGCAGCAACAGCAGCACCCTCAGGCCCTCCCGTGAGGCGGCAGCAGCTGCAGCAGCGGCGCTGGGAGAGGCGGGAAAGGTCCTGAGAGGCAGACGCGGAGGCCGGGGCGGGAGCGACTGCATGTGGGGCTGCACTGGAGGGAGGCGGAGGGGCTCAGGGGGCTCGGCTTTTTTTAACGATTATCATCATCATCATCTTGTTTTACCTTTGGCGCAGAAGGGCTCCCCAGCTCCTATTCCCTGAATCCTCCTCCTCCCCTCCTCTTTCTCTCTCTCTCCCTCAGTCTCTGCCGGGCGCTCGTGGAACCGGCCGGGCCCGGCCCGACCAGAAACGGAACAGGGCGGGAGGGGCGGCGGCGGTGACCAGCGACCACGTGACCACGCTCGCGCCGTAACGGCGGCTGCCTCCTGCTGCGCGCCCTCCCGGCGCTCCACCTCTAATAACCCCGCGGCTCGAGCGCTCAGGACCCTGGTGCGCAGGCGCCCGCCCGGCCTGGAGGCTGCGCGGGCGCGCAACGCGCTCGCTCTCGGGGCCCAGTCTGTGGGACCATGCGAGGCGCAACGTGGGGAGTGAGCCGCCGGCCAAACCCTCCGCTGAGCCGGCCGGCTACTAGGACGCATGCGCGGGAGGGCTTTTTCCACCCCCTCCCAAACTTTCTCCTTAATCGTTTCTCTCAGGCCCTCCATCCAGCGCGCAGCTGTAGCCTTAGGAACCTGCTACCAGGACTTCACCACTCACACCCACCACCACCTTCCCAGGGTGGGACTGAGAGTAAGAGAGATGTCAGCCTCTGAGGAACTCCTAATAGACTGGTCCTCCTGCCTCAGAATTTACATTTCCTAGTTGCGTGTAAATGGCCTTACGTTGGACATTTTTGTACAGCTGAGTAGACTCCTATTCATGCTTCAGGACCCAGCCTGTCATTTACTCTGAAACATACTCTACTCTGCTTTGGGGAAGTCATTAACATTTTTTTTAAGACTTTATTTATTTATTTGACAGAGAGAAAGAGATCACAAGTAGGCAGAGAGACAGGCAGAGAGAGAGAGAGGGGGAAGCAGACTCCCTGCTGAGCAGAGAGCCGGATGCGGGGCTGGATCCCAGGACCCTGAGATCATGACCTGAGCCGAAGGCAGAGGCTTTAACCCACTGAGCCACCCAGGTGCCCCGGAAGTCATTAACATTTTATGCAGATCTACTTTGTTATAAACCACATAATTTTTTTTTTGTTTTTTTTGTTTTTTTTACAAATCCACAATACTAGGCTCAGATTTTATCTCTACTCTTAAAACTTAGGATAGTATGTGTCTTCAGCATTGTGGTATCTCAGTAAAATTTTGATGACTACCAGAACGCAGGCAATGCCTAAACTCTATGTCTTTGTCTTCCACCTCTACTTACTCGTGATTTAAGATTCCCTTTAACCCTAGCACACGGAATGCTGGTGTTTGTTTCTCGAATATGAAAGCCTTTGAATGGGAATGCTAATTAGAGTGGTAAATGCTTCATCTAGTAAAAAAGATTTATGGTCTTTTATTAGCCTATCTTCTCAAAGAGCTCCAAAAGAAATTGATACTGTTGAGTCCAGAAGAAGGAAACCAAGAAAGAAAAAGGTCAAAATTTCAAGGTTAGCTAGCTCCTGTGTAGGGTTCCTGTATGGGAGACCTTTGTTCAAAACCCTCCCCTTTGCACAGGGATTCCCTCTCTTTCTATTGGCCCTCTTTGTTGCAGGAGCTGAACAGGTCAAGTTAATGCCTCTCACCAGGTCTAATCAGGGCAAATAATTAAAATGTAAAAACTTACTAAATGTCTTTTCTGGCTAAGTCCTGTCATCGTTACTGTTAAACGAGGTGAATACCGAGATGATGTTCAAGAAACATAACTAGCAACAAAATTCCAGAAAATGTTGGGATAAATGTTAAGCAAGAAACAGTATTAACAAGGGCTTCTGAGAAACTAGGAAAATCACAACCCTCAAGCCTCCAATCTGATAGGTCTGAAATGTTGATGGACTTTTTTCTACATTTACCAGTATATACACATGCACAGTGATCCCACCTGATAGTTGCAGCTACCACCCAGGATATGCTAGTAGCACCCCATTCTACACACATCCAGTCCAAGGTTCAGACTCTATGAGAAACTGTATTTTGGTGGCCTATGATAAACCCCAATATCCATGCCCCTGTGTAATACTCTTCCTTTGAATCTGGGCTGAACCCATCACTGCTTTAAATAGAATGTGGCGAAAACGACTACAAGTTCCAGGCTGAAGCCATAAGAAGACTTTGCAGTAACAACATTGAAATTTACTGGAACCTGCACTCTTGGAAAACGGAAATGATTAAGAAATCCCCCCCACCTGTGTGAGTTCTGGGACATGGCTTACCACAAAGAACCACCCTTACCCATATGACTTAGATGGGACTCTGTCCACTCTTTCTCAAAAGATTGGCAGATGACTCCTTGTTTACCTGTGACAAGACCAAAAACAGATCTTTCCCTTTTTGCTTGAACCTGTTGACAAGGTCAGGCACAAACCCTTCAACATCCTTTGGATGATTAGCTGAGATTAGAACCGTTTGTTGCCTTGAAATTAGCTAGACACAGAGATAAACATGCCCTGGCTAACTAAGACATCTGATTACAAAACAATTCCAACTGAGGCAGGCTGACTGGGTCCAAGGACTCAGAGAGGGTCCCGCAGGACCAGCCAAGAAGGTCCTTGTCTTTGCACAAGATAGAAATCAAATGTAAGCCAAGAGGAGAGTTTATTGAAGACATAGAGTGCAGACAGAGCATCTGGGAGACTCTTGGGGGTGTGTTGTTTTTATTGAGGACTGTGATCTTGTGCACATGTCTTCTCAGACATCCAGGAACAAAGATGAGTGTTTAAGTGTTTTCCATAAGTCATTTATGCCCTGGAGCTGGAGTCTTGGGAAAATGTTCCTGAAAACCCCACCTGGTCACTCCTTAGATGTTATCTATTGTGCTGGAAGTCTCCAAAGAAATCATTAACTCCTTGACCTTTGCAAGGAAGACGTACATTATCTGTACTATAAGGCATGCATAGGGTGGAGATATAGGTCCTAGTAAGAAAAGCGGCAGCAAAAAAAGCCATCTGTCATGGGGTTCCTTCAGTTTCCCTATCTCACAACTATAAGTCATCCCACATAACCTGTCTACTCCTCCCTGTAAAAGTACCAGGCAAAGCCCTGCTGAGACACTCTGATCTTCAAATCCAGGTACTCTCTCCATTGTAATAGTCTGCATAAAATCTATTTCCTTGTTCGTTCAGTTTTGTTTTTGACAACAGCTTCTGGTTTTGCCCTTTGGAGGAAGCACCATGTAAGAAATCTAACGACTCCAAGACTACCATGCTGTCAGAAGTCTAACCTAGCCATTTCAAGAGGCTAAATAGTGGAAAACTGAGGACCCAGGCTAATAGCCCCAGCTGTGTTCCCATTGAACTCAACACAACCTACCACACGTGTGAACGAGCCGTCTTGGAAATGGATTCTCTAGCCCCATCAAGTTGCCCCAGCTGATGCCATGTGGAACAGAGACGAGCTATTCTCCACCATGCCCAAATTGTAGAATTATGGGCAAATAAATAAAAGTGTCGTGCTAAACCACTCAATTTCGTGGTAGTTTGTTAGGCAGCGGTAAATAACCAAAGTAGACCTATGTATCCATTTGTCTGCTAGAGATGTGTTCTAAGTGTCCTCACAAGCACCTGAAACCCAACCTGCTCAAACTGAGTTTTGCAAATTTCCTCCAAACCTGCCTCTTCTTCTACGTCCTCTATCTTCTGTTGGTAGTGCATTCATCCCCCCGAGGCTCCAAAGAGAAAACCTGAGAGCTTCCCCTGACTCCTCCTTATCCTACCACATTCAGTCACCAAGTAATGGGTTTTCTTCTCCAGCTCCACCCACATCTCACCTCAGATCCTCTTTATCACTCTCCTGGACTAGTGAGTACTGAGAATTAGTCAGGTTTTTTCATGTTGCAAGGAAGAGTCATACATGTACCTAGATTACCTTAGAGGTTTATTGTCAGGCAGGGAGTGAAGAGATGTGGAAAACCAGCACAGTCATCTCCCATCACCTGTTTTGGGTAGTTTCAGGCTGGGAGGCCCAGCAGGCCTTTTGGAGAACCACAGAATGACCCCATCCTTTAGGCCACAACAGTAGCTCTAGGGATTTGGCTTCTCTCTAGCTTCTTACATCCTTAATCTACAAAAGAAAACCTGAGGGGTCTTTTAGTCCCTAATTGCTACAGAGTACCCTGACAGGGCTGAGACTGGCCTGCAATCTAATCTAGGAAAAAGAAACTAAAATAATAAAGCTGATGATTAATAACTCCATATAACATAAACATTATATGAAAATTCATTTTGAGTTATGCTACTTATAATACAATTCATATTTTAAGGTAGAAACATTAAATTTGAATTAACATCAGCATTCTTAGAAAAATAGCAATTAAGACAATTTTGCTACAACTTGGTTCTCTGCCTTGGCATCTATGTGCATTCTCTGTCTCAGGGCATGACAGAAAGTGAAGTGCACACACACACACACACACACACACACAGACAAATGCAGATGGTCTCTAGGAAAGGTCGAAGCCGTCTCCTCGGCGTCTGCCCCTGGGGACACTCAGTCTGGACCCTTTTGGCCAGGGCGACATCCACATCCCCTCTCCTGGCTCTTTTCTCTTTTACTCCACTCACCACACCTTGTAAATAGGCCACGTTCAGATCCTGAAATTGCCATAGGGACCTAGATTAACATAATAACAAGATGCACATTCTGCAACATGGTGGTGAGAAGGTACGGTAAGCATGGGCTGTGTGTGGAGCTGGCACTAGGAATCATCTCCTCCCTGAGTAAGTACCTGGTATAGCATCCAAGGAAATATCCACTCAGATCTCCTGCTGTAAGGAGCACAGTTGATTTTTAGCCTCAGCTGTTATCTTGCCAGATCCACCACTGTGTTTATGCTGAGATCATATTTTCCCTGGGCTGCTCCTAGTCAGTGATTGAGCACAGCAGGGGGATTAGTGCAGGCCCATTGTGGAGGGATGCAGGATTCCTCTAATGGGCAGCTTTGGCTCAAAGATTCCCCACCGGCCTGGTCAAAACTTTCTTATAACTCCTTGCAGTCTTAGGATCTTCTTGATCAATCTTGCTTCCTTCCCCCTTAGCTTTTACAGTTGTCAGACCTGCATTGTCGTCTGGTCTCTCCCTAGTCCAGCTTCCACTTCCTTCCCTTTATCCTTCGCTGGTACTTTCTTGGTAACATTTGTGTGCATCCAATCCCATCATGGTATCTGCATCTATGAGGACAAAAATTGAAACCTACCCCCATTCTGGGACTTCCTCTGGCCCATCCTCAGACTAGAGCTACAGGATACAGTTATGATTCATATCAAGAAATCTAAATTCTTTAATTCTTTTGTGTTTGGGGTTTTGAAAAACTTTTCATCTCCTAGAGCCATCCATTAAATGCAGCTAACCTCAGGTAGGGATAACAATAAGCTAAAGCCTTTCACTCTGAAGAAAATAAGATACTTTGAGTTATTTTGACTGTAAAGATAATTAAGATTATAATAAAGATTGTGAGGCTAATAATAAAAGTTATTAAAAGTTTTATGAGATAACAAGGGCCATTTGGCCCCTCGCCTCCCTATCCTGTGTTCCTGTAACAGATAGGTTGGGAGCTGTTTGTTCTCATGCATAATAATATCTCCCACAAGCCTCAATCACCTCCCCCTTTCCCCACCTCCAACCTTAATCAAGAACCTGAAACAAAGGTTTGTTCTTTCTGGGAGAATTGAGAATTGGGATTAAAGCAACATGGCTAGAGGAATGTGGCTAGAACTGGAACAGCCCCATGGAGTAGGCCATTTCATCAGTCAGTGTCTGACCAGGAGACTAGAAACCATTTTACTTATTTACAACAGAGGGAATCTAATACAGGGAATGAGTTATGCAGGTGAGGACCAAACAAGCAATGAGGAGGTTGCCTTGAGATTAGCAACAGCAGAAGGGAGCTATACTATTCCCAGGTGAAGAGATACAAGAAAGAGATCATGTTACTGGGACCCCAGGGGTGGGGTCATGAGATGGAATCAACATCATGGTAATAAAGAGTCTGAGTAGTTGTAGGAGCGCCTGGGTGGCTCAGAAGGCGAAAGCATCCGCCTTCCCAGGGTCCTGGGATAGAGCCCCAGGTTGGGCTCCCTGCTCAGCGGGAAGTATGCTTCTCCCCCTCGCTCCCCCTTCCCCCTCCCATACCTCTCCCCATACCTTCCCCTTTGCTCATGCTCTCTCTATATCTCTCTGTCTCAAATAAATAAATAAAATCATTAAAAAAAATTCTGAGCAGTTGCATGCAGAGAAAAACTAAAGGTAGCTTTGGTCAGAAAGCATTTATAAGGTTCACTCCTCCCCAACTGACAATCGCAAGGAAGGGGATAATTTTCTAAAGAAACGGTTATTTGTCAGATAGGGACAAATTTTGGCAGACAAAACAACACATGTTCACTACATTCCTTCCATTAGTTACATAATTTCAAAATGCTCTTACCTAATATAGAATAATTATCCATTTACTAACTGTGTAATTAAAGAGTAGGTATCAGTAAGTGCTCAACCAACTGATTAGTGATGTTAGGCTTTAAAGTCATTTTAACTCTCATCCCAGTCATGAAAAAACAAAAATGACATTATTCTACAGAGAGCCTACCAAAAAAAATAATAAAATGCTGAAACCAGTAATTGATTTATATGTAGTATCTGTCTACCTGTGTGTAATAGACAGCTGGCTCCTCTTCCCCTCCAAATTTATTTTTCTCTTTTTTTTCATTGGAATTGACTTTTAGCTGGGCACAGAGCCCACTGTCTGGAGACTACATTTCCCATTCTGCCTTGTGACCGGGTATGGCCATGTGACTTTGTTTTCATCTATGAAGTGTAAGAAGTTGCAATGTGTACCTTTTCCACATTACTTGCTTAAAAGGAAATTGCTTCCTCTTTACTGCCTCTTTTATATTCCTGCCACCTGGAACACAGACATGGCAGAGCATAGTAGCTGGCAGAGCAACAAGATGGAAGGAAACCAGGTCCCTGAATTGCTTCGTGGAAAGCTGTCTCCCAAAACTGACTGCCCCACTACACCTTTAAAGTATAGAGAAATAAATTTCTACTTTCTTTAAACCACTGAGGTTTCTTATCTCTTCTTTGAGCCGCATACCCTTTACCCTACCTGACATAATGTATAAGTTATTATACTCTAAGTTGTTATGTGAAGAATCTCACCAAAGAATGTCTAGGTCAGTTTTTTAAAACAGATAAATTCACTTACCTTAGAAGAAACAATGTCAATATTTATGGATATATGAAGAATATCAAATGCTTTGACACTGCAAGGCCCATATTTGCATCATTATGCTATTTAGTATCACCAGCACATCATGCTCAAAGTTGCCTGTAAAGATCTTGGAACTGTCAGAGACGTTAGAAAACAGAATAGAATAGAGGTTAAGTGCATAGAACCAGGACTAGAGTTGTCCAACTTCACATCCCAGGTCCTATTACTAATTAATGGTATAATCTCAAGAAGGTTATCTAAACTCTGTGGCTTTAGTTTCATCTGTGAGATGGATGGGGATAATAATAGCCTTTACTTTATCAGGTTGTTGTAAGCATTAACTGAGATAATCCACTATAAGATATTTAAGCATCTGGTAAACATTCAATTAAAAAGTATGTATTGTTTTTATATTATCTTATATCTTAGAGTCTTAATCAGAAAAGTCTTTATCAGAAAAGTACATCTGCAGTCTGGAGAAAGAGCATATTATTCTAGATATAGCAATAATGGTTGGGATTCATGGTTTGCACGCACAAATTAGCAAATTTTGCCCTTTACTTTGGGCATCAGATAGACAGAGGTATTTTTTGTTGGACTGCCCAAACTTCTATGATATACCCACAAATATGCCTAAATGGCAATGCAGTAAAAGTAATGTCTTAGCTTTATTATTCTGAAGCACTATATCTCAAAACATTATCCTATAAAGAGAAAGAACTCATAAGAGGGAGATAATCAGTGTTGATTTTCAACAGTTCTGTAGAAGGACAAAGGAGTCATGATCACAATTATGTAAAGCCATTTCTTTGAAGCTTTTGTTCTCTGTAATAGCATTTATTTCCATTGGATTACTTCTTCTTGGTCAGGTGTGTACAGATGGTTCCTTAGTAAACACCTTTCAACAGTGATTTTATAGTGTCTGTATTCCATATGAGACCTCACATTTTTTCCAGGTGCAGGCTTACAATGTTGTGCCAAGAAAAGTGTAAATAAGCAACATGGCTTATACCATTTAGTTCATATCCTTGTTATAATGTTTGTCCCATTGCGTTATGACCAGCTGCGTGAATGTCTGACGCTTCCTGGACTGAGTTCCTCAGGGGTAAACAGTATCATCTCCATATCAGCAGTATTTTAAGAAGTGCTTAGCATCTGGAAGGTATTCAATAAATATTTGATATGAATAAAAGTAAATATGTATCACATTATGGAAATCATCAACTTGCTACATGATTGAACAGTATTTTATTTCTCTATTGCAGTATAACAAACTACCACAAATGTAAGTGCTTAAAACAACATACATTTATAACCTCACAGTTTCTGCAGGTCCTAAGTTGGTACATGGTTTACCTAGATTCTCTGCTTCAGTATTACTGGGGACTATTCTAGAGTCTATTCACCACATAAATAAGATGTAAGTACTTAGTCCACTCAAATGAAGAAACTTGCTTGGGTTCACATGCTAATTCATGAGAATGTCCAGGGGTTTGTCCAAATGCATTAATGCTCCAGACACATGAATGTAAGAGGGCAGACTGTCTTACACAGAGATCCTAACAATTCAAATGGATGAGTTGAACCCCAAAATCACCAGACCATTTTGTTAGGATGAGTGCCCATCTAGAAGTCCTTTAAACTGGTGACTGAAATATGAACATTGAAGGTATGCAACATCTCTCAGCTAGCTTGGGAATTCAGAGCAGAAATATCTCATGTGGTCCTTGGCATCCTCTAGGTGATTCCAACCATTTGAATAGCCAGCCAAAAGCACTAAGCCTGCATACAGGGCAACAAATGCACAAGAACCATCAATAACGGGAGAGGTATTAATTAGCTATTGTTACAATAATGGTGCATAACAAACAACTCCAATATCTCAATGACTTATAGAAGCATTTATTTTTCTCGCTCAGGGATTGCAGGTTGGCTGTGGCTCACATAATCTCATTTGGGCTTGGCTGTGCCAAACTGGGCTAGGCTGGACTCCAGGCTTTGGGCTGGGTTCAGGTCTGTTCCACATGTCCTCTTCATTCTGGGACCCAAGCTACGGAGGGGATGTTCATGTTCTGCTCAAGGCAGATGACAGAAGTGCAAGTGAAGCAAGTGGAAACATTAAAGAATTCTTAAGGCTTTGGCTCCAAACTGACACGCTATTACTTCTACTCACATTCTATTAGCTAAAGCAAGACATACGGCTAAGTTCAATGTCAATATGATTTGGAAGTCTACCGTGCTTACTTCAGTGGGAGGCAATGCAAAGTCCCATGACAGGACATGGTGAATAATTCCAATATAAAGAAAGACTAAAAAATGGGGAGTAGTGAGCAAAGGCAAGCACAAGGTAGCAAACTTCGAAGCTGGTCAAGTTGCTTGTGACACTGTATGAGCTCCCTGAATGATGCTTTAAAAGAACGAGACACACCATCACGTAACTAACAATTCAGGCCATGCGTTGGTACAACACCATCCTCCCTTGATATGTAATCCTCTATAAAATACAAAATCTACATTATGGTAATATAATAAAGGTAAAGATTTTACAAGCACAAGGACCTTAAAAATTATAGTTCCCATGGCAAATATAACATAGCTTTTTGTGCCCATATACTTTAAAGACAGAAGTCCTAACTATAAACAGTAATGGGAAATCATGCATATTCAGGGATGTGGGTGATGAAAGAGTTATGGGTTCAGTTAGAAAAATTACTTTGGGAATTTTATCTTATGGATGAAGCCTCAAGTAATGTAAAGCATAATACAACTGAATGTTTAATAGGTGGTTGAATAAAGTAATTTTCATTCAAAAAGGCTGCAATGTTGTAATCCAAATAAAAAGAAACACATTTTCTTAGATGTATTATGGATAGTGCCAATATTTTATTCCTGTGTTTTTGTTTCAAATTTTAGTAGTTTTCTTTAACTGATGGTTCTTTGTCGGTATCTATTTCCTCACAAATGAGTCGGCCTCATGAACCTGGCAAACTGACATATTATGTTTCTGTTTACTTTTTAATTTGCAGACCCTCCAAAGATCAGCTGTTCGCAACTATTATTTACCTATACAGTTAAAATGAATTAATATGGAATCATTTGCAGCTTGCCATTTAGCTTGGCTTATCTGAAGGACATTAGATGTTATACTATCTTTAATTAATTAATTAGATACCAAACTCAATTTAAGTTACATAGACACACCAGAAGTTGCAACACTATTCTATCAAAAATACTTAAAGAACATAATGCCATTCCTTCCAATATAATGCTATTCCTTCCAAATTCTGTAGTGTCATAATAAGTGTCACATATGCAGCCAACTCCTGATATCCAATTATCAATTCATTTATGTATGCCTTAAGACATGAACAGATGTATTCCTGAAAAGCTGGAGAAGAGCTGAATTCCATATATCAGACTATTCTCTCATTTAACTTCTATATCTTATGTTAAAATATTGAGAGGTATATTCCTAGGGTAAAAGCCTTTAAAAGCGTGTCTACAATTTGGGCTCACAAAGGGACTGTCTAGAGATGTTACAGGCTGCCTTACAATTTCCTGTTAAAATGCCCACAATGATACAGAAAAGAGGAAAGACTGGCAATAGCACTGTGGACTTAAAATGAGGTAGGAACAGTTGCTAAAGTCCAGGTGGAATTTCCAAACTGTTTTATCAATGATGATGGGCTGAAAACGGATTCTGAAACTACTTCCCTTAAGGTCTTCCCTCTGATACAGACTATGACAGATGATTTAAAAAACCAGGGGAAAAAATATGGCCTCCCTATCCCATCTACATTTAACTCTGACATGGAGATATTTTGCTGACCATAAATAGCAACTGAGCCAGTGAGAACTACAGTTCTGTCATCCACCGTCTCTTCTCCCACCTAATCTCAGTAGCACCTAACTCTCTAGGCATTCAGAAACAACCCCCAGAAATAACATGGCAGAAAGAGGGGCAAGGCAACAGGCTAAATATTGGGATTTTTAGTTAACCCAGTGAAAAGTGCTATAAATAGGATAGAGACAGAAAGGGCATGAAGAAGACTGCCTAATGGGTGAGTAGACCTTACTTGCTATATACTTTTCTTTCAAACTGCTTCGTCAGACCAACCAATGTTGAACGCAGGAGAAAAATCCAACATCAGACCAGTAGACGTATATTAACGTATTAGAGCAATGCTATTAATTTTGGAGAAGTGATTTCTTTTTTTGTGTGGGACAAACTCCCCTGGCCTTGAGCACTGATTCAGGTCATGCCCCCTGTATTCCAGTTATTAATATTGTGCAACAAACTACCCCAAACTTGGTAGCATAGAACAATTAATTGTTTTTGTTATGTTCACAGATTCTATGGGTCCGGAATTGGACAGGGCACAGCCAGGATGACTTTTCTATGCTTCACCCTGCATGGGCCTCAAGGTTAAAGACTCCGAGGCTAGGGGATAAGTGAACGGTTGGGAGCTGGAATCTCCATCAGTCATGTATCTGGCATATAGGCTGGGAGGACTGGAAGCCTGGGACTGCTCATCAGAGCACCTACACAAGCCTCAGGTGGTTTTGTTTCATCACTGCCTCTGGTGGCCTGGAGATAATTAAGACTTACACATGGCAGTTCAGGGCTCTGAGTGTGATGAATGCTCTGGGGAAGAAGGGAAAAGTGGCATAGTGCTTGCTGGCCTTACCTTGAAAGGCACACAGCGTCACTTCTGCTGCACTCTTGACTACAAGTGAGTCTAAACCCACCCAGATTTAAGGTCAAGGGCATGACCCACTTTTCAGTGGGAAAAATGTCAAGGAAGATACTGTGTCATCTTTGGAAAATAGAATCTGCCCGTCATTAAGACTATGTGTCTCAGTTCTATGGCTGCCACAATAGATTTAGTCTCTTAAACAACACAAATTATATTATCTCATTCTCTAAGTCAGAAATTTGACACAGATTCCACCAACCTAAATTAAGATCTCAGCAGGCTGCATGCCTTTCTGAAGGCTCTAAGGGAAAGTCTGTTTCCTGTTTACTTGGGTTGTTGACAGACTTCAGTTCCTTGAGGTTGTGGAACTGAGGCCTTCATTTTCTTGTTCGCTGTCAGCGGAGGCTGCTCCCAGTTTCTAGAGGTCACCCACATTCCTTGGCTAGTGGTCCTCTTGCTCCATCTTCAAAGTCAGTAACAGCAGGTTGGGTCCTTCCTAGGGAACACCCCTCTGACCCTTCTATCATCACATCTCTCTGACCACAGCCTAGAAAGGTGGAAAGGTTCTCTGCTTTAAAGATTCATGATTAGATGGGCCCACGTGGATAATCTAGCTCATCTCTCCATCTCGACACCCATAACTTTAGTCACATCTGTTCCTTTTGCCATTTAAGGTAACATTCACAAAATTTCAAAGATTCAGGCATGGATATCTTTGACAGGGGCATAATTCTTCCTGCCTGCTGACCACAAACCAAGATGCCTACCCATATTTCACAATTCTCCTCTTGTGGTGGTGCCATCCCTGGTTAAAATGTACTACCTTAGGGATTTTGCACGTTAATCTGACCTTCAGGTTTAGGTTTGAGATTAGTCAAGGACATTCACTCAGTCTATTGGAAAACACCAGTCTCAAACAATAGTGCACACCAAATGCCAACATGAAGAGAAAGGAAAAAATTCAATTTAGGGGTTCCTGAGAAAATACTGTAGCATCTGGGAACAGAAATCCCACCTTTTAATATTCAAAGGAAGATCATGGTTCTGAAAAAATAAAATCTCTAAGAAATACATTAAAATTTTACTACATATATGCTTGAAATAATCAAAAAGATGCCCAAGAACATGGCTTCTTGTGAAGAGAACAGAAATGACAAGACCTACATAAAGAGGTCTGTGAAAGGGAATGGATTGAAATGAGAAATAAGAATGTAAGAAAACCCCAAATACAAAAGCAGAATTAAAATCTACACAGAAGTGAGTAAAGGGCAAAACTGACACTGCAAAATAACAAGCCAGTAATGTGGAGGAGAAACAGGAGAAATCCTCCTAGAATGCATTATCATGGATTTAGGACTCTTGGTTGCAAATAACAGGAACTTCACCCAATCTAGCCAATGAGTCGTCCTTTGTTCTAAGAATGTTCAAGTGGAATCTGCCACTTGCAACCAAAATAGTTCTAAAATAGTTTGGATAGTATATACCAAGTTTGAATAATTTAATTACTAAGGCTGATTTAACATATGTATGTTAGACTTTGTGTTCCACAAAAAGAAGTTGTGTCTTTTCCACTCTCCATGGAATAATGTTGCACTTAACTATTTCTTCCTTCTTTTAAGAGTCAGGTGTAGTTAAATGACTCTGGAGTTAAATGACAAATGATTATCATTTGATCATATATATTTGAGCATTTCTATGTAATATATCATAATTCTTTGCCAAAAAAATCCCCAAAACAAAATGGAAAACAACTCGACCAGAAAAACTGAGAAAAGACAGGGGCATGAAATTGATAAAGATAAAAGCAGAGATTAATAAAAAAACAAACAGAAACATCGATAGATTCATTCATTCTTTGAAAAAGAAGGCAAAATGTAAAGATATATTAGTTTTCATAGAAAGTGGATATAAGCAAAGAATACGGAAATTTTATTGGAAAATTATTCAAGCAATTTTATGAAACTGATGAAACTTTGATACCAAACCTAAAAAATGTAATACACACTTTTATGTAATAGGATCAAAGCCCACAACTGACAAATGTTCATAAATAGAATTAATCCGTTATACTAAAATCATAATCTGCCATTTTTAGTTGCATTTAGACTTCTACTATAAAGATGCTCTAATATTAGGAAATCATATATACATATCATATCATTAGGACAAACAAAAAACTTCACCTCAGTAGAGGCCGAAAAAGTTATTTAATAAAGTAAACATTCATTCCTGATAGAAACTCTTAATATACCAAGAATAAAATTGTTTCCTTTATAACTCTTTATTACTCTTTTTACTGTCTCCGTAATTTTGACTTTTAAGAAGAAATACAAAGGGTCATAAAACTTACAAAAAATGCAAATTAAAGAAAAAAATAGTAATTGTTCTTTGGTCTCAAAAATAGGCTAAGACTAATAAAAGATGATACTCTAGAATTGTTGGATTCCAAGGTATAAATTTACATAAATTTCTTAATACATATTGCCAAATTGATTGCAAGTTTCCTGTAATTTGGCGTATACACAAGAGATTTATACACATTCACACCCTTGGACCCAATAATTCTACATCCAGTTACCGATCCAAAAGAAATTAATCAGTAATACAGAAAATTATTTTATAGAAAGATGTTTACTAGAAGATTATAATAGATAAACTGGAAATAATTTAAAATGATTAAATAGTTATAACAATAATTCCATGAAATCGAGTATTTTATAGACATTACAAAGAATTTTAATAACTTGCAAAAAACACCAACAATACCAACAATGTGGTATTGTAAATGGAAAAGGGATACAAAATTATATGCGGTATGATCTCAATTGGTTTTAAAAAATCATTTATACCGATATATATTTTGAATAGCACTCATATAAGATAGCAGACAAACTAGGAGAAAACCACCAAAACTTTACAGTGATTATCTCTTAGTTGATAGTTTAGAGACTATTTTGACATTCTTCTTTCTTCTTTTTTTTATAGCTTACAAATTTTCTACAGCGAACATATATTATTTTTATAATCAAGTATTATTTTGGGGCACCTGGGTGGCTCAGTCAGTTGAATGTCTGGCTCTGGATCATGTGCTGGACATGGAGCCTACTTTAAAAAAAGGTATTATTTTTCTAATCAGAAAAAGGAGACATTTTAAGATTAGCTCTTCTCTGTAAGAAAAGAGCATTCCATCATCAAGTTATTGTGTGGCAGTTTAAAATCTGAGGCTTACACTTTCTTTCCTCCTTGACGATGGTTGATCGACATTGCTTTGTTTCATTTTAGGGTACTCCAGACTCCTAAATTAGGTTTCTTCCTGGCTGCTCTCATGGGTGAATTTCTTTGCAGTAGGCTTGTAAAAGATTAAAACGGTCCCATTATTCATAATAGCCAAAAGGTGGAGGCAACCCAAGTGTTCATCTGCAGAAGAATGGATAAATAAGTTGTAGTATATACATACAGTGGAGTATTATCCAGCCTTAAAGAGGAAGGAAATTCTGACACATGCTACAACATGGATAAACCTTGAGGGTATATTGTAAAGTGAAGTAAGCCAGTCACACAAAGCCTAATACTGTAAGATTCCACTTACATGAAGTACCTAGGGTAGTTACATTGATAGAGACGGAAAGTGGAATGGTGATTGTTGGGAGTGGAGGAGTGGGGGAGGAGAAAATGCGGAGTTCTTATTTAATGGGTATAGAGTTTCAGTTTTGCAAAGTGAAAGCGCTCTGAAGATTGCACGACGAGAATGTACCTAACACTACTAAAAAATTACAATTAAAAAAGAATAAGTTGGCAAATTTTATGTTAAGTCTATTTTACCACACACACACACAAAAGATTAAAAAAGAGAGAGAGGACACAAAGGAAGTATAGAAAGCTCTATCTAGCACAGGCAAGGTGTATTGCACCACTAGCAGAACCTTAGAACTGGACCGCTGGGACCTCACCTTTGATTACTGCAAGTCTTCATTTACTAAATCTGTTCCCTGCTTTATTAATTCTGTGAGATGAAAACTCTGCATATCAACTTGTCATCAATTAATGGATATTTGAATAATTTGTAGCACACTCACATGGAAATAAGCTTTCTTAAAGCTGCATCCTTAGAGGGGCTCTTAATCTGGACACCACCACTGTGAAGTGATCCATGAATGGGTTCAGGGTGGGTCTTTATTTCCGTGCAAAATTCTGTGTGTAACTGAATATGTTAATTTTATAAAAGAAGCCCATTTGCTCTTAGCAGATTTTCAAGGGGGCTCCAAAGCCGAGAACCACTGTTATAAGGAGTATTCCCTATGTGATTTAGTCATTTCACTACCCACATACTCTGGCTATCTCTCGAACAATATCTAAACACTTTCTGTAAGTTAGGGTTTTATGAATATAACAGAATGAGAGTGATTGACCCTTCATTATCGAAAGTTCACGATGTATATAGTTTCCACCGTCTTTAGCTTCAGCATGAGTACGTAGAACAGACAAGAGTAGTCTAAGTTTTAGTCCAGTACATTCCAGATTCCTCTGTTTTCTGTCTATTCATGGTCTATTGTAACTTTTGTGTCCTAAACTATTCTTGTCTTGTCTGGATTTCTGCTGAGATGTAACTTTTCTTTTTTTTATTAAGACCTTCATTTGTGAATATTTCTCCATTTTTGCTTATGTGCTTGATCAGTGTTCACTCCAAAACAGTAGTTTAAAAAATTAGAAATGTATTTTATAATATAATCCATTGCACATACACTTATATATACATATATATGGAACAAAATGTCTCGAAATAATACCCTGACTGCATTCTATTCTATTCCATTTCACTCCACTCCTTGCTATTCTACGTTAGCTATAAAAAGAATTGCTACTTGTGACCTGAATCCATGGTTCTCAAAGTGGTTCTCAAATTTGGCTGTACATTAAGATAACTTAGGGAGCTTTAAAAATACTCATGCCTGAGTCTATCCTTTGTCCCTGCTCCCTTCAATTGCCACCAATTGAAGACCGTGATTTAATTGATCCGGGGAAGGGCCTGGGCATTGGAATTTTAAAGAAGCAACCTCCAACCATGGGGAATCATCTGATGTGTAGCCAGGGTTGAGAAATGGACTTAAATGGATTTCACCCTCCTCTGTTATGTCTCATTCCTCAGGTCAAAAAGCATTGTTTGAAATGGTCTCTGTGATTACTGTTTGATGACATAGCAACTTAAAAATATTTTTATTACATTTCTTTTATTTTAAAAATAATATTTATTATCTCTTTATTATTTATTCAAATGCACCCTATCAAAGACTGAGGCTTTCATTTGCTCCTATACCTCTGACCTTGCATAAGCCACTTGGTGATCAATTCCAGCATGTGGACTAGACCAGTTCTTCTCAAATTTTAATCTCAAATTTTAACGTGCATCAAAATCACCTGGGATCCTTGTTATAATAAAGATTCTGATTCAGTATGTCTGGGATGGGGCTTGACATCTGCATTTCTAATGAGTTCCCAGGTAAAGCTTATACTGCTTGTCAATGAATGGCACTTTGAGTTGGAAGGTACTAGACAAAGATGCTTCAACTCATCTTTCTAATCGGATCCTTCTCTATTCTCTGGCTAGCTGGCTCTGTGTTCTTTCCCTTAGTTATTTACAGTTTTGCACAAACCTTGATGAAGCAGGTGGTATTTTATTTCCTTCCCATTGATAGGACAAGTGACCTCCTGATTGGGGCTCAAGATGACAGGGAATCCTCTCCCCAACACCAAATGAACAGATGTGTGAAAATTATGAACCTTAGACATCAGACCAGTAAACACCCACTCTGCTATTGTGGTTTGAGCAGATTTCCCTGATTGTATGTCCCCTACTATGCAGGTGTATGTGTGTGCATACCCACTTGTAATACAATAAATTCCCAAACTGTAAGCATTCTTTCTAATCGTTGAAACCGAATAATGCTTTCTTAGCAAGATATCTGTAGTTGAATTTAACACTAACCTACATTAAGGTATTTGTTTGCAAGCCTGTCCCTTACCAGTGTATAGGCACTTTGAGGTCAGGGACTATGCCTTACTCATCCTTGTATGTCAAAGAGCCTATTGGCCACCTAATGAATATTTATTTGCTGAATCGAATAATGGTAGTAGTAGTTCTTAATTACCATGATAATGCTCAGTGGTACCACTTCAAATCTTGGTGGCCGAAACGAATTGCCATTTATTTGGCTCATCAGTCTGGATCATCTGATGATGTGTCAGATGGTAGGCTCATTATTGCCACGTGACAGAGGTGACTGGGCATTTGCCTCTCATCCACCAGCAGGCTAGTCGACTCATTTTCTCAAGGTGGTGGCAGAAGTGTAGGCGTGCAAGTTGAGACAAGTAGGTGCTTTTTCAAGCTGCTGCTTGCACATATTTAGTAATATCCCATTGGCCTCAACAAGTTCCCTGACCACCCCGGAGTCTGAGTGCACTGCTGAGGGATATGGCGAAGGACAATGGTAAAGAATTGGAGCCATTTTTGCTCTTAATCTACCACAGTGGTTTTCCTTTTCTCCTTCATCTTCACAATTTCATCCCCCAAGTCTAAACTTTCTGCAATATGTGGAAACACAATAATGATGCCGAAGTCCTTCCTGATTTTAATTTTGAAACCACTAGTTAGTACTGCCATAATAGAGGCTTGATCCGAAGTGATTTAGTCAAAGACACGAAGACCCTGATTTTTACTGGAGTGCAGCCTGGGTTTCATTACCGTCCATTCTCATGTCAGGTGTATCAGTCACAATCCTACCCACCTGCTGGCGCACCATCCTTCCAGGCACTGGGCCAATATGCAGGGAAGCAGACAGCCATGTGTTTTAATCAGCATCTGTATCTTGATTTTTTTTGGGTTGCTCTTTGAGCCATGTTAAACAAAAACATAAAAATTACCTTAAAAGCACCTTGATGAAAAGACACTGTTACCAACTTTCTCATCAGATAGGAGGAAAATACTGAACATGGAGTTAAGTGGCGAGCATCGCCGAATTCACTGAACCCTAAATAAAAAACCTAATAAATGCCTAGTTTAACAAAACGATCATAAAGAAACCATTGATTGTAATAACAAGAAAAACTAAACAACCAATGACATTCTCGGTGTCCCCTTACTCATCTACCACAATGAGATATATTACATGAAACATATGCACATAATTGAGAGGCAAATAGAATTGCTTAAAGGGAGATATTCAACTGACAGCAATAAAATTTAGACCAAAAATCAAAAAACTATTAAGCCTAGCAGTAACATTGATTAGAGCACTATTTTCTTATTTGGTTAGTCTTAGGAGGACCATCGAGTTGCTATTTTGTTTAAGCTGGTGGAAAGGTAAACTAATCTCGTTTAACAGGCAGAAGATGCAGAAGCCGTGCCTTCTCTCTTCATTGCAAAGGATGAATGAGGGTTCTGAAGCTTCAGTAAGATTATTGGGTTCAATATTATTTATTTCCTGGAAAGTTAGAGACTTGAGAGATCACACCTCAGCTCTGGGGAAAAAAAAAAATTCAGCTGGCTCCAAGTAAGATTGTGAAGTGGGTCAGATTTGCCAGATCCCAGTCTCAGCCTTTTCCTTCAGGAGGTACTCCACCGCAAATCATCATTGGGGATCATAAATGGAGATCTCTGGTTCTTCTCCCTATCCAAAAGACCTGAAGCTCATTTGCATGTCCATGTTAATGATGACTAACACGTCAAAGCTTTTTTTTTTTTTTTTTGCGCCCAAGGGGAGTAAAGTTCCTGAAGAAAGATTTTATTGGTGAAGGCATAATACCATTTCTACCCCTAAAATGATATCAAGGCAGCTGTCCTTTTACAGGGCAGATTATAGTTCACTGATACGTACAGAAACTAAAACCACACATGGCACATCAGATACAAAATGAGAGTTTAGGGACATCTGTTTATGTATGGCAGATTGAAGACCTCTGACAGCTTCCCCCTTCCAACATCCCGCCAAAAGTTCAGCAAAGAATAAACCCAAATAACAAAAACTGTAAGAAAGGAGACAATGGCAGATGAAGATGGTTAATATTTCAAAAGACTGACAGCAGATGGCCTTATGGTAACTGACTTTATCAGCATTCTCCACTTTGCTAAGATTTTGTGGGATAGTGGCAGTAGAGGAGCTGAGGAGGTGTTGGAAGAGCACACACCTTTCTCTCTCCACTGTGGTTTGTCTGAGGGCAGAGTGTGCTCCTCTGCGTACACTGGACCTGTCCCTGAAAGTTGGGTAAGCAGCATCTGCAAAGTAAATGTCTGTCGAATTGGTGGAAGATTCTCCCAAGAACTGTAGAGCACCTGAGATTTTACTCTGCTTGTGAGCAAATAGGTTACCCTGCCACATGGATATTGGCAGAAGACATGGGACTCCGGGGACAGAGACAAAGGACTCTATTACTCCTAGCACAATAAGCAGCATGAACTTCATATTCCCATAAGGTCCTCTTGCTCCCCAAGTTTCACAAAAGTGATGTAGAACACATCTGGTGGATGCCTATGCAGTAACTTTGTGTCATAGCTGAGAAACCATAGCTTAGGAAACCCCAGCCTTTAATAATCTTTTCCTTCGTGACTCATGCAAAACAACTGTTCCAACATTTGCCTTTGGGGCGGGGGGAGTGGGTGGGAAATAGTATCTCTGTTGTACTGGACAGCAAAGAAACTTTCCTCTCTTGCAGAGAGAGACACTATCTCTACCTTCCAAAGCTATCTGTTATATACATGGTCTTGAAAAAAATAGTGGTTATCAAAATTGTCAGTGCTCCTGCTCCTAAAACATGCAGAACTGCAAGAGACACATGGAGAATTGTCTCTCAATTGTCTCTCTGTTTCTCAAGAAAGTCATGAAACTCTTCTAATTCTTCCGATAGCAAAAACATACCTTAACCACTTTAGCCTGTGAACCAGTCCTTATGGTCCCATAGAGTTTCAACTATGAATTGTGAAATTATACACAACTACCTTGTTAGTTATTTGCCTATTTTTCTCAGCCCCAAGCCCCCTTATTTATAGGCTACTCCGTGATGTTGGGACTAGGACTCCAAAATGACATCTTCCAGATATATTCTACTGGTAGGAGGTGTTGATTGGAGGTTGGAAGGCAGGAGGAGGGGATAATGGGTCCTCTCCTGGTTTCCAGCTCAGGTTTGTATGCCTCCAGGAGGAGAGGACAGGTATAGCCATAGCCTCCAGCTTCCTTTGGTACTTCCAAAATCAGCCTGCCGCTGCCCCTCAGGGGCCTATGCAGCAGGCATGCTGTTGGAAGAGCAGCCCTACCAACCCTCCCTCATCCCTACCCAATCAAGCATGTGTCCTATCACTTGCCATACTATCCTCAGAATCCCACTTCTATTATCATCCAGCCCTTGACTTTCTAGCACCCACATGGCTATGCCCCCTTCTCAGAGATTTGAGCAAAAATCAGCTCCATGAGGGTGTCTTTTCCTATCCTACAACCTCAGAGAATTTTTAGGTTTTAGTAACACCATCTCATCTTTTCTGCTTTCTTAGTTCTGGAGGTGGTAGCATTCCTGGTATTTTCTATAAGTTACCTCAGCATCCTACTTTCAACCTTTCAGTGCCTGCATGTCAAATCTCTATATTGAATACCTCTGTTTGAAATACCTAGCATGGTTTTTTCTTTCACAACTGGCCTTTGACTAATATACATTACTCATAGTTAGAATGATCTCATGTTCTAATCCAGTGTTTAAATTTTCATTTTCTCTTAAATTTAATTTTTATCTTTATCAAAGAACATAGTTCAAAATACCAAATAGTACAATAGGCCCTTTGTCCAGTGGCATGGTGGTTTAACAACCACCTGTGTAGAGGAAGAAAGGCCTTCACTTATAATGGATGCCAATTTCCACATTGTAAATGTGCCATCCATAGCCATTTGCAAGTGACCAGTGTGACATGACTGGACACAGAGTTGGGAAGAGATGTGTACCATCAGGTTTTGTGGGCCAGCACGCACCAGCTCCAGACATCCCTGACCCTTCTGCATTCTTCCTCACCTTCAAGGTGACCACTTTCAGCTCTTATAGCCAGCACGTTTGGTTTTGACCTCCGTATTGCCACGTGTAGATAACTAAAGGGAATCACCTCTTTGTCCCAGTGCAGGCAGAGAAAACAACTGGCATTTACTGATCATATCCTTCACTTACTTAACTTCCTCTCCTTTATGCCTCAGTTTTGTTTGTTTTTTTTTTATGCCTCAGTTTTAATGGCATTTCCTGAGAGAGGCCTTTCTTAACCACCCCCAATTTAAATTTGGTCCCATCAGCTGGTCATTCTTATACCCCTCTATTCTTTAACTTCATGGCACACATTCATGTTTGTAATTCTATTTAGGCTTACTTATTTATTGTCTGTCTTCTCCACTAGTTTGGAAGCTCCATAAGGCCAAGGATTTCATATATTTTGTTCCTCACCGTATTCTTGCACAGACCTGGAAAGCTCTTTGAATAGTGCTTGCACATTGTAGGTGCTGAACAAATATTTGTAGAATGAATGAATAAAGGAGTGAAAAGATAATAAAAAGAATGAATACCTAATACATGCTAGGTACTCTCCTGAATTATTTCATACGTGTTATTTTATTTACTTTTAACAATGCTCCAACCAGGTATCAATCATTGTCTCCATTATAGAAATAAGGAAGTTATCTCAAAGAGGTTAAGTAACAGGCTTCAAAGTGTTTTCACTAGTGTTGAAATTTTACATAAAAATTAGGTCTTTTGGTTCAAAGCCCTGTGTTTTTGTGCTCCATCATTGCTGAGTTAATATTCAGTCTTATTCCTCTGTTTAGGCCTTAAATTGTACCTTATTCCAAGTTCTCATATATATTGATTAGCAGGCCTTCTTGACCTGAACAAAATAAAATCAAATCTGGCCCCTAATTAAGTGTTTGGCCTAACACTCCACCACTTCTTGTTCTTGGTTCCTCCTGGTACTTTAAAACACATGCTTTTATTAAGTGGCTGTGGTTGCACTCTTCTCATACAGGAGTGAAACTGGATAAGATAAGAGGGGTTGGCTGCTAGTGGATCAAGCTAAGGAATTTGAACTTCATCCT
Organism: Potos flavus; assembly: GCA_028534135.1. Lineage (NCBI taxonomy): Eukaryota > Metazoa > Chordata > Mammalia > Carnivora > Procyonidae > Potos > Potos flavus. The sequence goes on along the minus strand of CM052898.1, from coordinate 73,283,490 downwards.
CGCAGCAACATTAGCTATTTTAGCAATCAAAGTAAGGGATGCCAGGGGTGCCTGGGTGGTTCAGTTGTTTAAGCATCTGCCTTCAGCTCAGGTCATGATTCCAGGGTGCTGGAATCAAGCCCCCCGTTGGGCTCCCTGCTCAGGGCGAGCCTGCTTCTCCCTCTTCTCCCCACCTGTGCTCTCTCTTGCTATCTCTGTCCTCTCTCAAATAAATAAATAAAACCTTTAAAAAATTTTTTTAATTTTTAAAATTTAAAAATTTTTAATTTAAAAATTTTTAATCACTTTGCAAGTATTTTATTACCAAGGAGGCTGAATATATTTTGACTTTGTTAGCCATTTACTTCAGATATGCAAATTGTATTTACAAATTTTTTTTTTATTAACATATAATGTATTATTTGCCCCAGGGGTACCAGTCTGTGAATCATCAGTCTTACACAATTCACAGCACTCACCATAGCACATATCCTCCCCAATGTCCATAACCCAGCCACCCTATCCCTCTCCCCCACCCCAGCAACTCTCAGTTTGTTTCCTGAGATTAACAGTCTCTTATGGTTTGTCCCCCTCCCCAGTCCCATCTTGTTTCATTTTTTTCCCTCCCTTCCCCCATGACCCCCTTCCCTGCCTCTCAAATTCCTCATATCAGAGAGATCATAAGATAATTGTCTTTCTCTGATTGACTTATTTCGCTTAGCATAATACCCTCTAGTTCCATCCATGTCGTTGCAAGTGGCAAGATTTCCGGGTGCATAGTATTCCATTGTATATATATATACTACAACTTCTTTATCCATTCATCTGTTGATGGACATGTAGGTTCTTTCCATAGTTTGGCTATTGTGGACATTGCTGCTATAAACATTTGGGTGCACTTGCCCCTTTGGATCACTGCATTTGTATCTTTAGGGTAAATACCCAGTAGTGTGAATGCTGGGTCGTAGGGTAGCTCTACTTTTAACTTTTTGAGGAACCTTCATAATGTTTTCCAGAGTGGCTGTACCAGCTTACATTCCCACTAACAGTATAGGAGGGTTCCCCTTTCTCTGCATCCTCACCAGGATCTATCGTTTCCTGACATGAAGGTTAAATATAATGAAAGGATAGAATATGACTATAATAATGAAAATTTAAAAAGATTTTTTAAAAAGGTATTGATAAGATAAAATAGTTAAAAAAGATTAAAATAGGAAAGAGGAAAAATTTTAAAAAATAGAATAAGAAGAAAATAAAATTTAAAAAATTTAACTTTCAAAGACTAAAGAATCATGGGGAAAAAGCTGTGAATTCTATGTGTTTCTTTCCCCTAGCTCTGGAGTTCTGCAGTTCTCATTGATCAATGAACTTGGTCATGGCTGGATATTCTTTTTTTTTAAATTTTATTTATTTATTTGACAGAGAGAAAGAAATCACAAGTAGGCAGAGAGGCAGGCAGAAAGAGAGGGGGAAGCAGGCTCCCTGCTGAGCAGAGAGCCCGATGCGGGGCTCGATCCCAGGACCCTGAGATCATCACCTGAGCTAAAGGCAGAGGCTTTAATCCACTGAGCCACCCAGGGGCCCCTTGGCTGGATATTCTTGCTAATCTTCTGGGAAAGAGGCCTGTTGCAGTGATTCTCAAATGTCTTTGCCCGAGGCGGAATTGCACCGCGCTTGTCAGGGGCTGGGCTAAGTAATCTGCTCGGGTTTGCTCTCCGGAGCTTTTGTTCCCTGAACGCTTTCTGTACAGCTTTGGAGGAGGGGAATGAAAATGGCGACCTCCCAGTCTCCGGCCCTGTAGGAGCCGAGAGCTCGGCACTCCACTCCTCAGTGCGCCCTCAGAGAAAAGCAGTCAATCCTTCTCGTCTCCCCGGTCTCCAGCTACACTCCGAGCTCACCTGGCCTGTGACTGAGCGTTTCTATCTCTGGCGCTTGGCCCCGTTTGGCGTCTCCAAACTCAGCAGATTCCTGCAGCGTGCTCTCACGCCTCTCCCTCGTGGAGGAAGAAGGTGAGTCTCCCCGGATCTGCCCCTTGTGGGGTCCCTGCTGGAAGAGCAGTGGCCCAACTGGGCCTCAGATCACGGTTTAAGGTAATCTCGAGCTGGTATCCCACTGCTCAGCTCCGTCTCTGTAGCCGGCTTCCCCATTCCGATACCTGGGAGCTCTACCACACTGAGGCACCCCTGGTCTTTCTGTGACCCCATGGGTCCTGAGACCACGCTGTCCCCGTGAGGGCTCCACCCCTTGCTTACCTCTGGAGCGACATCCCTCCTCAGAGCAGACTTCTAAAAGTTCTGATTTTGTGCTCAGCTGCTCTACCACTTGCCGGGAGCCGGCCCCTCCCCCTGCGGTCTATCTTCCCTCTCTCACCTCGGATTCACTTCTCCGCACGTCCTACCTTCCAGTAAGTGGTTGCTTTTCTGTTCATAGAGTTGCTGCTCTTCTTCTCTTTGATCTCCTGTTGAGTTTGTAGGTGTTCAGAATAGTTTGATAATTATCTAGCTGAACTCCTGGGACCCAATGACATTTAGGTTTCCTACCCCTCTGCCATCTTGGTCTAATTTAAATTTTTTTAAAAAATTTATTTATTTATTTGAGAGAGAGAGAGCATGAACAGGGGGAAGGGGCACAGGAGCCCGATGTGGGGCTCGATCCCAGGACCCTGGGATCATGCCCTAAGTCGAAGGCAGGCATTTAACAGACTGAGCCACCCAGGTGCCCCTAAATAAATACAATCTCTCTCTTTTTTTTAAAGATTTTATTTATTTACTTGTCAGAGAGAGAGAGAGAGAGTGCACAAGCAGAAGAAGTGGCAGGCAGAGGGAGAAGCAGGCTCCTCGCTGAGCAGGGAGCCCAATGTGGGACTCAATCCCAGGACCCTGGGATTATGACCTGAGCTGAAAGCACAGTAATGGAGATATGTATCTAAAGGGAGTCGAGGTGTCCAGATTTGCTATTTCAGTGTCTGATCACCAGATTCATGGGTGTTGAGATACAGTGCTGGGAAACAGCTTTCTGATTTCTAGATCAGGCTTCCTGATGCCTGATACTCCAACTCTTTCAAATGATTTTGCAAGCATCTTGCTCCCCATGTTAAATCTCTTTTTCTGTTAAAAATATCTAGAAAGATTTGTGTCGCCTGTATTAAACTGACTAACACAGGGCTCAGACTCAACACAAAGTCTCCTTGGTCCATTGATTTCAAAGTTATTCTTTTTTGCTTACTAATAGCCCACAATTTTCTTTCATATTAAGAGAACAATAGAATCTCCATGCAGGAAATGTCACTGGAGTCTTCTAACAAACATATATTCCTGTCCATAAAGAAGAGAAAAAAATCTACTCCATTTTAGGATGGTTATGTGGTCAGAGGCTAGATCACACCTGGTTTTTACCAGGGACTTGGGTCAACTACAGAGAGGAAAAGAATGAGACAACAGTTATGACAAATTGTAAATCCTTCAGGACACCCCTTAATTCCTATGTCATTGCTCCTGGCTAAGATAAACGTTAGATAAACGTTAGAACCCATCCAAAAGGACAAAATGCTGAGGAAAAGTGATAGCCCTTGTAGATGAGAAATCCTCAAAAATCAGTGGCATTGTCATTGTGAGTGTGTCTTACAGGTATGTACATTTGAATGGATTGTTCACATTAGTTTTCCAAGTGTGGTACCTCCACCAGCAGCATTAGCATCACTCAGGAATTTGTTAGAAATACAGATTCTTGGGTCATACCCCAGACATACTATGATCAGAGACTCCGGGTTTGGTGCCCAGTAATCTGTATTTTTAAATCCTCCTGGTGATTCTGATGCTTGCTAGAGCTTGAAAATTACCAGTCATCAATATGCATTCACAAAGTCCTTCACAGTCAATGATGACTGAGTTTTCTCTATGGGTGTGATGATCTGTCGGTGGGAGCCTACAAGTCCGTGACTGATGGCTATAGTTAAGCAAGCTGTTTGTGGGTGCTGCTTTAAGCTCAGGGGTTAACTAACTTATCCAAGAGCAATGGTAGTTCACCGAGAAGAATTTGTTTTTCTTTTGGAACTATGTTCAAAATATTCACAAAGATGAGAATAATATTTCCCCATATAGGAAAACTTTGGTGTTCTTTAAAATAAGTGTATAATCCTATGAAAATTATGTATAAATAATATCATTCAATTAATAAGTGAGTCATCTGGAAAACAATTTTAGAGACTTTGTGACTTTATTTTTCTTAATGTAAAATATTGAGACTCAAACATATGTCCATGTGATATATCTCAGAAACAGAACCATAATACAATTATGTTTTTATTTTCATTTTATTTTATTTTTTGATTAATTAATTAATTAAAGTTAGTTTAATTAGTTACTCTGCTTTTAATTAATTAATTTGCTGCACCCAACATGGAGCTCGAACTAACGACCCCGAGATTAAAAGTCACATGCTCTACCAACTGAGATGACCAGGTGCCCCCATGTCTTTTAGATGAAAGAAAACTCTAAATAGTTTAAGTGGTTAATAATTTTCAGTGGCAAATAATGAGATACCACCTGAGTTCATAATACTTTATTATTATTTTGCCTAAAACATGTACAAAAGCAGTTTAATATCAGGTGAATATAGTTTTGGAGACAGATGTTATATCCTGGATCATCTTATCCTTTAAATAAAGAATACAGGTTAATGCTAATTAGTGTTAATAAATGTTTTCAAAGTATATAAGTAGGTATGCCAACTGAATATTGTAAATGGATTCTTGAGATCAGATCCTTTAAAGCCTTCAAAAGCATAGAGCCATTTTAATATCACCAAATGCTGAGTCAATGTATTTCACCATCATCAGAACTGGGAATGAGATATTCAGGGCTCAACTAATAAAACTCAGACCTTGCTCATATTGTTTCATGAGAGTCTACTTTTATGAGGCGAGTCCTATCTCTATGAATAATTTGTTCCATAACCCAACTCATTCTGTTGGTTAAAATTTGGGTATTATTGCATAATCTTGTTGAGGAAAATAGAGTAACATCTTGAACAGCCAAGCAGCTCTTTTTATTCATTTTCAATAATAATGTAAAAATGAGACCACAAATTGATTTACGCTTGTGGCACTATTTGAAATAAAAATGAAGAAATTGTCTCTTTTACAGGGTTCAATTCTTCAAGGAATTGCAACAACATTCTTCTCTGTGTGTTCAGTTAATGTTTTGTTGCATTTTAACCATTTCTTTGCTTTTATAAAATATCTAATGAGATTTTTCTGCTTAAAAAAGGTTTAGGCTAATGTAACATATATTTTAGCCTGAAGGAATATATGAAGGACAAGGAAAATAAACACGTCAAACTGAATGAATGGAATTGTGTTAATGATCAGAATGGATCATTCAAGGATGTAGCTGAATTTTCCCCCAAAGTGCCTATTTCAATCATTCCTACCTTTTTGAGAGTGGATTGTTTAGTTACAGCTTCCCATCTCTCTTGAATCCTTAATCTCTATCTGGCTCCTTTACCTCTGCCAGAAACATGCTCACTTCTGCTCTCTTCTAAATTAAAAACCTTCCCTTCACTCTGCACTCCCCTCAAGCTATTTTCCTATTGTTCTCCTCCACTTTACCACCAAATCAGGAGTCTTCCAAGGTCCCTGCTGCCATTCTTTCACCACCTGCTCACTTAAGTCTCCACAATGTGGTTTTAAGCACAGCATTCTGAAAAATCTCTACCTCTTACAGGAAGGAAAGGAAAGGAAATGTTTTTAGAAAGGAGGACCCAGAAAGCTTCAACCATGTTGGTGATGTTCTACTTCTTTAACTATTTCTATAGAGATGAAATATTTTGCAATATTTTTTAAAGTAGCTTCCACCATTGCTATTATGCTAAAACTTGCCATCAGATGCCAAGACCAATGGCCTTCCCACATGATTTGAGTCTACTGATCACTTTTTTTGTTTAGAAATTGTTTTCTCACTATAAAATATTACTTACCATAAAAATACAGACGATACAGTGAAGAATTTATTTAAGTATTTAAATTAAATTCTTAAGGAAGAGGGGCAACTGGGTGGCTCAGTCAGTTAAGCGTCTGCCTTCGGCTCAGGTCTTGATCTCAGGATCCTGGGATTGAGTCCCATATTGGGCTCCTTGCTCAGCAGGGAGCCTGCTCCTCCCCCTGCCTCTGCCCCTCCCCCCTGCTTGTACGCACGCGCTCTCTCTCTCTCTTGTTCACTCTCTCTCAAATAAACAAAATCTTTAAGAAAATAAATTCTTAATTAAAAAGCTTAAATCCCTATTATTCCCATTATCCAGAGATAACAATTGTGAACATTTTTTTACTGCAAGTGTTGTGTATGTGTCTGCATATTTTGCTTAGTAAAATTTCTATTTTATATTCTGATTTTTCTCAATATTAAATTAAAGGCATTTCCCCAAGTCTTCTCACTATTCTTCAAAAGCATGATTTTAAACAACAGCTTAATATCCTGCCCTGAAAATATACAATTATTTATTTAGCTGATCCTATTCATTAGAACAAGCAGCTCTGTTGATCCTCCAGGACAACATTCCCTGAATACTTGTCTTGTTCCAGACAGGCTTCAAAGTGCTTTGTGTTCCTTGTCTCCCTTTGCCCTCACAACAGTCTTCATTTGACCAGAAGAGAGATCAAGGAATAAAACCAGAAAGGGGCAGTTTCTGTGTGTCAGTGCTCTTTATATCTCTTGACCTGTTCTTTCTTTCCTTCTGTCCTACACTTCCTTGAGCTCAACTACCCCCTTTCTGCAGACTACTATCAAATCTCAACTTGTGTTCCCAACTTCTCTTTGGAATTCTGGTGTTTCACACTTAACTACTTCCTTCCTGGTCTTCTACTCCAGGATGTTCACAAAACACCTGAAACGTGAGATGGCCTGAACTATCCTTTTCCCCTACAAACCTGCTCTTCCTTTTTTCCACTCCCAGCTCAGTGAGTGGCCATACAACTCAGGCATTTTCTTTCCTTTTGCCTTATCAGCCAAGGCCTGCCCCACCTCCTTTATATTTTCCAAAATTATTTCCCCTTTTCCTCAGTGACTTCTCAAATGACTTACTTATTCCCTCTCATCTGGACTATTTTAATAGGCTTCTGAGGAACTGTCCTGACTTCCATTCCTTCTAGTGTCAATTCATTTTATCTGCCTTGTTTTATTAACCTGGCTCCATTTTGTTTATACACCTGCACTCGTGCTTCACACCCCCCAAACACAGTCTAAATCCCTGGGCCTCATATTTAAGACATTATACCTTCTGGCAGAACCCACCATTCTGGCAAAAATGATGTCCACACACTCTTGTGCTTTTGCTCTTATTCTTCTTTCTACACGGAGTATTTGCTTACCCATGCTTTCTCTCCTCTACCCTCCCACTTTATTTGTGCTAAGGACACCCATCTGTCAATATCCATGTTACTGTCACTTCTACATGAATTCTGCCTTACCTTCCCCTTTAGGACAAATCTCTTTCAAAATTGAGACTCAGTAACTCTTTACTTTGTCTTCCTTTTTGGACCATATCACTAAAACTCTAGAACTGTAATGGGAGAAACTCTTGGGTCCCCTACCACGATATGAACTCCTCAACGGTAGGAGTGTACGTCCTACATCTTGCTGGTAACTCCGGCACCTGGCACAGTGCCTGGCACATAGAGAGTGCTCAGTAAATGCTTGTCGAGTGTGGGAATTAATGATTCTGCTGACCAGTATAACGTATCCATATCGTTAACACCATTTCCTTTCTTTAACTCTAATTTTGGCCCGCTTCACTTTCTGTCCACTTTCATATCTCAAAGATTCCTTGCACCAGCCCCTCTTGGGAAGTCCCACTTACAGTAACACTTAAACACTTAAGTAAAACTTATAGCCCCTCCTCTAGTAACAAATCCTGTACTATGAGGTTGACATTTACTTGCCTGTGCATTTCCTCTCCCAGGAATTCAGTTCTCCAGCACTATTCAGAGACGTATATTATATAAGTGTGGATGATTTTGGTTACAAGTGACAGAAACCCACCTCCAACTAGCCTGAGCCAAAAGTGGGCCTTTATCTGAAGGATCTGGCAATAGCTAGCAGAACCAGAAGACTTTCAAAAACCTGCTTGGTATTGGGGATCCCAGCATTTGGAACTGGGGACTCTGTTGCCATAAAAAGACCCTTTCCCTCTTGTTCTTTGTCTTTTTTCTAATTAGTTTAGTCCTAGCTTGGCTTGGCCCCATTCTCTCCATCTGAAGGTGGATGCAGACATTAGAGGCAAAGACTGGAGATAAGAAGAAAGGGAAAGAAAATCCAGGCAGGGGTAAATAAAGATCACCAATGCTTATATTTTTGCCCAGGAATGGTAACCAACCTAGCTTGCTAGTCTGCTTAAGCCAACCTAAGCTAGTCTTTGTCATTTATGATTAAGAGAGTCCTGACCAATGTAAGTAAATTATTTTTCACAGGACTGGCTAATTTAGGAGCAATTTGGTAAAATACAGTGACTTAAAAGTGGGATTGAGTTGTCCACGTCATTGAAATGTGTCAACAGAAATTGCGGGTCCTGTTTTAGGCCTCCTCCAGTTTTGGATGATTCTGTATGCACACTTTCAAGGGAGGCATACTCTTTTGTCTTTAAACAACTTTTTATTTAAGAAGAAATTTCAAATTTCAACCCCCTCCCCACTCTCTAAATCTACCACACTCACCAGATTCTCAGATTTATATACTTGTAATATACCTTACAGATATTCCTTATCTCTTTCCTCATTATCACTCCTTGTTTTGTATAAATTGCTGTTATGTTGAGCTTTCTTTCTCCCTTTTATTAAGGCAGTTATCCATTTACCAGTTTTATCTGAATTATCATAGGAAAATTTATTTTCCCTATAAAAATAATTGGCTTTCTTAACTGCAGTTTTATTCAGTAGTGTCTAAATTTATAACAATTCTCCATAAGTTTTTTACTGTGGGGAATTTAACTTCTTTTTATTTAAAATCTTTTTGGAGCAGCCCATTTTCTTTACCTTTGGCATTTCTAAATTCTTAGTAAATGACCAGTAATCCATCTGTTGCTAGATGCTTTGGAAGCTTCCCATTAGCTATGATGTGATACAATGCTATGCTAAATTAAAATTTATAAATTCTTTGATTTTCTTCTTAATGGCTATTAGAAAACTTTTATCTTTGAGTAATGGATTATTGAATATCCAACATGACATCTTTTCATTTTTCTCTGTTCCTATTATCTGTATTAATCCACTTCTACATGATAAGATGAAAGGAAATTCTGCATCTGAATTTCTAATGGGCTTTGAAATACATTGTTTCTTTGCATGCTCAAATATATATTCAGCATAAAGAAAGACCTGTGATTCCAAAAAAATGTTACCTGTATTCCCATGTTTCAAAATTTTACTGGAATCTATTGGCAACATTTAAATAATCTGTATTATGATGACCTTGTTCCCAATATAAAAACATGAGATAGTCTGAATTAATGGGTTTCTTCTTTAAAACACCAATTCTGAATAATGACAAATTAAATTGATTTTCTTACTCAAAACCCACATTACCTTCTGTGTTTATTTTCTTTTTAAGAACTAATCTCAACTATAATAAATCCACATATAATAGGATTGTCTTAAAGAGAAACTTAATTAAATCAGAAGGTAAAAGGAAATCTGTCTTTCTAAAATCAGAGCATATATATTCCATAATACATTGCCTTCTAGATCAGTGGTCTGTGAAGCCTTGCTCCATATTCAGGGTGGTCTCCTGAGTGTCCTGTGAACTAATCCCATGTGGTGGTAATATTTGTACTTTGACAACATCTGTATTTGGTCTTTGGCATAAATTAGTAATGCATTCCCTGCTCTCATCAAAAGTAACTTCACATTCTTATTAATCTCAGTGACATTTATCTGACAGTGGAAATTGGGAGAAGATAGTAAATAAAATAGTTGGTTTCATGGATTTTTAAAAAGTATTTTTATTGTGGTAAAATATACATGACATGAAATCTGCCATTTTAAGCATTTTTACATTAGGTGGCATTAATTGCATTCACTGTGTTGTACAGCCATCACCACTGTCTGTTGCCAAAATTCTTTCATCACACCAAACAGAAACTTAGTACCCATTAAGCAATAACTTCCCAGTGCCCCCTTTCTTCAGCCCCTAGTAACCTCCAGTTTACTTTCTGTCTCTATGAATTTGCTTATTTTAGATATCCCGTATAAGTGGAATCATACAATATTTTCCTTTTTGTGTCTAGATTATTTCCTTTAGCATAATGTTTTCAAGTTCCATCCATGTTGTGGCATGTGTCAGAATTTCATTCATTCTTATGGCTGAATAATATTCCATTGTATAGATACCACATTTTGCTTATCCCTTCATCTGTCAATGGACACTTGGATTCTTTCCATCGTTTTGACTATTGTGAATAGTGCTGCAGTGAACATTGGCAGGCAAGTATCTTCTTGAATCCCTGTTTTCAATTCTTTTTGGGCATATACTTAGGAATGAAATTGTTGGGTCTTGTGGTAACTCCATATTTAGCTTTTCGAGGAAACCTCACACTGTTTTCCACAGTGACTGGTCATCATTGTACATTCCCACCGGCAGTGTACAAAGGCCCAATTTTTCTGCATCTTTGCCAACACACAATTTCTGTTTGTTTGTTTATCCATTTGTTCATTAATTTATTTATAGCTATACTATTAAGTTTGAAGTCATATCTCATTGTAGTCTTGATTTACATTTCCCTGATTACTAATGATGTTGGACATCTTTTAATGTGCTTATTGGCCATTTGTGTAGTGTCTCTGGAGAAATGTTCTTTCAAGTCCTTTGCTCATTTTTAAATTGGTTTGTTTGTCTTTTTTTTTGTTGAGTTGTAAGAGTTCTGTATATATTCTGGATATTAAACCTCTATCTTATATGTGATTTCCAAATATTATCTTCCATTCTGTAGTTTGTCTTTTTACTCTCTTGATAGTGTCCTTTAATGCAAAAAGTTTTTAATTTAAAGTCCGTTTATCTCTCTTTGTTGTTGTTGTTGTTGAGTGTACTTTTGGTGTCACATATAAGAAACTATCCCCAAATCTACACATGAAAATTTGACCCTATGTTTTCTTCTAAGAGTTTTGTACTTTTGGCTCTTAGATTTAGGTCTTTAATTCATTTTGAGTTAATTTTTGTATATGGTATAAGGGGCTTCATGGGTTTTTTTAAACTAATAAAGAGTAGATTTTAAAAATGTTTTTGAAAAAGAGAACCCTTGTACACTGTTGGTGGGAATGTGAATTGGTATAGCCGCTATAGAAAATGGTCTGGTGGTTCCTGAAAAAATGAAAAGTAGAACTACCATACGATCCAACAATTCCACTTCTGGCTATGCGTCTAAAGGAAATGAAATCACTATCTTGAAGAGGTATCTGCACTCCCATATCCATTACAGCATTGTTCACGATATCTAAGACATGGAAACAAGCTAAGTGTCCATTGACAGATAAATGGATGAAGAAACACTCATACACATACACACACACATACACACACTAGAAAATAAGCCACAAAAAAGAAGGAAATATTATCTTTTGCAACTATATGGATGGGCATTGGAGGCATTATGCTAAGTGAAAAAAAAAAAACAAAAACAAATGCTATATGTTCTCTTCAATGTGGAATCTAAAAATGCTGAATTCACAGAAATAGAGAGCCAAATGGTAGTTGCCAGGGGCTGGGGGCTGGGAGAAATGGGGAGGGGTTGGTCAGAGGGTACAGACTTCCAATTAGAAGGTAAATATGTTCTGGAGATCTAATGTACAGCATGTAGTTAGCAATGAATAGTTATAGCTAACTAACTGTATTATATACTTGAAAGTTGTTAAGAGGAAATCTTAAATGTTCTCACCACACAAAAAGCAAATGGTAAGTATGTGAAGTAATGGGGTGTTAACTAACCTTATTGTGGTAATTATTTCACGATACATTTGACCCTTGAACAACACAGGGGTTGGGTCACTGACCCACTGTGAAGTTGAAAATCTGCGTATAACTTTTGATTACCCCAAACTATTATACTAATAACCTCCTGCTGACCAGGATCCTTAGCAATAACATAAACAGTTGATTAACACATAGTTTGTATGTTATATGTATTATATACTGCATTCCTACAATAAAATAAACTAGCAGGAGATAGCTTTAAGCAAAAACCAGTCACCTTGTGTCAGTTATCTATTGCATGTAATATAATCAGTGTGAAAGTTTAAAGAGAGAACTGTGGCTTATGGATGAGGAATTTAAAAAATAAGTTATTACTTAGGAGGAAAAGTGCAAGGGAGAAGGGCCAGTCTTACATAACTATACATGTTATTTAGCTGAGATGCTTTGAGGAGGTTCTTACTTACTATCCCCTAAATATCATCCTTTGGCTTATCAGGAAACCAAACATTAGACACATTTTCTTTTCATCAAAATATTGTCAACCCTTGGTGGAAATAAATTTTAAAAATATATTATCATAGAATTATTAAAACAAATTAGGTCATCCCAAGAAAACTTGTGTCTATCTTTTAGAAAACCATTGATATGCACAGAAATTATCAATGTTTGTATGGGGTGGGGAAACTAGATCTTATACCCCAAATTTTAGCCACCTCAACTCATTTAAGATTCTTCTCAATAAAACCATTGTCATGATCATCCTGGTTTTGCATATTTGCCTTACCATGGTCTTAGTAGCAAAGTTGAGGCAGGGTTGGAATACTTCCAAGAAAGGTTACTAAAGCAGTTTTTTATTCTGGCTGCACATTAGAATCACCTGGAGTGTTAAACACACATATGTATGTATATGTATACACATATACATTTTTGTGAATGTATTGATTAAATATGTATCTTACACATGCTGATCATATATATATATAGGTTATATATACACACACACTGATTATATATACAAACACAATGCGTATTCAGAGATTATATATATATATACACACTGATTTTATATTTACATATATATGTGTATGTGTATAAACACACACACACACACACACACTTTAAATAGATTGGGATAGACACTGAATATATCATGCTTGGGCCCCACCTTCAGTGATTCTGATTAAATTTATTCAAGTGCAGCTCAGAGGGGAGGTAGTTTTAAAAGCTCCCTGGGTGGTTCTAATGTGCAGCCAGGGTTGAGAACCATTGTGCGAGATGAAAGGTAACAACAGGAAACAGTAATAACAAATACTAAGAGTACTGTGAGGCCACGTATCTGGTGTCTAAAACATGGCCTGCTCTTCGAATCTTGCAGACCAGCTCTAACTCTCTCTTAAGGTGTCAATAATCATTCTAGCATACACCAGGAAGAAGCCCACGCCTAGAAACTCTCTCTCTTTAAAATCAGGGGCAGGAGAGCTCTATTCACCTCCAAACTTCCACTTTCTTATCTGAGGACCTGCCTTTTCCCTAATGATTGATGCTGGAATGTTTAACCCTTTTAGAGAAGAACTAATCAAAACCATTACCCATCAGAGAAAAATCATTATCTGTAGCTTTATATCTTCCCTGTCCCATTTCTGCTTAGCAGCAGGTACTAAAGGCCTTCGATCTGTAGGCTCAAGCCAGAATTATTCCTGAACTGAGCCTAATCAAGCTTGGTGATGTATTGGGAAGTCTATGCTCACCGGAGGATTAGGGCTTAGAGTGAATTTTACTGACATCAGTTAATAACTGTTCTTTACCTATCAATCTGCGTGTCCTGAACAACATCAGCCCAAGTATGGCTTTTTGTATACTGGGATTCAGCTGGTGGGCATCCTTTTTAAAGGGCCAATCATGGAGTCTGGAGCTGGTTAGTTCCTACAGCCCTGGCCTAATATATTCATGACTGGATGACCTTCTCCCTATTCCTTTCTCTGCTTGCCCGAGGTAGTGGTCTCAGGACACCACCTTGCTGAACCTGTCTGGACCATTTTAGCTCTCTACACACTAGTCCAAATTATTTCATGAGACTTCTTAGTAAGGTATTTGACTTTCTGTCCTATTAACAAACAATTAACCCTCCAACCCCCCAGCCCCACCCCAATAGGATTTAGAACACCAGAACATGAATGAGATGAATGAGGAAGGGCAGCTTCTGGAATGAACTGGATTTCTCGGATTCAGCAGATGGAGGCTTCATGGTATCGATGTAAGGGTTGTAGGATGGTTCTGTACATTAATTTGGTGAATACTGGGTAAACTATGCATGTCACACTTGTAACTGTTTGGGAGAAACGTAAATTATCACTGGTATTGATAGTAGGGGGCTGGCGTCAAGGGACATTGGACACCCAGGGAGGATAAAGGAAAATAAGATCTTCCTGAAAGGGAAGTACGAGTCAGCATTGAACTTGGCCATCTTCTTTTTCTAATCAAGGGTGGAAAATTCTTGCTGGGGAAGTGGGGGCAGGTTGCAGAGAGAAGCCTCAGGAATTATGTCTACAGTGAGAGACAAACCTGAGTGAGAAGAAGGAGCTAATTACATTTTCCATGCTTTTGGCAAGACTCACGGTGAGGCCTTGGTCAAGGTCTCCTGCAACTGTTTGTCTGCATGAATCATGCCAGAGAGTTTGAGTAGATAGCATATATATGTCACTACATAAGGACTACATTAATAGATACAAAGTAAGTGGGCATGCACTTAGCCATGGTAGTTGTGACTTTCCACAGGTGAGTTCCTTCATACACATCTCTTTCTTTTGTAATGAAAAACAGTCTTTAAAAAGACAGAAAACCAGGGTGCCTGGGTCACTCAGTCAGTTAAGCATCCATCTTTTGATCAGGTCATGATCTCAGGGTTGTGAGATTGAGCCCCATGTGGAGCCCCATGCAGGGTGTGGATCCTACTTAAGATTCTCTCTTTCTCTTTCCCTCCTATCACTTCTACCCTTCTCTTAAAAAAAAAAAAAAAAAACAGAGAAAACCCCATGCATTAAAGCCAAGCACTATCATCACATAAAAGGCATTAAGGTGGCTGTTCTGTCAGGATCAACAAGAAGAACAGAGCCACTGTGTGTGACTTAGTAAGGCAGTTACACTTACCCCTGTGGGACCTAGCAGGGCTGTTGGGGCTGTAGGGCGCGAAGTTGTTGTAAACACATTAATCAGACTTTCAGGAAGGAAAGACAGATACGGACAAGAGCAAGGACAATCTGAGATCTGTGAGGATGGATGGAAACCTATTTCCATCTCTAACTCCAACCTTTGTTTTTTTTTTCTTTTAAGATTTTATTTACTTACTAGAGAGAGAGAGAGCACAAGCAGGGGGAAAGAACAGAGGGAGAGGGAGAAGCTAACTCCCTGCTGAGCAGGGAGCCCAATGTGGGGTTTGATCTCAGGACCTTGAAATCATGACCTGAACTGAAGTCAGACGCTTAACCGACTGAGCCACCTATGTGCCCCTGTTTCCAGTTTTGATGGTACTTAATCAAACTTCTATAGATATTAATAGACAGGGTTTTGTAGTAACATAAATTTTCATTTCACCTGAACAATACTTAGGATTGGGATTAGCATGGTAAATTTATGATTACCTTTATAAGATATTCCTACACAAGGTGATAAGCCCAGGATAGGCTTTGTGGGCTCTTTATCTCTTGATAAGGAAGGCTTACAGGCCAAGCAGAGGTCTTGTGTGATTCACTGGGCGTCAAAAGACTGCACACCTGAGACTCTTTCCCAATGGCAGTGATGCTCGACAGGGGCATTTGTGAACAGTAAGAGGTTGACATGTTCTTTGTTATCTGCCACACCGCCAGCAATTTTCTGGTTGGAGGGTATTCCATCAGCTTGGGTCACAGAGTGAAGACAACATGCAGCAGAGCACAGCTGCCCCCAGTGGACATGAAATGTGAGCAAGATACAAACCTTTGTCAGTTAATCCACTGAGATGAGGAAGTGGGCAAATTCGAGATCTATGCCTGCAGTGGACAGAACTTGGTGATGGATTGGACATGAGGTAGAGAAAGATGCCACAGATGGCTTCCGAGTCATGGTTTGCATAACTGAATAGGTGCTGGAGCAATTCACTGTGGTCACAGGTGTTGCAGAGAGTGCAGGGGTCTGATAATTGGTAGTGGCAAGATCTGCTGGTAGCCATCGAACCGTAAAAGCAGATGAGCCAGGAGCTCTGAATAAACATTTGCTCCAGCCACGCCAACAAGACTTGAGAGCCTGGAAGCTCCATATACCTAATGCAATGGTAGTGGACCGATTGCAGGAAATGGGTAAGGCAGGCAGGGAAAGCTCGATCCTGGGTAGGTATGGTGTAAGGCAATTGTGTTGGTCCGAGCAGGCCAGTGGGAGTACAACACAGGATATGGATATCTCTCCTGTGGCTGGATAATCCTGGAAATATCAGCTTGGGTTCAGGCAAAAATGGTCCCAGGCTTCAGCAAGGGACACAGCAGATGGAAAGGGCTATGGACCTGACGTTCAGAGACAACAACATTCAAGTCCCTGGGTAGTTTGGTAAAATCAGGCCCCCTGTCTTTGGGGTTCTGAGTGACAAAGCAGGATAGCAAAGAGGGATTTAGGCAACGAGGAACATGACACCACTGTTATCTCTTCCATAGGAAGCTTGCGAGAACTTTTTAGAATGTAATGGATCATATCACTCACATGCTTAAAATATATCAATGGATTCTCTTCACTCTAAGCTTAAAGAAAACCTCCATACCTGCTTACAGGGTCTTTTGCGATCTGACCCTTGCCTTCTCCATTCTCACCCTGTATCATGTTCCCCTCATGCTTTGAACTATAGCCACAAAACAAAAAGTTTGTTTATTCCTTCAAATTCCCCAAATTCCTGTAGGGCCTCTGCATGTGATATTCTCTGTGCTTGAGATGGTCTTCTTTTTCTGCTTCATCTGGTCAGCCTCTACTCAACCTTTAGCTTTGACCTCAATTTTTATTTCCCTTAGGGAGTCTTCTCTTATTGCTCTAATAGGCCAAGTTCCTTTATTATGTGTTCCCCTGGCCCTTATCTAAGCTATACTTTTAATTTATTTGTAGTTCTTTAACTAATATCTGTCTCCACACAGTACTGTATGATCTAAGGCAAGAGTCAACATATTTTTTTTTTTCTGTAAAGGGCCAAATAGCAAATATTTTAGACTCCACGGGCCAAAATTCTCTGGCACAACTACCCAACTCTGCTACTGTAGTGCAAAAACCACAGACAAAATGTAAGCAAATGAATGTGGTTATGTTTCAATAAAACTTTATTTACAAAAATAGGTGGTGAGCTCTATTTTTCCACAGCTCTGAGACTTGCCAACCTTTAATATAGAACATTAGACATTATCTGTTTTACTTACCATTTTATCCTAAGTCCCTAGCATATTGCTTTGTTCACAGCAGGTACCAATAAATAGTTGCTGAATGAGTGAATGCTGAATGAATTCCATTCATTGCCATACAAATAGACTTCGGCCATTCTGTCTTTTCCATATTTATATCCTACGAGGAATACCTTCTCGCAAATCCAAATTGGATTTTGCTTCTCAATATTCTTCTTTTTTAACACTATTTTTTAAAAAACATTTTCTTTTTTGTTTTTGTTTTTAAAGATTTTATTTATTTATTTGAGAGAGAAGGAGAGAGAGAGAGAGAATGAGAGAGAGGGAGCATGAGAGAGGAGAGGTCAGAGGGAGAAGCAGACTCCCCTCTGAGCAGGGAGCCCAATGTGGGACTAGATTCCAGGACTCCAGGATCATGACCTGAGCCGAAGGCAGTTGCTTAACTAAATGAGCCACCCAGGCACCCCTTTTTACCACTTTTTTCATAAGGCTTCCCATAATTACTTGAGTTTCTAGTGCTGGAAATTTTTTATACCAGTAACTTGACCAAACACACTTAAAATATGACTTTACAGTTTAACAAACTGTTTCCCAAGTTTGGCACTTTGGGCCAAAGTTCCTTGAGTCCTGCTTGCATCTGAGAAGTGAGAGAGGGGAAAAATAGTGAGAACCAAACACAAACAATAAGTTGACAAATAATCCTACTGTATATGTGTCAATACGAATGCTTTATTTTGGTACTTGTACTGGGGTAAGATGTGAGTCCACGAGGCAGAAGGTGAAGATGACATTACTGAGGAGACAACATCTAAGGCAGCTTCTTTTAAAAAAAAAGAATCCACCTATTACTTACAGTTGGTTTAGGATAACACTAAGAACTTACTTTAGCTACCCCCACCCCCCAACTTTCATTATGAAAATTTTTAAACATAAAAGGAAGTTTGAAAAAAACAACTCAAGAAACATCTGAATATCTACCATTTGGATAAAACAATTGTTAACATTTTGCTATACTTGCTTTATCCTCTCTTTATATATTTTCTGATCCATTTGGAAGTAAGTTACAGACGTCAAGCATTCCATCTTAAATAATTCACGTGCATCTTTTAAAAGTAGGGGCATTCTATGGCATAACCATTACACCATTAGCAATACTTCCTACTATGATCTAATATCCAGGCCATATTCAAATTCTCCAATTATCCCCCAAACTGTCTTTTATAGTTTCATTCTTTAAAAACATGATCCAACCCATTTGGCTATTAAGTGAGTCTGACCCCTTAAAGCAAAATAAGAGTTCTTGAATATAAAATATATAAAAAGTCCAAAGCAGAGGAAGCAGGTGCAAAAACACAGGGCATGTTTTGGGGAAATAGCAGAGCAATACTCTGACCCAACAGCACACAGAATTGATGGGAAATGACTTTTAAGGAGTCTAAAGAACCAGATCATGAATGATGTTGAGTATTACTCAGAGGAGCTTTGAATTCATTCTCTGTTGAGGTAGACTTTACCATCCTATACAATTGGACAATGTCAGGTCTGAATACTCACCTGTAGGAGCAATCTCGCCAGCGTGATATTCATTAGCACTAGTCTCCTTTTCACCCAGCTTCTTTCACTATCACATTTTATATTGTTTTATTTTTAAAGTAGCCCTCTCCAACTATTGGCTTATAGCTGACCGCATTCAAGTCTTTTCCACAGGAAAGGAGTTTAGATTAATGTAAAAGGGACAGCTGAGCATATTCTTCCACCAAGGGATGGACTTACTCCTCAAAGAGCATCCTGTGAGTCCTAGGCAGCTGAAGGCCACTGGGGAACTTGACCCCTTTCTCTGTCCTTGGGAAGGCTGTCCTAGATGTCTCCATCACCACTTCTCTGAGGCTGGAACCTAGGTTGTGCTGGTCATTTATATGGATGAGTATTTGCCTTTTCTGATGTAAAAGTGGAAGTTCTTTGAACTAGTTACAATTAGATTACCATTGATGTGAAAACCACATAGAATTCAGCATCTTTTTCTTTTATTTATAGTTGAGGACTTAAAGGCCAAGAGACGGTAAATTACTTGTCTAGGGTCATAGTACAGGCAGTGCTGACCAACTCCCCTCCAGTGGGTGCACAGCCATGTGTCAATCCCTGAGTTCTGGGCTTTACATAGTATCTCTCTGATGGGGTTCCCTAATGAACTCACCTGGCATCAGACTGCAGGGAAACTGGGAGTTGCTTTATTTCTCTATGTCTGCTTTGATCTTCCTCACGGTCCCCTAGCTCTTAAAGAGCTATGGCAGTGTCTACTCGCTAATTACAATTTCAGTCTTTTCCAGGTTCAGCCGTTTCCTTTCAGTTTAATCACTCAGGATATTCTAACTATATATAGCTTCTAACTATAATGCCTTTGGGTAAAAGTTTAGACTCTTCTTGGATTTCCTTTTTCTGCTTCTCTTTTCCCAAGAATGGCTTCTGGACATTTGGGTGAGGACAAAGAAAAAGGACCCTTGGGACCACACTGTCTGAGGTTGGGTTTCTCAGAAGCAGACCTCGAGATGAGGATTCTCTAAAGAAGTGCTCCTAAGTAGTGTCTGGAGAGAATACTCAGGGGGCTTCTAGGTGACAGGAAAGTCCTTTATGTTGATCTAGGTAGTTATTTCACTGGTGTAT
The DNA here is from genome assembly GCA_028534135.1 of Potos flavus. NCBI lineage: Eukaryota > Metazoa > Chordata > Mammalia > Carnivora > Procyonidae > Potos > Potos flavus. Next base: position 73,263,494 of record CM052898.1, on the reverse strand, counting down.
TCATAAATAGAAAATTTATCTAGTTGAATATCTATTTGTGCACTTTTATGAAGTACATTATATTTAAAAAATTCTCTATTTTTTTCTGGATATGGATATAGGAACAAGTAATTTATGGATGTAGGATATATGGACATGGATTCAATTCAATTGATTGTAGTATATGGATAGAGGACATCCAATTTTTTTTAACATTTTTTGCTACAACAGTATCTTTAAAAAAATAATAGCTTTGTTGACATATAATTGATTTAACATAAAATTTACTTTTAACATGTACAATTCAGTGGTTTTTTTGTATATTCACAATTGTTTAGCCATTATCATTATTTAATCTCAAAACATTTTTGTCATCCCCCCAAAGAAACCCTATACTCATTAGCATTCATATCCCATTCTCTCCTTCCCCTAGTCCTGGCAATCACTAAACTACTTCTGTCTCTACGGATTTGCCTATTTTTGACATTTCACATAAACGTAATCATACAACATGTGGTCATTTGCGATAGGCATCTTTCACTTAGAGTGATGTTTTTAAGGCTCATCCATGTTATAGCATGTATTAGAAGGTCACTCTTTTTTATTACTAAATGATATTCCATTATATACACATTAAACATTTCATTTATCTATTCATCAGTTGATGGACACTTGGGTTTTTTCTGGGTTTTTGCTGTTATGAATAATGCTGCTATGAACACTCGCATACAGGTTTTTATGTGGATACTTATTTATATGTAACCCCATAGAAACTTAAACACATTACAAGGCAGTCTTTCAATTTATCTTTTATATCAAAGAGGAAAATCAAGATAGTAATTATAGTCTATTTAGAAACGTGACTATTATATTAATCATATTGAAACTCACAATGATACATCAAAACTACACTCAGAGGAAAATTCATAGACTTAATTATTATACTGAAAAGGATAAAAATAAAAAGGATAAAAATAAATAAAGGATAAAAATAAATAAAAGGATAGCATTTATCTCAGGAAACTCAAAAAGAACAAGAGCAACTGTAACAAACAGGAGAAACCTGTTTAAGAGAGAGGAGAAGGAGAAGAGAGAGGAGAAGGAGGAGCCAGCCAGGGAATGGTGAAATTTCAGGCAAAGTCAGGTGGATGGTAGCTTCAACCTGATCCTGCAGGGGAACTCTGTAATCTTAAATTATTTCTCAAAGTAGTCCTAATTTAAGGACTTAAGGTGAAGAGATTGGGCTTTCTTATTCCCTTCACACATCCCCCGCCCCATGAATCATGGCTTAAGGTCTACTCCCATGACACTTCTCACTCTAGGTAGCAGGTGGATAAAGCTGTTCCAGTAGCCTGATGGCATCCCTCCAAAGAAGAGTGTCAGGTGCAGGCATTAGAGGCAAAAGAACACTTGAAGTCTATGTGGGTGGATGTTGGTACACACAGAACTTGTAAAGGGATACAAGAGGGGCTGGGCAGAGCACTGACAGTGTCCATCTCATGGTGTCTTCTGGCTCATCTGATCTTTGTAAAACCGTCTTTTGTCTACATGGTTGCATTTTACCATGTAGGGCAAGAGAATAGACTAAATTACACAAACTGATAAAGGGGTAGCGTGTAAAACCTAGAGTAATTTCCTGGCTTGGTCAGGACCTGGAAGTCTCCCACACATGACCATCCACTGTATAACCTATACATCCATAGGCCTTGCCATGGTTCACATTGGTACACCCTCCCCTGGTCATGGCTTGGGCCGTTTACCACATGGTCTCTGTCGTGTGGTGACCTTGTCCCTTGCCATGGTGAGTTCCAGAAAGCTCTTTGGCTTTCATCTCAGTTTCTTTTCTATCCCCTCTTGGGGCCATGGGAGAACTTCTGAGTTTTCTCCACACCTTAGACTCAGAAAAAAATCAACCCCAGATCTTACTCTGCCTAACCACGCTCTTGGTTGACTTTACTGGGGCTGTCTCTGAAGTTGGAGTCAGGACAGCCTGTAAAGGAGTGTTTTCCCATGCCTTCACACTGCATTTGGAAAAACACTCTCTAGTCTTCATCCCCTTTAGCTCTCAAACATGCTATTTCCACACTTGATCTTAGCCAAAAGGCCGATAAGCGATTCAAAATGCTATTTCCAGAAGAGATCATCTCCTTCCTCTTTTGTTTCTCACTTCCCTAAATCCCTTTGTATGGGAAGCAGCAAGTGTTGGGCTTTCCATTTCCTGTATGTAATATCTTCTTTACCTAGAACATCCTCTTTACCCCATGGCCTTGACTGAATGTGGATGGGTTACTTATCTTCACTGTGGAAGACTCGCTGAGACTCTATATAGAGTCAGCGTCTCCTTGATAAGTTAAAAGGGAGATAAGGGAATTTAGAAATTCCTATTGTTTTGATAAGGCCCAGCTTTTAAGTCTAGCTGCATATTTGTAAATTCCATTTTCCAAGTCAGAGGCCAAACTATAGCTTTCTTTTTCTTTGCATTCCTGTTTAACAATCCCAATTCCCCCCAAGGCAGATGAATGCCTCAGGCTGCCTAGAGAGAGCTGTCTCTAGCAGAAAGTGTAGAAAAAAACACGTTAATGTTATTATTAGAGCAGTACAGTTCTGACCCAATATTCTGACTCACAACTTGAAGGTTGGTATCAGCTTTTAGATTCCATCTAAAAATACTATCTGGTTAGAAGACAAAGTGCCTGAGGCCAATATCTGCTCCTATCAGCAAGTCATTGACGCATGTGCAATCTACCTACTCGATATTCCACTCAGGGTGTGGTGCCCAAAATTGTAAGAAGAGGCAAATGATCACAAAAATTATCATTCCTCATAGTAGACTATTATTTTTTCACAATAGACTATAATTTTAGAAATGGCAAAACTTCCTAAGTTAGTGGTCTTTTTTAGTCACCTAACCAATAGTCTTCTATGGGTTTTTCCTTTTGCCTCAGACTCCAACAGGGCTTTGCATGGTACTGTACACCTCAGTCTTTCCTTAAAATTTTGGTATTTTGTTCGTTATAGATATTGAGTGTTAATTTTGACTTTTAACAATTATACATTAAAATATTACATGTCCCGATTGCTGAGTTTTGGGTACTTCCATAAACTTTGTTCTTGGGGCAAGGACCTCACGGGGTTCACCCCGGGCCCAGCCCTCTTGTTCTCAAGATCCAACTCCACAAAGCCTTCTCTCATGTCATTAAAGGCATTCAATATTTTCTTTGAATTAGTATCTCACTTTTTGTTACTATTCTCATGACCTTACTACTAGAATCATCTATGTACATGTCTTTTATCCACTCTTTTTCCTTCAACTCTAAGCCACTTGGGTTGGAATCCTGTGTGATTCACCTTGCCTCCTTTTAACATCTAAAGTACCTTGTATAAATAAAGGCTTTAGGAGTGAAGCACATTCTGTTTCATAAGGAAAGAAAATGTAAAATATGTTCTAGCAAAATTTATATCAGAATGGTTACAGCTTTTTTAAAAAGCGAGGGGACTTGGATAACTTTTAGGCTATCTTGGAAATTTACTTATATTGAACACCTTATTCTTACAGAATGCAGTGTAAGTGAATTATCACTGTATTTCACTAAATTTCTGTCCCCTTACCATGCTATGACTGATAGTATTCAGAACGGTGGTAGAGAAATATACTGAGAAGAGGGATAAAAACTCGAAATTAAATGTTCGCCCTTGATAATCTACAAAAAGGGTAATCCACATGCAGACACCCTGGAGTTGATGGTACAATTTATCTTTAAGCAATTTGATACAATGTTGCCACAGGACATGACACAGTAATTTATTTCTAAAATGTTAGATTCTGTTAGTATTTTCAGATCAAACTTTGTTTTCTTCTTGACATAATTGATTACTGCTTTCATTGGGATTTATTTTAAAGTAATTCTGAACCGAAAAACTGCAAGGAAAGTAGAAACTGCACATTTCTCTATTAGGGCAGCTGTGTCTAGAACAGCACAGCAGAATTCTTTTTTCTGCTATTTGATTTCTCTATCTCTTTATTGCTCTATTCATTGTAGAAAGAACTGCAGGTCACACATCAGTCTTTTGAATGAAGATTACTTAGACACAGACTGAAAACATCCCATCATCAGCACTAGTGATTTCTTACATGAAACACAGAAATTTGAGGATACTGTGAATGAATTATGCTTTTTTTAGGACACTTTACTTCCACCACACAGCCAAGTCCTTTGTTGCCTTTCCCCACATACATCAGTTAGCTATTGCTGTATAACAAACAACTTCAAATTTTAGTAGCTTTAAACAACAGTCATGTATTATTTCTTAGGAATTTATGGGCCGAAAGGGAGGTTCTGCTGATCCAGAACAGGCTTGGCTAGACTTGAGTAGCTCTCTCCTAGGTCTGCGGTCAGTTGGTGGGTCAGCTAGGTGTAGCTGGTCTAGGACTCCCCAAGATGGGAGCTTTATCTTTGTCCCACAGTGCATGTGATTCCGTAGCGGGTGATCTTGGGTTTGCTACCATGGCAATGGTGTGGTTTCAAGACAAAGAGAACAAAAACACAAGTTTAAGTTCGATACTCTCATACTGTTACTTCAGTTGCATTCTCTTGGCCAAAGCAAGACATAAGACAGTCTCAAAATCTCTGGGATGAGCTTCAATGTCACACTACATGAGGTATGGATACACGGAAGGGAATAATTGGGGTGGGCCATTTTAGAATCTATCATACAATGTGAGATGATCTCTTCAGATTCTATATAACTTATTTCTCAAAATATTTGACATATATTTCAGAATCAATAGACTTATGCAAATATTTTTGCCTAATAAATAAAAATTTAAGATTAGGTGTGTCTTGCAGAATTCTAAAATGGCCCCGAAGGTTCTTACCCCTTGGCGTACACACCCTGTAATCCTCTCCCTTTAAGTATGAGCAGGATCTATGGATATAATGGGATAGTTATTCCCTCAACTAAGTTATTTTATATGGCAAAAGTGATTCCTTGATTATGTGACATTTTCTAAGACTGTTTTTACAGACTGGAAGAGCTCTCCTCTGGTTTTGAAGAAGTAAGCTGCATGGGGGGAGAGTGTCTGAGAGGACCAGATAGCAAGGAACTAGGAGGACCTCAGTGGAGCTGAGATGGACCCTGATTGGCAGCCAGCAATGCGGTGGCAACCTCAGTCCTACATCTGCAGAAAACTAAATTCTGCCAACAACTATGTGATCTTGAGCTCCCCAAAGGAATGCAGTCCAGCCACCACCCACCTTGCAGCTTTGTGAGACCCTGAATAGAAGAACCAGCTAAGCTCTGCCCAACTCTTGACCTATAGAAGCAGAGATGGTAAATGTGTATTACTTTAAGCTACTAAATTTGTGGTAATTTGGTATGCAGCAGTAGAAAACTAACATATCAGTGGGGAGATCCAAATAAAACTTTAAGAGCAAAACATAAATAGAAAATAAGGACAAAGTTTTGTAGATAGGGGTTTTGGACATTAAGTTAAAACACAGATTCAATTTTGAAATTCTTAGTGATAAAAACCAAAGGAAAAATATGTGCTTTTGTACCTATTTTCAAATTTACCTTTGTGCATAGCACTTGACTCCTCTTGCAGACCTAGAAGACATGAGAATTGGAATGCTTAACAATTGTGTAATCAATTGTTATCAGTCAGTATCAATCTGATGGTGTTGTTTCAGAAAGTTGCAGCTGATGTGCAGGGCTTAGGGCTTAGAGGTTGGTGAGATATCAAGACAAAAGGATGATTCAATGTACGTGGTGTTCCACACTTGTTGCTAGGTTAGAAAGTCAGACAAGGTTGGTTAAAAGCCCTGGTATTCAAGCACAACTGTCTTCAATGAGATTTTTCCAAGATAGAACCAGCAGTTCCCCAGTGGAAGAGCATCATACCTCTCCAAGGCAGAGCAGGGTGTGAGAGGGGACTAGATTTAACACTTCCTATCCCTGCTGCTAACCTCGACATCCATCAAGCCCAACTGATGAGGAGTCACTGATAGAGTTTAAACTGGGCAGTGACCTGATGAAAGAAAGAGCATCCTGGCTATGGTCTAGAAAATAGATTTGGGCTGGGGGGTGAGGTAGGGCAGAGGAGGCCAGTAGAGGAATCACCCAGTAACCATGGTTTGAGATGGTGGTATTCTAAACTAGTATCATGACCATGAGGATGGAGGTAGGTGGAGAGAAGCTTACGATGTATCTAATTAGTGGAAACACAGAATAGGAGTGATCAGAGATGCAGAGGGAAAACTGCAAGAGAGGAATGACATAGACACAGGCAAGGAGGAAACAGTTTCAGAGGTGGTCAGTCACATCAGATGCTGCCAGGAGGTAAATTACAATGACAGCTGAGATGTTTTCATCCCATGTGTCAGGTCACGGATGATTTGAGATCCTTAGTAATGAAGGTGGGGGTGATAAGATCCAGAGTCCTGGTGAAAGTTTAGCTGTTCATAGAAGGGACAAATTTTCTTGGAAATGGGTGAAAGAAAGAGGCAAGGAAGGCTGAATTTATTTTTATTTATTTATTTATTTGTTTATTTATTTGTTTATTTATTTATTTATTTATTTATTTATTTTCTTTTAAGGCAGGGAGAAGAGTGGGAAAAGGAGTTTAATGACGTTCTTAGGATTTTTCCCACTTCATCTTTCAACAGAAAGAGAGCTGCACTGATGGTGAGTGAGGACATTCCTTCCTTGGGCTGGAAAATGAGAGGCAAAGAAGACCAGTAGAAGTAGGAGAATTTCTGGTCAATGGTAATGGCAGCCGTGGCTGCCAAATGTGGTGGTTTCTGTATGTCCTCACCCACCCTTAGTTGGGGGCTACTTCCAGGGGCATTAACGCAGCACTTCTGCCCTGCCCTGTGTACTCTCATGGAGTCTCTCCAGAGCCAGGAAAAAGCCTTTGGAGATGGATGTGCAGGTATTCATCGTAGGCAATCTTTGGGGCATGGAGATTAATGCTGAGGAGGAAAAGTGGTGTGCCAGTAGGTGGGCGAAATATCCAAGTCTGCGGACAAAAAGGAAAGGTTACATGAGAGTGCTGGCAGAAAAATGATTGATGTGACACACTATGGGATCTAACCTGGGTAAGGAAGGGAATAAACCGAGGAAGGGGTTGATCGGTTGGGAGAGAACAGGAGGGCTCCCTGGACCTGGATCTCTTAAGGAGGTCAGAGCAGGTGTAAGAGTAGAGAAATAACCAGATGGGGAGAACTAGTCATTGTGGTTTAAAAAAGGTGTGTATTAGGGGCACCTGGGTGGCTCAGTTGGTTAAGTGCCTGCTTTCTGCTCAGGTCATGATCCCAGGGTCCTGGGATAGGGCCCCACATCGGGTTCCCTGCTCAGCGGGGAGTCTGCTTCACCCTCTGCTGCTCTCTCTCTCTCTCTGTCAAATAAGTAAAATATTTTTTAAAAAGTTGTATATTAGAGTTGAACTTTTTACAGATGGCGAGTTGTAGATGAGGATAAGAACACAGCATGATCACAGGAGTGGGCTGCTGAAATAGGGAAAGTATAGATTATAGGAACTGAAGAGGTTCAGGAGCTATGAGTCAAGGGTATTGAATGATCCTCCCCATGGATATTTATTAGACAATGTAAGATTTGGTCTGGAGTAGTAGACTGTGACCAGGTGCCAATGTTTTGATGATTGTGAAGGAAAGACTAGGGCATGAGTAGTCTGTAAGCTTCATGAGGGCAAGGGATATCATTTCTCATTATCGCTGTGTTCTATTGTCTACCCCAGTGTCATGCTGCATAGTGAATAACCTCAAATGGCTCATTTAGTGGCTTAAAACAACAATAATCATGTGTCAGCTTATAGTTTCTCTGAGTTAGGTATTGAGCAGCTTAGCTGGCATTTGGCTAGTTGTTGGTGGAAAGCCTCTGTTCTTTGCTATGTGGCCGTATACTGAGGGACAAAACATAAGAGGAAAAATAAGTTTGCAGTTCTAAGAATAGGGGGTTCAGTTTGGAGCATTTCATTTTAAGACACCTATGGGACAACTTCAGAGATTGCCAAGGACAGTTAGATATATGAGTCTGGTGGCCAGAGGAAAACATGGGATGGAAATAAAGATTTAGTAGTCATCACTACATAGACAGTAACTTAAACCACGGAATGAATGAGATAGCTGAATGAGAAAGCTCAGGGAAAGTGATGGGATTGTGGGAGAATCCATAGCTTCAATTTGAGAAGGTTGTCAGGGAGACACTGTTCCTGGAGGAGGGTCACATTTCAGTCACGACAAACAGTCCCAGAAAACATATAGATATCAGCTACCAAGGTAGTAGCAAAAGCCAGGTGAACTGGGGGGAGAAGAACAGGGCCATAAAAGCATATGAGGGCATGAGATAGGACTTCTGAGAGTGACAAAGATGAGGATGATGGATGGAAATAGTCACAGGGTATAGAACTTGCATTAACAGTGTTTTTGCGTTATCCCTTATTAGAACACCAGGGTTGGCTTCCTATAGGGGTTGGCCCTGTGAGAGGTGGCTATCCTGGGTTTTTAGGACACAGGACCTACCAAGCTAAAAATAGAAGAAATGAAAGACTATGATTGATTTTCAATATACTTCAATATACAGGTCTCAGACTCTTTCAGGCATTCCACAGGTCAAACTATTTTCATAATAACACTAAGATTTTATTTGGCCTTTTCACCGTATTGACACTCCTACTGATGTCAAAGGTGATGACAAAGTCTGGCATTGTTGGTGTTCTAGCTGGAGTGGAGTCTACCCCTTATCAGATTCTTTACCTGATCCCAGATGCCCATACCTGGAGCCATGGACTTAGCATAAGAAGCCACTGTAACACCTGAACCTAGGGTCAGAACTCTTCCCACCTCACCTTACTTCCATCATCTTGTACCTCAGCACAGCAAGCAGCCCCTTGTTACCAGCTTGCTGAAATCCACCTTCCCAGGCCTTGTTTGGCTTTGGAAATATTGCCCAGATAGTTGGGGACAACACACTCTCTTGAAGACTCTCAGTCTTTGCTGGAATTACAACCGTGTTGGCTCGGATGCCTCAACTATCTCCTGGTGAAACCATCAGGTAGATCCCTTAGAGCTAGACCTGGGGGGAGGAGCTGTGCCAGAGATAACAGCCTGGAGAGATCAAGCACAAGAGGCAAATCCAGAGGAGAGAGACCAGAGACAGACAGGGTCCATGCATTTGTTTCTACAGATACAAGATCAGTGAGAACAGACCAGAAAGTAGCAGATCCAGATTCACACCAGTGCATTCTCACCCAGAGCCTACCTTGCCAGCCTGAGCTACTGCCTCCTGAGCCATAGTGGAGAATACTGTTGGTATTTGGGGGTCTTCTTCACTAACTTTGATGTAGATGTTGGCTGAAGCTCCAGGTGTCTGTGAGAGGCTTCATGACATACATTCTATTTCCATGCTTTGGCTTATGGCTCCAAATAGAACTTCAGGGAAAAGCCAGTTCTGTGGGGCTGGTTCTGGGACGGTGTATCAGTTAAGAAGATATTGGACCCAACTTGAACTCACACTTTATTATAAGGATCCAGGGGCTTTCAAGGATCCTAAACGCAGGCATGTGGCTGGGATTCAGAAACCACTGGAAACAGCCTTTGAAATTTTCCAGGATAGTCTCTGTGAATAACACTTCTGTATTTCAGGCTCACTCGCTCTCTCTCTCTCTCTCCCTCCCTCTCCCCATCTCTCTCTTTATCTCTCTTTCTCTCTCTCTATCTCTCTAGACAGAGTTTTCCCCCCAACCTCTTCAATTGTGTGATGTTAACTATAATCTTAAAAGCTCGTAGTTCTGGAACTTCACGTTAGTCTCAAACTGTGGTCCCCAGACCAGCAGCATTAGCCTCTCCCCAGACCTGCAGAATCTGAATCTGGAGTGGGGTCCAGCAGTTTGGTTTACAAGATTCTAATGCATGCCAAGTTTGAGAATCCCTGATTTCTATCTCACAGCTTCAGCCATCTGGAGAAAGACTGACCAATTGGCAACCCCAAGGTCAACATTTTCGGCAAGGGCTTATGGGCATGGCTGGTCTGGGGCCCACCTCTGCACTGATTAGCTGTGGCCTGAGAGCTGAGTCACGTGATGGCCCTACCCATCCCACCAGAAAACACCTGGACGGAGGTGGAGTTAAAAGCAGTTTCAGAAAACAGACAGTTGGAAAAGAAGTGGAGTGCGGGGGTAAGGCTACATGGAAAAAAACAATAAGAAAAATGAGGGCCAGATCTCCACACTATAAACCTGAGAGCCATTACTGGCTAGGTAAAGCCTTGACAGGAGTGGTCAGGGAAGTTAATGAGACCCGGGTGGTGGCCTGTTCAGGGGCAGCCTGCAGGATCAAGTTCCTGACTGTCCGAGGGATTGGCCTGGCTAGCATCATGGTTCAAGAGCATTAAACATCACACTGACTCATTTCTTGTTACTTTTTTATGGATTATATTTATTTGTCAGAGAGAAAGAGCACACAGGGGGAGTAGCAGGCAGAGGGAAAAGCAGGCTCCTTGCTGAGCAAGAAGCCTGATGTGGGACTCGATCCCAAGACCCTGGGATCATGACCTGAGCTGAAGGCAGACGCTTAACCAACTGAGCCACCCAGGCACCCTTCATTTCTTGTTGCTTTATGTCCCTTTACCTGGAGCAACACCCATCCAATCTATTGCCTGCTTTAGGGCCTGGAAGTTGCATTAGTTACAATAGTGATTCTCGAAGTCAGGTTTGTGGGTCCTAACAGGTCTCAGACTCTTTCAGGCATTCCACAGGTCAAACTATTTTCATAATAACACTAAGATTTTATTTGGCCTTTTCACCGTATTGACACTCCTACTGATGGTGCAGAAGGAAAGACAAGGCAAAAATTGTTGGCGCCTCAGCAAAAATCAAGGCCATAATACCAAAATACCAGCAGTGAGGGTACTCTTCACTGCCACACACTTGCAGCATGTAGATAAAAAACCAGTTTCATTTAAGAATTTCATTGATAGGCGTGCATGGGTGGCTCAGTCAGTTAAGCGTCTGCCTTCGGCTCAGGTCATGATCCCAGGGTCCTGGGATCAAGCCTTGCATCAGGCTCCGTGCTCAGTGGGGAGCCTGCTTCTCCCTCTCCCTCTGCAGCTCCCCCTGGTTGTGTTTCTTCTCTCGCTATATATCTCTCTCTCTCAAATAAATAAATAAAATCTTTGTTTTTTTTAAAAAAGAATTCCCTTGATAAAGAAAGAGAAATTTTATTAAATTTATTAATAACATAAAACTAATTTTTATCAAATTTTGACCCACGGGTCTGTGTTTTTAAAACTCTGGGTGACAAAATGAGAGGCGCCCATAAGGCGCGTCTGCCATATGATGATTGTCTCAAGAAAAAGGGCTTGTTGGAGCCCAATTGTTGGAGCTGTAAGATGAATTAGCCACTTTTTCATGGAAAACCATTTGTACTTGAAAGAACAACTGATAGACAAGCTATGGTGTTTGGCAGACATTTCCTCAAAAATGAAGTAAGTAAGCCTGTCACTTCAAGGAAAACAACTGACAGCATTTGTTGCCAATGATGACATTTGAGCTTTCAAGTGAAAATTATGATTTTGGAAGACTCATATCCACCACCATGAGCCTGACAGATTCTCAATTCTTAAAAATTTTTTTTTTTTGATGAGACCCACGGTAATGTTAAGCAATGTTATTCTTTGATATTGTATAATGACATGTGTCAACACTTAGAATATCTGCATAACTCAGTGAGCCAATACATTTAAAATGACCAATTCATGATGTTACAAAACCGTGTAAGGGTTAGAGAGGCATTCAAATTACAGACTAAAGGATTTTAATGGAACAGAGTATAAAAGTTCGGTGATATGATTTCACATTCCACATTACAACAAATGTAAGAAACTACTGCTTGTCAAGTTTTTGTATAGTATCAAAAAAGAAAGCCCACTGTTATCTGAAATGGCTATTAAAAAACTCCTGTCTTTCCCATACCTGTGTGAGGTTGGATTTTCTTCATACATTTCAACCAAAGCAACAGAGTAAAACATAGTGAATGCAGAAGCAAATATGAGAACCCAGATGTCTTCTATTAAACCAGATACTAAAGAGATTTTCACAAATGTAAAACAATACCTATTCTTTTCACTATTTTTTTTTTTGGAAATACAGCTAGTTTTCATAAAAGTGTTATTTATGCTAACATGTCATGGGTTTATTATTGTTATTTTTTAATAATGAAAATAAAAATTTCACAGTTCTAACTTCTAACATGGTAAATATTGATATATATAATCCATATAAAATATATTTGAGGTCTAAAGATTAAAATATTTGAGAACTGCTGAATTGGAGTACAGCTCAACTTTTTTTTTTTTTTTTTTTTGAGAGGGAGAGAGAGCGCATGAGTATGGGTGGGTGTGGGGGCAGGCAGAGGGAGAAGGAGAGAGAGGTCCACTTTAAGCAGCTGCATGCCCAGCATGGAGTCCGACACAGGGCTCAATCCCACAACCCTGAGATCATGACCTGCATCCAAATTAAGAGTCAGACGCTCAACCGACTGAACCACCCAGGTGCCCCACAGCTCAGATATTATAATTAAGAGATATATACAGAAAAAAGGATGGCAAAGTGGTTCAAACAATATAGAAATTTCTCTCTATTTGAGGAGCATTCCAGAAGTGCATAGGGAGGGAAACTAGGGCAGATAGGTGGTTCTATTCCATAGGTTGTCCATACTCAGATTTCTTCTATCTTGTTGTTCCAGTATCCTGTATTCTGGGGGCCATGGATGGAATTCAGGATGTCTATGAATGTGAGTAGGAAAACCTCTAATGGAAATGTAGCATATTTCTCAATTATAGGCAGCAAACCACAGTAGTTTTAGCAGGACTAGTGACTGTGTCACCAGTCAAGGTATTTTCATATCATATTATAGTTACTGCAGTTATCTCAAAATACCATTTATACTCATCACTTTAAAACTATATTAGTCATTAGACCCCCTTGTGAAATCTTTTTATGTGATCTATCAATAAAGAAGTACATAGAGTAATGTATCATACATTTACTTAAAAATGTTTTACAACTGTATTTCATTATGATCTATTTTGATTTCCCTTATAATCCTTTGTACCTTTTTGTATTTAAAACATCATTCTGTTAAGGTCTCAGGGAGTTCACCACCATGCCAAACTGGTCCGTGACACAAAATGAGTAAGAAGTCCTGTTCTAGGGTCACAGAGGAAGAAAAGAGGACAAGAAATGTCCTTCTGATGCACCCAGCACTTTCTGCTCACATGACATTGTTGAGAACTTAGTCACAGGACCATTTCTCACTGGGAAATATAATTTCAATCTGGGAGTCATCAGTCTTATTAAAACTTGAGGATGAGTGGGGATTAAATTACTACAGGAATAAGGGAATATTGAAAAATGGGGCACAGGACAACTCGTAGTCTCTTCTTGGGGTTCTCTAGGGCTTTATTTTTTCTCTGTTGACCATTCTCACTTTGCCACTCTACTGTCATCCAGTCCCATAGGGGCTGCTCTTCCTTCTCTGTAATGAGTAGGTTTGTTCTCTGATCATCCACCCCAACCATCTTCTGAAGAGTCACATAGAAGAGTGATTCTGAAGTCAGTGTCATAAATGCCAAAATTAACAAGCAACCTATTATGTCAACATTAAAAAGGCTGGCAGGATGATTTCAAAGGATCTTCCCCCAAATAAGTATGTATTAATTGCACAATGAAAAAATAGTAACTTCACAGTGGAGACACCTGGTAGACAACACCTTAATCAAGTGATTAAGGTTAGTATCACTTAATAATAAGACATATTCACAACATGTATCCTCTTCCATAATGTGATGGGAAGGGCATATAAGCTTTGTGGTGTTCTTCCCCCAAATCCATAACTTCAAGTTAATCACGACAAAACATCCAGCAAATCTAAATTGAGGGATATTCTACACTATAACTGACAGTACTCTTTAAAAAGTGTCAAGATTATAAAAGACAAAGAAACACGGAGCAAGTGTCACAGGTTGGAAGACACTAAGGAAAGAAAAAAACTAATGCAATGATGGGTCCAGGACTGGATCAGAGAAAGGAAGCATGACACTGATGGGAAAGCTGCCAAAATTCAAATACGGTCTATAGCTTAATTAATACCATTGTAACAATATTAATTTCCCAACTTTATTAATGGTACTGTGGTAACATAAGATGCTAACGTTAGGGGAAACTGGGTAGAGAACTTATGGGAATCCTCTGTACTACTTTTGTAATTTTTAAAAAAATCAGTATCAAGTTATTACAAAATAAAAAAAAAAAATACCAGCAGGTACAGAGATAGGGCTGCCCTGGATGGTGGCACCTTGTTAGGAGTTTTATTACCCTGTGAGGTTCGGGGACAACAAAGTTGAGAAAGCCACTCCATCTGGGCAGTCTAGAGCCTCGAGGCCAAAACTCCACCGAAGCTGGTGAAATGTAGGCCGAGTGTAGCAGAGCCTTTCGGCTGGAAGAACAGGCTCTGGCATTAGGGGGCCATAGTTTCAACTTGGCCCCCACTCTTCACAAGGCACTTACCTCTCTGAACCTCAATTTTCTTATCTTTAAAATGAGAGAATATAATACTTACCTTACAGGGCTATTAGGGTATATGCAAAGAAATAATGTCTCTGATGCATAACCGATGTTCAATAAATATCTATTATTATTACACCATAAAGAGAAATCTGGGAAGAGTCTTGTTACCACTTAAGCTTAAGCCCAGCATCCACATAAGTATTTATAAAGTGCTTCAAATATACCACATACGCTCCAAGTCAAGTTGCCATTAGTGATGTTAAGGTCATTGTAGTGCTATGGGCTTTAACTAAACTTACAGCACTGTTGGGGAATCTAATTTAATTGAGACGCACTCTAATTTGGATTACATTTTTTTCTAATTGAATTCCTCATGCCTTATATTTTCACATAGTTGTTAGTGTATAAATTATTAATTTAGTCACTTTGTTTGATTATATTTTTTCTGGCATTGCTCATCAGCACTAACATGTTTAAATATTGGTCTCAGTGGTTGCTTAAAGCAAAGTTGTGTAGGAGGGAAACCCCCCCCCCCAAATGACCCAAATCTAATAAAAACGCTGCTTTGTTTAAATTGTTTTGTGACATAAATGTGGACGTTGTGTCTGACCACTTCTGTCTAATAGTTTTAGTACTATCATTATTCAGTCTCTTCAGGGAGATTAAACTAGGGAGGTCTGCGATGCTCTCGGAGGTGATCAATTTTCCTGTGTTTCCATACCTCTCGCTATGCCCATCTGGAGTTGGGCTACTCATAGTGGGGTCTGTGCCCTTGTGCCAGCCTGCAAACTCCTACTGGCCCATGGCAGACAGTGGGAGTAAACGTTCAGAAACTCTGACAGCAATTTGACAGAATCATTTTATGTTTGCTCAATAAAATTAGAAAGAGGGCTTGCATTTTGTATTTTTTGCTTTTTCATTTCATTTTCCTAGTAATTTACCATTACTGTAGTTGATGAGAGTGTCAGTCTGCAGCAAACTGGAAAAAGAAAACATAAAGCCTGGTCCTTTCCCACAGATAAAGGAGCACTGATCTAAATCATAAGGCATATCTGGCAAAAGACTATCCCAGGTAATGTGTAATTGAAAGTAATCAATAAAAAGGAAAGCATTCTCATCTGGCTCTACACATTTCATAAATATAACTTGAGCTAACATTACTGCCTGGAAGCATCTATGTACAGATTAGGAGCATTTGTCTGTGTGAAATTTCCTGTTGCTTGTGAACTTGCCTAAGGGTTGGGGTAGGGAGTGATTTCTGGCTAGGAACTTTGTCACAGTGTGTTGGCTAAACTGGCATCATCATAACTACCACAATTGTCTCCTGACTGGTTCCCTGTTTCCATTCTGGCCCATAATTTATCCTCCACATTGTTGCCAAAATAACAATCTTAGTAAAATGCAAAATTTTATCATATTAGCCTGATGCTTAAAAACCTTCAGGGATTTCCCCATTATCCACAGGATGGAGTTCAAATTCATTAGCCTCCCGTACCAGGTCCTTCATGATCTGGTCCTGGTTTATTTCTCCAGCCTATACATCTTTTTGTTTATCTCCTTGGCTCCTCCTATCTTTGAAAAGCCCTCTCAAGTGTTATTTTATCTATAAAACCTTTCCTAACATTTCTGCTAAGACCCCCACCCAGGTAGAACTGACCCCTCCCTTCTTCTGATGCCTACCAGTTTCTGGGACTGCATCAAGCACCTTTATTGGTTTGGAAATCAAATTAGGCCAAAGCCAAAGATTGACTATCCCATTCTCAGATTGAAAGTTAGATGTTGAGGGCTGGTTTTTGAAGCTACTTGGAGGGGCGGCACAATGGATATTGAACTCTGATGAAGTTCTTAGAAGACCATGGAGAAGGGAGTGGGGCAGGTGCCCAACCATGGACTCTTCTAGGGGATAGTGAATGCAAAGGGCACATGCCCCTGCTGCCGTAGTTCCCTGAGGAAGGCAGAGTTACTCAATTGGGTAACTAGATTATGATTTAGTTCACTAAGCTAGGCATTTGGCCATTTACTAAATGGCATTCTAACTGGCCCAAGGAACACCCAGTGGGTGAAGACTGGTATTTACTTTCATAATACATTTTGATTAATTTAGCATTCTCTCTTTTAAATAACTGGGTTAAGAAGTTGTACAGGAAGTTTCATGTGATTCATTTAAACGCAATGTCTTGGTTGTTGAATAGGTAAAGACCGATGGAGGTTCTACTTATTCTACAGCAGTAGATTTAGAATTTGGCAAAATGCAGTCTGATATATGGAAAGAAGAGCCCTCACTATAGCCAATTTTTGTTTTTATTTTATTTTATCTTATTTTATGGATTTAACAAACCATTACCTGTTTAAAATCCAGTCGATGGATATATTTATTACAATAGCTTGATTTATCACTGATGTTAGAATATATTGTTAAAAATATGTTCAAGGTGAATTAGCTTTGTATTGCTGCTCAGATGGCAGAGTTTTTCACTTGGCTCTTGGTTGGATATACATGACCATTTGGTTCAATCCCTTGATTTTTTTTTTTTTTTTTAATGAAGAATCTGAGTGCATAGAGGTCACGTGGATTGTCTAAAGTTACACAGCTATTTATTGGTTGGGCTAAACCCATAACCCAGATGATAACCATATTTCCTGAATAAACATCGGGATATATGGCTTGACAAAGGCAATTTTCTGATTTGTAAATTTATTAATAAGCAGAGTCTTTCAAAGGTATCATATTTTGTGTCACATTAAAAAGAACCTTCACTGATGAAAAGGAAGTGAGATGGAGTCTGTCCTAGTTTATCTGGTTCTCATGGACTCAACAGCCTAGAAGGAAGATGTCCACTCATGATATCTGGCTGGACGTCTACTTTCTCTTGAGTCTTTGGTGTGATTTCCTGATTCTGTTCAACTGCCTTTTCCCAGCAGTTCTTCTCTGTCAGCACCCTCATCTGACATGGAGCAAGTTATGCTGCCAAATTGCCACTCTGTGTTTGAGTGTCTTTGCATAGAGCATAGAGAGTTGGAAAAAAGAAAACACAAAGAATGGAAAGGCATGAACCTGTAGTGGGCAGGGCAAGCTGCCCACAGAAGTTTATATGCTCCCTTTGTATTGTATAGAGTCATTCCTAGAAAGTGATCATGGAGCCCTGAACTACCTTTCCTAGTTCTAACTCCCTAACCTCCGCCCACTCCCTGCCCTCCCTTGCTTTACATCTACATGTGGCCACCTGACTTGTCTTCAGTGGAATAGGAGTGAGAGTGATACATTATCTTAGGTCAATGCCTTAGGCTCTCTTTCTTTTCTGCTAGCTGGATGCCCTAGGGAATGGCAAAGCCAAAGATGGAGGGAATCCAGGTCCCTAAAGCCCTACATAGATATCTGCCTGCTAACTAGGAAGCATTCCCTCAGACTCTTTGATGAGCAAAAAATAAACTTCAAATGTGTTTGAGTCTTTATACATTTTGGGTTTGTTAGAGCAGCCAATATTCCCCTAAATAAAACAGAGCCTCTGGTTCTAAAGGGTTTTGTTTTCACTTTGAAGGTAGATATTCATTTAAAAATTAGTCTTATGTATTTTTACAAGATATTTAATTTAATTGAGCACTCTAAGTGTTCAGAGAGGTCTCAATTTTCCCTGAGAGATTAATAAAGCAAAATAAATTGAAACACTTGATGAACATCTAATAAACAAATTACTTACTTGTCTAAATTTTGCTGATATCATGCAGTTCACTTCCAAATAAATTCACTTTTAATTTTAATATCCTTGTACGGAGGTGAAGGATGTTGTTCTTTGGAGATAGACTAATTTTTATATTTTATGCTCATTCTACAATTGTATTTTTTTATACTTCACCTTTTTCCAAGAGTTTGCAATGACTTATAAAACATGACTTAGCAACAAGGCTAAGAGAGTAGAAAAGCAGGGTATAGAGAAAAGGACAAAGGAAATATATTAACTGTAACTATTCATGTGGCTGCCGTGATTGAGTTTCAACCCTATGTCTAAGCTTCTTGGCAGGCTGGGTAAGAGGGGCGCTTGATAAATTAATTATAAATCAGCCCTCAGAAAGGAGGAGGGGCATTCATCTCTCAGGGGACGCAAAGCTTTTTCTGGTACAAAAGTCTCCAAAACAAAACAAAACAAAACAAATGGTCCGCAATGTTTCCATCTCGGGAGTAGGATGTACCAGGAGTGAAATCGTAATAGAACTTCTTAAACTCTCCAACTTAGTTTTGGGAAATGAATTCTTGATGGTATTGAAAAGGAAAGAAGCTGTTAGGCCAAATAATCACAGAAAACCTTTTGTTTAATTTCGTTTTCCATATATTTTAACCCTTGGGAACTTAGGTATAGCTTGCAGATGACAATCTTTGATATGTCCAGTTACAAAAAATAGATTTCTTTGGTTCAGGATGGGAAAACTCTGGACCGAATTGCTGGTTTGATTCTAAAACCATTTTGAACAAATGACATCATCAGTCAAGGTGAATTGACATTTGAAGATGATTATCTTCCTTGGAAGGGAATTTGGTTTTCTCAGTGTATGAGCTTGGAGTTCTCATAGATTGAGTGCTCTTAGGCTGAGATTTCTAAGGAAGTCCATTTATATTTTAGCACAAGGAACTCTACTTGGACATTTTCAGATACAAGTCTTTCTCAATTTGGATTTCATGTGCTCAAAGAATATTGCAGCTGGAAATTGTCTCATTAGCTATCACTTTTTGATGAGAAGACCGAGGCCCAGACTAGGTACATGATCAGCCAGTGGCCCTACAGGTAGTGAAAAGAGAGCTGAAATAAGGACCCTAATCTCCTGATGCTTAGCTTGTTTCTACTGTGTAATAGATGCCTCTTTTAAGTACTAGTTTGCTGCTATTCAATTTAATGCACTAAGCATTTACTAAATGTCAGTGATAGGAAGCACCCCCCCCAAAGTATTTCTAAACTCCTTAGAATTTTTACTTATTTCCATATTATCTTGAACTCTAGCTGTTTTCATGAAATATAGGTAGGCAGTGCAAAAGAGATCAAAGTGAAAATATCGAAATAAAATGAAGAATTGAAATATTAATCTCTACTAAGATGATGTTATGTTCCGGACGGGTGATACAGTATATCGTCCTTCCCACTCTCTGAAGATTTCAAGGCACTTAACTGTACCTTACAACTCATTAAGCCATGTGCTGAATCAGACATTGGATGTTATAACTTTATTCTTATTATTTATTTAATACCATCAAGGGAGTTGGTTCTCAGTGGGAATTGATAGCTCTAAAAGGATAAAAACTTTCAATGTTCTGAAATGACAAGTACCATTCAGCCAATACATCTCTTTCAAAGATAATCAATGATAATGTAGGAAGAGGAATGCAAGTCATTCATAAAAATCTTCCCAAATGAGTAAACAAATAATTTCAAAAAGTCTTTGTAAGTTTATATTGGTTTGATCTGGTATGCACTGCTTTATAAGAATGAAGGAGTTTGGGGCACCTGGGTGGCTCAGTGGGTTAAAGCCTCTGCCTTCGGCTCAGGTCATGATCTCAGGGTCCTGGGATCGAGCCCCACATCGGGCTCTCTGCTCAGTGGGGAGCCCGCTTCCCCCTCTCTCTGCCTGCCTCTCTGCCTACTTGTGATCTCTCTCTGTGTAAAAAAAAAAAAAAAAAAAAAAAGAATGAAGGAGTTTATGGAATTGTATTAATTAAGGAAGAAAAGAAGAGGAAATCACTTATTCTTTCTTAGCAATTACAATTTAGAATTTTTCCTCTTAAAGTTTACGAAGTAGTGCTAAATCTTTCATGCTTTTCGAATATAAGAATACTCTACTTTAAAAAAAGTGAATGGTGCCTTTATGTTGGCTATTGCCTTTTGAAGTATGTTTTATTATTATGCAATTTATGTAGTTGTTTTTGACTTTTTAAAAGATTGAAGTCAAAAGAGTCTCCTTTTGTATCAAAAAATAGTTACCTGTTTTCTTGGACTTTGTTTTTCTTGATAGAAAGTTTGCCACAATTTGGCTAATTTAATTAAAAACATTAATCCATTAGAACATAAGAGTAATAAACGGATCATCTATTTGGCCCTAACTCCCTTTCAATATGAATGATCGACTGTTAATTTGTAGAGATTTGTATGTAGTCTAAAATTTTTCATATTCAAAATTAAACTTTCAACCATTTCTAAAACGACAGAAGCAAATGACATAGATGCAGTTTTGAGAAATGATAGCCTACACTGATAAAAACTGCTGTGAGCTTTTAAGATTTGTAAGATAGGCTCATATTCGTGTAAGTTTTCAATCACCTGCTTTAAAGGTGAACATATCATCATTTTGGATGTGCTACCTAAAGTTCTATCTCAAAAGCGAACTCTGGTAGGTGCACTGAAACAGACTGGTATTCCTGGGCAGGAGATTTCAGACTCATTTCTTTATCATGCAAATTGCACGGGCTGTGCTGGGGTGAGGGGATTAATGACTATTAATGATAATAACAGGTTCCAGGCTCTTCTATCATTTATTTTGTTAGTGAGGGAGAAAGGAGAAAGATGGAGGGGTCAGTGAAGAAATAACTTAGGATTTATAATTTGGGCTTATTTCACAGGTAGTATTTTAAAAATAGGAACAAACAGATGAAAATATAAAGTTACCCAAAATTTTATCATCTGAAGATAACACTATTGACATTTTGCTCTATATAGCATTTTAACACAATTAACATACGCTCTATGCAATACAGTTTAACATTTTTTCTTCCAAAATTGTACCATGTTATATACGCCATTTTAAATGTGTTGTTCATTTAACCTCATGAATTTCCTCCATGTCAGTTATTAATGGCATCATATTCCATCCTTCACTGTTGTACCGTCATTTATGTAACAAAACCTTCAGTTTTTGGACATTTGAATTATTTTAAATTTTTTTTGGTAAAATAAAAAATGCTGTGATAAGTATTTCTCTCTATATATCTTTGTCCAATTAGTTCTTAAGGTAAATTGCTAGAAGTAAAGTTGTTACGTGAAAGGGAATACAACTCTTTAAGGTTATTTTAAAAACTTCCTTGCAGATACCAATGTATATACCCTGTGGATGTATGAAATTCCCTTTCCCTCCAAATCTTAAAAATGCTGTAATTTTTTCAATCTTTACCAACTGGAAAGAATGTACAAATCTCATTTTTAATTGCTGTTCTTTGATTACCAAAGATCAAATAAATTGAATGTTTCCTTAATGTGTTTATTGGCATTTTCTATTTCTTCTTTTTAATTGCTTATTTATGTCAATTTTATATTCTACTAATGTATATATCTTAGTGATTTTAAAGCACCCTTTGATATTAAGGATAGGAACTCTTCATCTGTCATATATGCTGCAAATATTTTTTCCAAGTTTCCTATTAGACTTTTAATTTTTTTGATGGTGATTTTTCCACTTTTTTCTTTCTTTCTTTCTTTCTTTCTTTCTTTCTTTCTTTCTTTCTTTCTTTCTTTCTTTCTCTCTCTCTCTCTCTCTCTCTCTTTCTTTCTTTCTTTCTTTCTTTCTTTCTTTCTTTCTTTCTTTCTTCTTTTTGGGCTTCTACTTTGGATGTCATGCTTGGAAAGATTTTATCCATCCCAACATCATTTAAAAATATTTGCCTATGATCATTTAGTGCTTTTAATTTTTATATTTAACCTTTAAACTATTCTGAGTTGTTTTACACATAGAAACTGGCATAAAGAATAATATAAGAGAAACAGTGTACATAGTGGTTGAGAGCACAAACTTCTGAGCCTGATTTCATTAGTGTGGTGGTTTGAAAATAAGTCCACAAATTCTTTGATACTTCTTATCATAAGGTGGAGCCTAATTACCCTTTCCTTCAGTATGGGCTGAATTTAGTCACCTGCTTGTAATGAGTATATTGTAGAAATGATACTAGGTCATGAAAGACATTGAAGCTTTTCCCTCTCTCTCTCTTGAATTTCTCCCTTTGTGGGAAGCTTGTCATGCCATAAGTACACTCAATCAATTCCATGGGATGAGGAACTGAGGCCTTTTCCTAGCAGCCTGTGGGGAAGCCAATGGAGACTTTGAGGCAACAGGTACATGAGTCATGTTGGAAGTGGATCCTCTAGCCCCATCAGGCCTTCACATGACCACAGCTGACATGTTGGTACAACACCATGACAGACCCCGAGGTGGAACCAGCCAACTAAGCTGCTTCTGGATTCCTGACTCAGAAGACTTGTGAGGTAAGAAATGTTTGTTAGTTAGGACTGCTAAATATGGGGGTAATTTTTTAATGCAAAAATAAATACTAACACAATTATTCTTTTCAATTTTGGGGGGAATTCTGTCCCATTTGTCCTTTCACGAGAACATGGTTTTATCTTATTCCAAAAATTTTTAGAGGGTTTTAATTGACATCACATCATATTTCTAAATCACTTGGGGGCCAATTGATAATTCATGTGAGCTTTTCTGATACAAGAACATTATATTCCATCTAAATTATGCAAGACATTTATGTGCCTCAAGAATTTAGAGTTTTCTTTATGCATATTTCTTATGAGGTTTATTATTAACTATTATATGCTTTTTATTGGTATTGCAAATGGGAATAATTTCTACTTGGTTATTGTTTACTTGATTATTATTTGTATATAAGAATTAAATTGATTTTTGTACATTTATCCAGTAATGTACTATTTAATTAGATTCTATTGTTAGTTTTCATTGTTTTTTCATTTTATTTTTTGGGGTTTCTATATACACACACTGATCTGGTATTCTTTTCAAAGTGAACTTAATGATACTGAGTGGAGAAGCAAAAATGTGTGTGTGTATGTGCATGTGCATCATGTTCATGATGATAGGATGCTAAGAATTTGAAAAGAAATAAAAAGTAAGTAGCTCTGTTTTATTCATTTCATTCTGCATCATTTAGCATAGCTATCAGGACACAGAAGTTGCTGTGTGGATGGCAATTAAGTGAATGAGTGAATGAATGATCTGTCCTCCTCCTAGTTTGGTTTCCTCAGTCCTGCCTTAATGTCCCTCTATAAGGCAGCTCATCACAAGGTCCTACCCATGTCCTGAGCTGAGCCCATGTTGGATATGACATCTGACAAGTCCTCAGGATACTACTAATGTGACCTAAATCAGTAAGCACATTACTTACCCTCAAAGACCTAATGATCTATCTGGGCAGACAATGTAAGAACAAATGCAATCATTAGAGAATAGTTTAATGTTAGAATGTGGTGCATCCCTGGACCCACTGTGGCTGGTATGAATAGCAAACATACTTCCTATCTGAGCAATGCTTATGTAAAAGATTCTGGGCTTACACCGAATCAGGGAGGGTATGTAATAAAGCGACGTTTAAGGGGGAGTTAAGATCCTTCATGAATAAGTGTATTGGATATCCAGTCTAAAGGGCAAGGAGAGGCACAAAACCAGGCCAACAAATCTGAAAACTAGATTGATAGTCTCATCAAGAACATGTTGGGACAAATGTCTTAAAAGCAAAGTGGTGGTAACATAGGGATTCAGCATTTACCTAGTAGTGCCTGGTACATGACTGGGAGTGGAACTGGCTGTAGAGCACTTGAAAGAACGTCACTGGGTTGGGATGAACCCACTGAGAGAGAATGTGTAGCTCAGAGGAGGGAAACAAGCCATGGGTTCTGTAGGCCAACGTAAGGAATGAGATTTTTCTCAAGATGCAAGGGAATCAATGGAGGATTTTCAATTAGGGGTGACATGACTTATGTTTTTAGCAAAAATCTTCTGTTCACAGTATGGAACCTGAATGGGGTTGGGGGACAAGCATGGGATTTGAGGGAGTTAGTGGGGGAACATCACAGTGAGCTGGAGAGAGGTGGTTGTGGGCTGGAGCAGGAGGCTGGTGGTAGAGATGGAGTGGTAACCACTGAAGCCTATTTGGAGGTAAACAGACAAGAAACATTCTCCACTCAGGACTTAGACAACTAGATTTCTTTGTCATTTCAGTGAGGATTAAAGAACTCAAACTGGAGGTAAGAATACTCCAACGATCTGGGTGCTTTGGCCATCTGAGTGGAATTTTGTGGGTGCGTTAAAGGTAGTTCAAGCATTGGGAAGGGGAGTTAATGGCTCTATGAATAAAGTTTTCAGTGCTAACAAGTTTTGCTTTTTCAATCCTTAAGTATATTTTATTTGTAATATAAAATAAATTTATTGTAATAAAAATACTTCTTTTTTTTTTAAAGATTTTATTTATTTATTTGACACAGAGAGAGATCACAAGCAGGTAGAGAGGCAGGCAGAGAGAGAGGAGGGAAGCAGGCTCCTTGCCAAGCAGAGAGCCCGATGCGGGGCTTGATCCCAGGACCCTGGGATCATGACCTGAGCCAAAGGCAGAGGCTTTAACCCACTGAGCCACCTAGGTGCCTCCAAAAATACTTATTTCTGATAGTTACAAGATAAACCCCTGCAAAAACTTAAGGTGGACTTTATATAATTCATTTTATCTGCTTAGCAAACATTATAGGAGAATGTCTTTTAAATAAATGCATAACCATGCTTAGAAATTTAGAAGTTTTATGACCTGTTTTTAAAATATTTTTCATATTAATTTTTTCCTTTTAATTCTAATATATTCTGTAAAAAACTATTACTGCATTCCTGCCTGTAGTTTAGCCTATTATAAATCTGGTTAAATTAATGCGAAGTTAATGGCTATATTTTAGAGTAACCTCTTGAAATGTAATAACTTTATTGGAACAAAACTATTTTTTGCCAAAATTATGTGGAACTAATAAAAAATTAATTGCTTTACAAAACGCTGGCTTTTATCTAAAACTAATAATTCCTGTACATCTCTTAATCCTCCCACAAACAGTTGGCAGGAAATAAAATCTAAGTTTACCAGTTCAAATTCCCTAAGATCCTCAGAGTCATTTTTATTTTTGCATGATCCAACCTTTTAACTTTTCACAACTTTAATCTTAAAAAAACAGATTTCTAATTAAATTCAGGCCTATCATTCCCCTAAAGGGGAGTTAGAAACACCAAGTCTAACTCAGACTTGGGACCTGTGAGCTAGTACTTTTCCTTTCTTTACAGTTCACGTTGGCATTTTTATATGTCTCCCTCTAATAAAATGTAATGATTTTTATCTTTTAAGTTGATGCCTGGGACTATGCCTTTTATCTGCTGTTTACTGTGTTTCAACCCATAAATAAATCATGCAACAAAATAAATTACTTAATCCTGTGTTTTATTTGGAAACATATTAAAGGATAGATACAGAAGAAAAAGTCACTCTATGCCCCTGAATTTATCACACTTTTATGATTTTACATCACATTTGAACTCTATCAAGGTGTCCTATCAATAACAATTGTACACAGGAGCCAAATTTGGAGGTTTTTAAAAGTTTTTGCTACTTTTTGATTAGGCTATGTTCAAATAAAACCCCCCAACCTGTCCTTTGTCATTAGCACTTGCCATGATTCTACTCTTTTAATAATAATTCATTCTAGTGTATAACTATTTAGCAGGAAGATTATTAATCCCCAGCTACGTGGCAACGTGTGATTATTTTATTCCCCATTTTATGCTTAACCGTTCTTTCTGTCTTCGCTTAGTAACAGAAGCTTTCTTAACACTCTGAAAGAGAAAAATAAAACGTTGCCCAACCTAATTTGTTTATTAAGTAAGCTCTTTTAGCATGAAAGGGAAAAATTCCAAATTTCAAAACAGGTTTGGAGAATGCGATACGTGTGTTATCGAGAAGCATTCTCCTCCACAGACTTCTCCCCTTGAAAATGTTTTTTTTATACAGAGAATGGACCCTCGTTTCTTAGGTTAATTGCTGGAATATGATGAGGTTTGGTTGCATTTTTAGTAATTTCCGGATTCTATTCCAGGACATTTGGGATAGAGCCCAAGAGCTTAGCATGTTTTCCTTTTTTCATGGTAAAATTGTGCAAATATGCATTAGAGTGTGAAAACAAACAGTCTAATACATTTTTGCAAAGCTCTTTATGTTTACTGTTTATTGCAGATACCAGATCCTAATTAAAATGCGCCAACAAAAGCCAAGATACAAAGAACAAAGATATAACGAAACTTCATCTTTATAAAATATTTGTGATTAATCCTGGGGGATCTATGGCCTCACAGCACTGCAGTGGAATTCTGAAAGCCTTCTTCAACCACACCAGGAAGGTCATAGAATTCAGTATTGTCTGGTGGTTCTAGAAAGACAAACCAGGCCATGGTTGTTTTTGGGTTGCTATATACTTCTTAGAGAGAGTCGAATAATTTTTTAATTCAAGATTTTGATTTCTTATCACTACACATTTGAAATCAATAGCAACCAATTTCAAAGAAGTAACCCAAAGAAGAGGCATTAAAAGCATATTTTGCAGGGATAGATGAATTTAGTTTTGTGTTTTTTTTTCAGTTGACATTTTCTATATGAGTGTGAGAGAAATTACTTTTTTTTGTACATTTAAGAGAATTAAAAAGGTCCATGGAAATATGAAGGACAGGGGTACCTGGGTGGCTCCATTCATTAAGCGTCTGACTCTTGGTTTCAGCTCAGGTCACGATCTCAGGGTGGTGAGATGGAGCCCTGCACCCGACTCCCCATTCAGCATGGAGTCTGCTTGAGATTCTCTCTCTCCCTCTGCCTCCTCTGCCCCTTCCGCTGCTTGTGTGTGCACATTCTCCCTCTCTCAAATAAAGATAAGATAAAATCTAAAAAAAAAAAAAGAAAGAAATATGAAGGACAGTGTCAGTTAATGGAAAGGATAGGGATTTGGAGCTGCACCACCTGAATCTGAGTCAGTACTCTATAGCTTTTTGATCTCGAATCTTGTGATCTTTAACTTCTCGGAGTCTCAGTTTCTTCATCTCTAATATGGGGATAATAATAGTGTGATCTTACGGGGTTGTAAGAATTGAAAAGGTAAGCGAGGTAACACACTCATCTTGTTAGATGCAAATACTTTTATGTCTTCAGAAGGAGGTGCATACGACAACTCTTGCGGTAAGGTTGAAGAAAAGAGAGGAGGAGGATCTAGCAGATGAGGAATGTGAAACATTACTTTACCCTTCCTCTATTTTGTTTGCGTTTTAAAATTTCTCTTGAACAGCTTTTCTTTCCTATTTATTTGTTTATTTATTGTAGAAGGGCAGATTGCCAGAGAAGGGTACTCTATATTTTTCCAAATGGAAAAATCATGGGAAAGTCCTTTATGTACTGTGCGAGTCTTTGTAGTGTGATCCTTGACCAATTGTTTCAGCATCACCTGGGAACCTGTTACAAGTGCAAAATCTTGGGCCTCAGCCCTCAGACCTACTGAATCTGGTAATGGAGTCCTGTAGTCCATATTTCAACAATCTCTGTAGGTGATTGGAATGTATATTAAATTTTGAGAACCACTGATGTATCTAATTTTTTTGTCTTCCTTTCTCTGTAACAGCAGCCTTAATAATGCACAAGTCCCAACATTCGTGGAGGTCTTCCCTGTATATAACTATCTTGAGAGATGGTATATTACAGTATTTAAGGACATGGGACCTATATCTCAGCTCATTACTTATTAGCTCTGTGTTTTTGGGCAAGATAGTTGATGTCTCTGTGTCTCAGTTGCCTCTACTGTGAGATGGGGAAAATAATAGTATCTAGCTCACAGAAACTTTGTGAGAATGTAATACACTTAGGACAGTGCCAGACAAATAGAAAGCTCTGAAGAAATATGAACTATTATTTTGTTATCTAGTGAATATAGAGGACATTGCAAATATAGAGAATTAGCAAACCAACCAGCCCATGAAGTGTGGAATCTCAAATTGTGGCATATATTTTCTGTAATTATTCATTATTTTTCAACAAAGATTTGTCATCAGCTTAGTACAAGCCAGGCATTGTGAATGGTAGTAGAGATAGGGTAGAGAATAAGAAAGATTTGATCTCTGCCTGTATTATGCTTAGAAGAAGAGAGAAGCATTGAAAAATAATTTCACAAGTAATTAATTAACCACAATTGTGATGAGTGCTTTGACAGAAGAGAATAGCATACTAGGAGAGTGTTTAATTGGTTACCTTGACTCAGCATATAGTGGGTGGTGGTGGAGGGTCAGTGAAACTTCCCTCAGAGAATTTGAAGCTGAGCCCTGAAAGATGAGTGGGAGTTTGATAGGCAGAGAAGGGTGTGAGGCAAGCATTCCAGGGAAAGAGAATGCATTTATAATGACCCTGATGTGGGTAGGAGCTTGGTGCTTTGGAGTAGCTAAAAAAGGCCAGTGTGGCTTGGATAAGGGGCAAGACAAGACTGAATTATCCCTATGGTGATGGATAGCTATCGAGGGATTTAAGCAAGGCAGTGACATTTGTTTTTAGAAATGCCCCTCTAGCAAAGTGGGAAAAATGAATTGGAGGGGGCAGAAATGCTGCAAGGACAATGGTGGCTATAGCTGTAATCCAGGAGAGAGGAGATGCTGGAGGAGATGGAGAGAGGCTAGTGGAATTTGGGGATTGTGGATTTGGTGAGATATGGGAGTAGGAGGCAGAGGGAGATACCAAGTATGCGTCCCCAGGATTACTGACATTCAGTTTCTTCAATAAGAAGCACATAGAAGGAGCAGGTTCACTGGAAGATCATAAGTTCAGTGGAGCAGGAGGGGCCTGTAGAGCATCAGAGGAAGAACTTAGAGAAGACAATTGGTTATATGACGTCACAGAGCTGGAGACCTGTCCAGTAAAGGGTGTGGTTGGTACATAAAGAGTAAGTGAATCAACGGGAATGGATAAGCTTATCCAGACAGACTTCAGACAAGAAGTTCTAAGATCAAGTGTGACAAAACACTGGCATTTACAAGTGAACTAGAGGAGGACCAGGTCTTAAAGGGGGAATGCCAGATAGGTAGAAGACCAGACTGGGATGTCACAGAAGCTAAGGGTGAGAGGGCTTCACCATGGAGGAGGAAGTCAATGGGGCCAAGCATACGGGGAACTGAAAAGTTTCTATGGGATTAAGCTAAAGAAAGGTCCTTGGCAACCTTAGTAAGAACAGCGTTTGAGGAAAAGTATCTTATGGAATGAATGGGAAATGAGGAAATGGAAATCATAAAGTTAGACATTTTTGGCTGGGCAGGAGCAAACAGAAATAAGATGATAATTTCAGGGTGATATGTAGCAGAAGGGGGATGGTTATATATAGAGGAGAGAGTTGAACACATTTTAAAAATGGCAGGGAGGAAATTGGAAGAAGTTGAAGATATGTGAAGAGGGTGTGTTGATAGTGGGGGTTTTGAGGAAGCAGGAGGGGGAAAACTACAATAGAGTTGGAGGGATTGGCTTTAGGCAGCGTTAGAAAGTAGAGGCAGCTCCTCTATTATAATTGGAGGTCAGAGGGATGTGGTGAGTGTGGGTTTGTAGGTTTGGTGGTGGGAAGTTGAGAGGTTTCTATTTGGTGGCTTCTATTTTCTCTGTGAAGGAGTAGGCAAGGCCATCTGTTGAGTGAGATAGAGGAGGTGGGAAGGTTAGGGATTTGAGGAAAGTGAAGACTGTTTGAAATAATCATTGAGAAAAGAAGAGGGAGGTGATCAGAGAAATGTGGCACGATTATTGTGAGACTTTAGATGAGATTGGTGGCCACGGATTTATAATGGTGTGTAAGTTTGTGAGCCGCTGCTCCCAAAAGGCTGATAGACTGGTCGGGACACAAACACACAACATAGCATGGAAAGTGAAATGCAGAGCACTATGGGAGTTCACAGGAGGGAGGCTTCTAACTTGAGACTCGAGATAAGTAAGCATTAGCCAGGTGAAGAGATGGAAGGGAAATGTTTCAGCAGAGAGGGAAAACGTGAATAAGCTAAGAGGTGTGGGAAAACATGGCTCCCATGGGAGGCTGAAGAAAGTTCCGAGGTGGGACACATTGTGAGAGTGTGTGTGTGGGAGGGGGGATGCAAGTGGGACTGAGTGGTTAGAAGAGAGGTTGGACAGGGGGTAGGTGGGCAGTTCAAGCAGTTTCTAAGCCAGTGGTTCACAGGTATGGTCCCTGAGCCAACAGGAGCCAGCAATATCAGCATCACCTGAGACCTTTGCAGAAAAGCAAATTCTTGGGCCCTGCTCCAGACCTAATTGGTCAGAAATTCTAGAAGTGGGCCTGGTGTGATCCGTGTTTTACCAGTTCCTCCAAGTGATGTCGATGCACACTAAATCTCGAGAACCAGCGTTTTAAGCAATGGGGAACCATTGATGAAAGTGATCTTTTAGCAAGAGCACATGATCAGAGCATGTCATTTGGGAAATGGAGGGTCCTATTTGCGGATAGCAGCCAAGGATCTCAGCAAGGCTAAGTTCTTCAGTTGGGTTACACCTCTTGGGGCAGGGTCTCCCAGCCAGTGTCTCCAGAATGACCAAAACCAGCTGCGCCCTTGGAAGCTCCCTAATGAGTGTGCCTTTCCGGCAGCTCTCTGCTGCCCCCCTCTGTTCACAGGACACATTCATGGTTCCCAGGCCCATGCTTCCCAGACCTTGATAGATCCAGTTTCAGAATCTCCGTTTCTGTACCCGCAGGTTTGTCAGATGATGGGGAGGGAGAAAGGATGGGGAGGCTAGTCTAATGTCAATATAGTACATTAATTAGACACTATCATTTGGCATTCTTTGAAATGGATGACTCTAGAAAGCTCAGGAGAGAGTTCCAGTCCTGAGCAGTTACTTGAGATATCCTGGGGACAAGGCTGTATCTTATATCCTCTTGCATGTCCAGGAAACATTTTTTAAAAAATATAGCATGCTGATATCTCTTCATAAAAGCTCTTTAAGGGGCAGAAGACAATTTTCGTGTGATATAAAGAAACTATTTGAAGGCTTTTTCTAAGGGTAATAAGGATGTGACATCAGAAGACCTGGTGTGGGATAAGCTGATTCCCTCGAATTCCACCATCTATCCCTATCTTTACAATGAAATCTTGGTGAGTTGGCTAGTCTGCTCTTCATTTTATTTAGAGACATAGAGAAAGATGGCTTTCCTACAGACACAGATTGTATTGGTAAAGCTGTTTAGAGATAGTGGAATCATTTCAGGAAGAATAATATAGGTTACCTTTCATCCAGTAATAACCAGGAAAAATAATACAATACCTTTTAAACATGTATGGGGCCCTGTCTTCCAGTCGTGATGTCCAACAGGGAGTTGCATGGGATTTGGACTCAGCCATGTTGGTGTTAGAATCTTGGTCTCATCAGTCACCAGAAGTAATTTACCAAAAGTAACATAGTTGGGCCTCCATTTTCTCTTTTGTAAAATGGGTTGTTGTGATAATTAGAGAGGATAATGGGTAGCTAGGGTAGCTAGTAGGTGATCACTAATTATTAGTTTTTTTGTCTGGTAGTATGTGAATGAAATTTTAGCCTTCTTACATTTCCCTAACCACTTACCACTTCAATTTATCAAAAATATTTCTCCTTTCCTCGAGTTCTTATTTTATTCTTCGGTGATCACCTTTAGGTCATCTTTCTTGTATGCCATAGCACCTTTCTTGTGTGCCATAACTTTACCCACACATATATCTATATGCATGACCATTCATATATCCTTCTTGTGAGTCTCAAAGAATCATGAGGGATCTCCACTGTTCCTCCTCTTTTATGAACTTCAAAAGAAGCACTGTTTTTACTATACCATTCATTAAGATAAGAAATAGTGTCTGAGAACTCTAAGAATTTCATTCTTATGAATGTAAGTTGCAATACTCTCTATGGACTAATAATGATGAATTACTAAAGACAGGGTGATAAGCAAAAGAATCTTAGGAAAGTTGATAGCTCTAGAATATACCTTGACTATGGTCAAAGTTGATGGTAGAATCTAATCTCCCCAAACTAGACTTCTCAGCTTGGATCTTTAATCTTAACTCATTTCACACTTTCAATTATGCATATTTGATAACTTATTATGTTTCTGCTGAAATTGAAAACAACAGAAGTCTATGATGTATCACACCAGAGGTTCAGTGGGTAAGAGGCGGTTCAAGAATCAGGAGGAAAAAGAGGCCATTTGGACCCAGACTAATCAAACTAAGCTAACATTTTACTTTACCAGCTATGTCCAGGGCACTCTATCATAAGTTTTAAAGCTTCTGGAA
Organism: Potos flavus; assembly: GCA_028534135.1. NCBI lineage: Eukaryota > Metazoa > Chordata > Mammalia > Carnivora > Procyonidae > Potos > Potos flavus. The sequence continues at coordinate 73,230,793 of CM052898.1, read as the reverse complement.
GGAGACAGGGCTTTAACTGAGTCATGAAATTGGGGGAGAATTCTGATAGAAAGAGTAGAATATTCTAAATAGGGGAAACAACAGGAATAAAGTCATGGAAAGGGAGATCAACTGGCTGTGATCTAACAGTAAGGATCCCTGTTTGACTAGAGTGTAATAGGGAATATTATTGGCAAGGTACACTGGGTTAGAGTGAGAAAAACCTTGAATGGTAGAAGAGGAATTATCAAGGCTTTCCTGGAAAGGATCTACCTCCTAGCTCATTCGTGTAGTTGTTGGCAGAATTCAGTTCCTCATGGACTGTTGTATTGAGGCCTCAGCTTTTTAAAAGCTGTTAGCCGGAAGCCTCCCTTGGTTTTTTGCCATATGGGCCTCTCCATAGGGCATCTCACAATGTGGTTGAATGCTGTATCAGAGTGAGCAAGTGAGAGAGTAAGAGAGGACACCAGCAAGAGAGAGAGAACAGCAAGATGGAAGCACGGTCTTTTGTAATCTTAACATGGAAATGATATGCCATCACTTTTGCTGTATTCTGTTTGTTAGAATGTGTTAGAATTCTTTTGTCACTAGATCTGGCCTGCATTCAAGGTGAGCATTATACAACAGCATTAATACCAGGATGTGAGAATCATTGGGGACCATGTCAGAAGCTGCCTACCATAGCTTCAGTTACTTATTACAATTTTTATTGTCTTCCCAAAGGGCTTTAGGCTTCTGGAGGGGGCTAGTGCTTTCCACTTAAGTGCTTAATAAATATTTTTTGAATAAACAAGATGATGTTGCAAAGATTGTTAGAGGTCTCTAAACTGTAGTTTTCCACTTAGATGTTAAGGCATTGGTGGTCTCTTCAATTGGTCAGCTGTGTACTGGGGATATAATGAGACCCTTTGACAAAATTCTAAGTACAAAGGCTTAATTCACTTCATTGGATGTAAGAATTCAGGGCTGAGTTGTATGTTTGTGCTGTGTACAAAAATGCCTGGCTAAGGGGGTGAGTGGGTGCCTAACTCCAGTCCATATTCCACTCACCAAGTTGTGTGCCCTGGCATGGGGCTGTCAGTCCAGTGGAGATTGAATTAATCCATAGAGAGGGGAGATATATATAGATATAGATAGATATAGATATAGATAGATATAGATAGATATAGATAGATATCATCCATACAGAGGGTATGTGTGTATATATATATATATATATATACACACATGGGGGTATATGGGGATATATATATATATATATATATATATATATATATATATATATTCTTTTTTTTTTTTTGTAAGTAGCACAAGAGCTGCAATTGTGGTTCCCTAAGAAAGCATCAGCCTTGACCTCCGTCCTATTTACTTTCATCTGTTTTCCTTGACTACATCCTCTAAAATAGGCTTGAGGGAGTAAGGGGGAACAATGTCCCATGCCTCACCTGACTTCTGGGAGGATTGCATTCTGTTTTGGGAGGACTTTGAGAGCCCAGGAGAGAAGGTAATATGCAAATGCAGGCAAATTCCATCATTCTTATTAAACTGCCAAGAAAATTCTGTGCACATGGTGATACCACCCTCTTCCTGAGTGCTTGGTCTGACCTGACAATAGCAAACAAACAGCAAGCTGTGATCTGTTTTTAATTCCAAATGAAAATCTCTCCCAAATAGAGGCAAGAAGGGAAAAAGGCAGCTCAGCAACAATGTGTGCTTTGGCTGAGGATCCCAGGAAGGCTTGCTTCTGTTAACCTCAGCCCATCTCCCTCCCCTACTCACCCATTATTCCTGAAAAACTCAGCTCATACCACTGGAATGGTTGTGTATTGAGGATGAGGATGTTGACAATAAGGTTTAAGCTGCATAAATAACTGCAAATTGCTGTTAGGCTCCAGCAATTGACAGCAAAAAAAGAGGAAGGAGATGATATATGGAGCATAAGTTATCAGGAGGGGGGCCAGGAAGTAAGTAACGTGGAATCTGGCAACCAGCTATGGGTGTAAAAGACACTCTGACAAGGTGATCACAGGCCACCCACAACTGTTATGCCGCTAGAAGAAGTTATTTTGCCAGGGCATGCGGCACACTTCAAATAGAGGAATCAAACCCCCAAATGATTAGTTGTATGTTACAAAAAAGTTCTGGATTAAAGAACAAGTTATTATAGTAATTGGGGGAATAGCACATGTATAGGCTCCAAATATTCATTTTGTATTTTCCATTTAGTTCTGTTGGTGGTGATGTGTGGAGAGAGAAGGGAGGGAAGACAGAAAAATGGTTTATAAGAAAAAGGAGAAATGCCAGTCGTGGCTGCCATTTTGTGAGCCCCAGTCCTCTTGTTTTCTCTTGGCATTATTTTCAATGAGTCTTCCAACATGCTTTCTCAAAGAACACTTCCCATTGTATTCCGCAGGACGCAGCAAAAATAGAAAAGACTAGACCAGCCTTGTGTGTGCCCTGTCAGGTCAAGTATTTGTGTACAAGTCCTCATTCCACCTGTGTCTGCCTGGCCCTTCTCTCCAGGTTCTCAGTCATACTACTGAGTCCTTTGCTTGAAACCACGTGGTCTCTCTCTTTCTCAAAGTCTTCTTTGAATCTCACCAACTCCAAAAAGCACATATATTAAATTATAGTAGAAGGGTCTTAGGTGAGAGAAAAAAACTAATTCATCGGATGAAGTGTTTTATTGAATAAAGGGGTGAAAACACAAGTGGAGGTTAGGGAATTTCAGACTCTGGTGTATCCCTATTGATTTGTGTGCCTAGCACACTCCTTACTCCTTGCCACAACCTTCTTCTGAGAACCATTTCCCCCTCCTTTTTCACAAACGTGGTTTATGCAGGAGATTTAGTTTTCTGTCACAGTCATGCTTTCTGCTCACAAATTATTGGTATTGCACTGGTCATCTAAATAAAACTGGATGCATCAGTTAGTTTATGCTGCCTAACAAATTATACTAAAATATGATGGCTTAAAATAATATTCTTGCTCATGAGTCTGAGGGTCAGCTGGGGTGGCTCTGCTTCATAGTGCAGGACTCCAGATTCATGGCTTGGCTCTGTTCAATGCATATTCATTCTACAGTGCAGGATGAAGGACCAGCAGGTACCTGGGGAAGGCTCTTCTTATGGCAATGGCGGAAGTGTAAGATGGCAAGTAAAAACACAACCATTTTTTCATTTGTAAGCTTCTATTGCTCTCTGGTCTTGCTTGGGTCATCTTGTTTCCCATTTCTCCACAATTCCTTTCTCTATGAGGCTGGTTAGAAGAATTAAAGAGTAAGATGGGAGGTCCTACTCAGACATTGTCTAAAGGAATGGTAAGAGTTCAAAGTATTTAGAAAAGGAAAGAAAAATTCTCTTGTAGAATGCTAGGAAGTCAGACTCCAAAGAGACTGGCTGGCCTATTAAAAACATAACTAATATTTAAGGTAAAACCGTGAAATTATCAGTTATTAAGCATCCATTAATCTATTCATGGTGAAAACAGCAACTTGCTTACATGATTATCACATCCACAAAAGTCATGATGTATCTTCAGATACCAGCTTAGCCAAAGTTAAGGATAAAATTGTTTTTGGTAGAGTTTCAGGTTTGTAGGAAATATTAAAGGATTTTTGATTTGGGGGACTAGAAGCATACGAAGCATACAGGATGATCATGGTGGTTTTAAAATACGTCTACAAATTCTTTGAAACTATCCCTTCAAGTGGTGGAGCCTAATTCTTCCTCACTTGACTGTGGGCCAGACTTTATAAATTGCTTCTAAAGAATATAACATGGTGGAAAAGATGGTATGTGACTTTTGAGATTTGGTAATTAAAGGGATTACAGCTTCCACTTTGCTTGTTTTGGGATCACTTTCTCTGGGAGAAGCCAGCTGTCATGTCATGCGGACACTCAAGCAGCCTTTTAAGAAGGTCCATGCAGTGAGAAGAATGAGACCTCAGGGTGCCTGGGTGGCTCAGTCAGTTAAGTGTCTGCCTTCGGCTCAGGTCATGATCCCAGGGTCCTGGGATTGAGTCCCACATCGGGCTCCTTGCTCGGGAAGGAGCCTGCTTCTTTCTCTCCCTGCCATTTTCCCTGCTTGTACTCTCTCTCTCTCTGATAAATAAATAAATAAAATCTTAAAAAACAAAAAAACCCTAAAAAAAAGAAAAAAGAAAGTGAGACCTCCTGCCAACAACTTGCACTAACTTGTCAGGCATATGGATAAGCCCCTTGATAGCAGATCCTCCAGTCTTAGTTAAGCCTTCAGATGATTGCAGCCCCGGCTGACATTTTTTTTTTTAATTTTTTTTATTTATTTGACACAGAGAGAGAGATCACAGGTAGGCAGAGAGGCAGGCAGAGAGAGAGGCAGAAGCAAGCTCCCTGCTGAGCAGAGAGCCCGATGTGGGGCTCGATGCCAGGACCCTGAGATCATGACCTGAGCCAAAGGCAGAGGCTTTAACCCACTGAGCCACACAGGCGCCCCCCCCCCCCCGCTGACATTTTAAAATTTTTTTTTATTTAAATTCAATTTTGTTAACATATAGTGTATTATTAGTTTCAGGGGTAGAATTTAATGATTCATCAGTTGCATATAACACCCAGTGCTCATTACATCACGTGCCCTCCTTAATGCCCATCATCCAGGTACTTCATCCCCCC
>CM052898.1:73199155-73225662 GCA_028534135.1 Potos flavus | reverse complement strand
GAGAGCACAAGCAGTGAGAGTGGCAGGCAGAGGGAGAAGCAGGCTCCTTGCTCAGCAAGGAGCCTGATGTGGAACTCGATCCCAGGACCCTGGGATCATGACCTGAGGTGAAGGCAGATGCTTAACCAACTGAACTGCCCAGGCGTCCCATCCCTTTTTGTTTTTATCTTATTTTATTTTTCCTTCCCTTCCCCTATGTTCATCTGTTTTGTTTCTTAAATTCCACATGTGAATGAAATCATATGGTATTTGTCTTTCTCTGATTTCTTTCACTTAGCATAATATTCTCCAGTTCTATCCATGTGGTTGCAAATGGCAAAATTTCATTCTTTTTGATGGTTGAGTAATATTCCATTATATATATGTTCCATTATATATATATTCCATTATACACACACACACACAACCACATCTTCTTTATCCTTTCGTCTGTCGATGGACATCTGGGATCTTTCCAAATTTTGACTATTGTGGACATTGCTGCTGTAAACATTAAGGTGCATGTGCCCCTTTGAATCACTATTTTTGTATCCCTTGGATAAATACCTAGTAGTGCAATTGCTGGGTCATAGGGTAGTTCTATTTTTAACTTTTTGAGGAGCCTCCATACAGTTTTTCATAGTGCCTGCACCAATTTGCATTCCCACTGACAGCGTAAGAGGGTTCCCTTTCTCTGCATCCTTTCCAACATCTATTTTTCCTGTGTTGTTCATTTTAGCGATTCTCGCAGGTGTGAGGTGATATCTCATCATGGTTTTGATTTGTATTTCCCTGATGGCAAGTGATGTTGAGCATTTTTTCAAGTATGTGTTATCTGGCTGACATTTTAATTGCAACCTCATGAAAGACCCTGATCCAGAACCATTCACTAAAGCCACTTCTGGATTTCTGAACTAAGAAACCATGCAAGATAATAAATGTTTATTGTCTTAAGCTGCTAAGTTTTGGGGGTAATTTGTTATACAGAAAGAGATAACTAATACAATGACCCTATTGTTTTTTGTTTATCACAGGTTGTAATTTTTGAATTTATTGGTTGTGGTGGTGATGGTTTTTGATTAAGTTATATAAAATGTTAGATGCATTGAAAGTAGGACAGAGTGTCAATATCAGGCCTAATATGAGAAGCTTAACTCACATTTATAGGTTTTGCATTAGGGTATAATGCACCAATAAGGTTCTAATAATTCGCTAATTCTTTGTATAGCTGTTGCAGGCTTATTACAGAATGATGGGAGCATCTGGCATGGAAGGATTCAGATTATTAGATTCCAAGTTCCTTTAAGGCGGGGATTATGGTTGTTTTGGTCACCCCAGTATAAGTTAGTACCAAGCACAGTGCCTGGCACATACTATGTGGACTCAATGAATGTTTACTGAATGAATGAATTCGTGGGGTGCAAGTGATAATATCACCAAAATACTGTCAAAACCCTACTCAGGTACTTAAAGAGATGCCTAGATATTATCTCTATGAACTGTGCTGTGTTTTGGCCTCTTTGGTGGTTATAGTCTCTGTAATGATAACATTCTTCAGTGCAGGAAGGAAAGTTTCCTGACTGGAATATAAACTGAATGCAAATCCTTTCCATTTGAAAATCATAATGACACTTCTGTAACATCATCAAACATCCTTTGGGAAGTGGTAGATGGGACATTCCATTTAATTACCTATTGCCCAATATTGGTTGGATTTTTACTAGGATCCATGAGCTGTTAGAACATTAGGGCCTCAACTTTTGACAACCCCCATTGTCATGTCTTTTAAATGTTATAATAATGACATTGGGCCACTTAATATATGAAATGAAAGACATTAATTATGTAAAAACTGTCCTGATTGAATTCCACTCACATTACATTATCAAACTCACTAAAGGTTTGAACTAAACCTCTACTTTTGTTTTACTTACATCTAAATCTTATTCCCAATGGTTGTACACTGAGCATGAATTTCCAGCTCATTACTTACCAGTAAAGAACCCCTGTAATCTGTACACATATGCATATTAGATCCCTGACTTAAAAAATACTTATTAGGGTGCTTGGCACAGAGTAGGTACTGTGAATATTTGATGGATAACAAATGAATGAATTGAATGAATAAACGAAAACTATGCACATATGCGTTTACAAGCAATTTCTTTACTCCATGACCCTCACCGGTGGCAGAAAACTGACCTGGCAAAATGATAAGGCATTGGGGTAAAGTGAGATAAAGACTGACGCTTACCGGCTCTGTTGGGGCCAATTTAATCATCAGACATTATAGGCGAGTGTTCATAGACTATGAGCATTTCAAAGATCTATAAAAATGTTTGAGAAGTGAGATAAATAATTTATTTACCTAGCCCTTTATTGATGGACATTTATTTTGTTTCCAGTCTCTTATAGAATTGAGGCCGAGTAAGTTACTTTGTACATATGTCATTTTCTCTGGGTAATGGAATATCAGTAGGATAAATACCTAGATGAGAAAATGCTGGGTTAGTAGTTCTATGAATTTGTAATTTAGATAACTATTACTGACTGACACCCAAAGTAAAAGCAACAAAAGAAAAAAATAAATAAGTGGTACTATATCTTACTAAATAGCTTCCTCACAGCAAAGGAAGTCATCAACAAAATGAAAAGGCAACCTATGGAATAGGAGAAAATATTTGCAAATTATGTATCTGATAAGGGGCTAATATTCAAAACATATAAAGAACTCATACAACTCTATAGCAAAGAAACAAACAATCCGGTTTAAAAATGAGCAGAAAATCTGAATAGACATTTTCCCGAAGAAGACATACAGATGGCCAACAGGTACATGAAAAGATACTCAACATCTTTAACCGTAAGGGAAATGCAAATCAAAACCACAATGAAATAGTACCTCATACCTATTAGAATGGCTATTATCAAACAGATAAGAAATAACAAGTTTTGATAAGAATGTGAAGGAAAGGGAGCGATATACATTGTTGGTGGGAATGGCAATTGGTTTAGACAATTGGTTTGGAATTATTAAAATTTGCTTGAAAAAGGGGCTCCATGGAATTGAAATTCGGAGGGAGCACTGCTCTCCTGGTGCAGTTATCCTGGTGCATAACTATGGAAAACTATATGGAGATTCCTCAGAAAACTAAAAATAAAACTACCATATGATCCAGTAATTCCACTTTCAGATATTCGTCCAAAGAAAACAAAAACACTAACTTCCCTCAAAGCACGTGAATATGTATGGGTCAGTACGTGAGTAGAAATGCTAGGTGCAACTTATGGGTCATTTCCTTAAAAGACAACCTTTTGTCCTGGCTCACTGTTCTGCTTCCATCCCTGTGAGCTGGTTCCTGGGTGTGCCCAGGAGCCCACTCTGACAAAGCAAAGGAGAACAATTACCTAGGGGAATGTAGAATAACAACATGAAGGGAACCGGGGTCTGTGAGTAGAACAAGTGGAATAGGATCACAAACTGGGAGCTGCTACATGAGAGAAGTCAACTGCTGTAATCTCTAGCCTGCTATATTTTTGCAACACTTTATTTACCCCAATTAATTTTAGGTGGGCATATTATTATTCTTGTATTACAAATGAGAGGCTGAGGCATGGTCAATTAAGGAACTTGCCTATGATTGTGTTGCATTTAGGTAACCTGTTTCCAGAGGCCACATTTTTTAATATTACATTATCTTTAGTGACCTCTCAACACATTGGGCCATTTGGGCATGGCTTTGATAAGAGCATCCTAAATTCTTGAGTATTTATTCTGTATTTCCATTCTCTGAGCTATCATATGTAGGAAACAGAATGGACATGATATGATTGCTGGTGACTGAGTTGCCTTTACCACGTTATCTTGTTCCTCCATTCGGGGAGAGGTTTAGAATAATCCTTATATCTTGCCTCTTTCTTTTTGCCTACCTTTTATGGCCTTTGAAAGCCTAAGGTGATTGACACCCTCCTTCTCTGCCCCATTCCCAATTATTCTGAAGAAATTTCCTCAGAACAGACTGTGCTCAAATTATATGTATATACCCTTTAGGTCTCACTTAGGAATACTGGTCTGAGGCCGACCTTCCAATCTAGCAATTAAAGGAAGGTTCTGAACGCTGTGGATGACCACTACATTTAACTGCTCTAGAAAAGACATCAGAAAGATTTTTATATCTATTAGGTCTGTCAAAATTGGTATAAGAATATAGATTTTCCTGTCTTGTTAAATCTGTCTAATCTCAGTCAACAAAGATGTGGACAATGTAATGAATACATTTTATACAAAAGAAAAACTGTCAAACAGATAGGCATTGTGAAGCCATGATCATTACCTCTTTGAAAATTCTACCATGACCACAATATGCCTTTTTATTAGCTTTATACACACTGAGTGACTTTCAGAATATTCCATAATCAATATTTTCTCCTTCAGCAACCTGGGAAAATAGAGGTATTCAAATGATGGCACCATAAATATTTGTGGAGAATAATCACAATGCCTAAGATGTTTCCTGACAAAAAAGCCTCCACATGATTTCTATAGAAACAGAAATACTGTTTCTGGAAGTTAATAGTATGTATATAAATATGGCCACTAAGATGTCTAATAGGTAAGTTCTTAATATCCACTCTGTTAGGGATCACCTATACAAATCTATCTTCCAGAAGAAATAATAACTAGCACTTTTCTTTCAATGATATTTTCATTGGTGGTGGTATAGGAATCACGGGAGATGTCTTGTAGAAACTGGATATTTTTATACTTTGTCAAAGTTGGATTATGATTTCCTCCTCTATACAGTACAAACGAGCTGCTCTGTGCCAGTTATTAAGTTATTATCTCGAAGCTCCAAACTCCCCCTTTGATTTGTGATCCAAGGCCTGGGGTTCTGTAAACCTCATTATTGCTTTACAAGCTGATACCACTTAGCGCCAGAAGGGGGCCCTAGAGGGAGACTGTATGATTGGAGAAGGTAAGGGGGACCTGCTTCTTCCTGTTCAAGTTTTGCTTTCTGTTTCTGTGACTGTTACCCTGATGATGCTTCTTTACCCAAGTAGGGGCAGTTCCTCCCTAGAGTAGCATCGGAGTCTGGTTTACAGTTCCTCCAGCTCTTGTAGAACCTTCAGTGCTCCCCCTTTAGACGCCAGCAGCAGGTGTCTCAGTCTGGGTCCTAGCCACAGGACCCTCCTCCGAACCCAGGGATACAAGCACCAGGAGAGCAGAGCTCCCTCCAAATTTCAATTCCATTGGAGCCCCTTTTTCAAGCAAGTTTTAATAATTCCAACCAATTTATTTCCTCAGGCTTGGGGGCGGTGGCTGTTTCCTGAAGTTGTTACCTCCCAGATAACTTAGAGTTCTCTTTTTATTCTTTTATTTGCCCAGTTAACTAATTTTTTATTTTTATTTTTTTATTAACATATAATGTATTATTTGCTTCAGGGGTACAGGTCTGTGAATCCTCAGGCTTACACATTTCACAGCACTCACCATAGCACATACCCTCCCCAATGTCCATAACCCAGCCACCCTATCCCTCTCCCCCACTCCAGCAACTCTCAGTTTGTTTCATGAGATTAAGAGTCTCTTAAGGTTTGTCTTCCTTCCCCGTCTCATCTTGTTTCATTTTTTCTCTTCCTTCCCCCCACGACCTCCTGCCCTGCCTCTCAAATTCCTCATATCAGAGAGATCATATGGTAATTGTCTTTCTCTGATTGACTTATTTCGCTTAGCATAATACCCTCTAGTTCCATCCACGTCATTGCAAATAGCAAGATTTTGGGTTTTTTTGATGGCTGCATATTATTCCGTTTATATATATATATACACACACACACACACACACACACACACACACACACACACACACCACCTCTTCTTTATCCATTCATCTGTTGATGGACATGTAGGTTCTTTCCATAGTTTGCCTACTGTGGACATTGCTGCTATAAACATTTGGGTGCACATGCCCCTTTGGATCACTACATTTTTATCTTTAGGGTAAATACCCAGTAGTGCAATTGCTAGGTCCTAGGGTAGATCTATTTCCAACTTATTGAGGAAACTCCATACTGTTTTCCAGAGTGGCTGTACCAGCTTGCATTCCCAATAACAGTGTAAGAGGGTGCCCCTTTCTCCGCATCCTCGCCAACATCTGTCATTTCCTGACTTGTTAATTTTAGCCATTCAGACTGGTGTGAGGTGATATCTCACTGTAGTTTGGATTTGTATTTCCCTAATGGAGAGTGATGTGGAGCACTTTTTCATGTGTCTGTTGGCCATTTGATGTCTTCTTTGCAGAAATGTCTGTTCATGTCTTCTGCCCATTTCTTGATTGGATTATTTGTTCTTAGGGTGTTGAGTTTGATAAGTTCTTTATAGACTTTGGATACTAGCCTTTTATCTGATATGTCATTTGCAAATGTCTTCTCCCATTCTGTTGGTTGTCTTTTGGTTTTGTTGATGGTTTCCTTTGCCATGCAAAAGTTTTTGATCTTGATGGAGTCCCAATAGTTCATTTTTGCCCTTGCTTCCCTTCCTTTGGCAATATTTTCAGGAAAAAGTTGCTGCAGCTAAGGATGAAGAGGTGGCTGCCTGTATTTTCTTCAAGAATTTTGATGGATTCCTGTCTCACACTGAGGTCTTTCATCCATTTTGAGTCTATTTTTGTGTGTGGTGTAAGGAAATGGTCCAGTTTCACTCTTTTGCATGTGGCTGTCCAGTTTTCCCAACACCATTTGTTGAAGAGACTGTCTTTTTTCCATTGGATATTATTTCCTGCTTTGTCTAAGATTAGTTGACCATAGAGTTCAGGGTCCATTTCTGGACTCTCTGTTCTGTTCCATTGATCTATGTGTCTGTTTTTCTGCCAATATGATACTGTCTTGATGATTACAGCTTTGTAATAGAGCTTGAAGTCTGGAATTGTGATGCCACCAACTTCGGTTTTCTTTTCCAACATTCCTCTGGCTATTTGGGGTCTTTTCTGGTTCCAAACAAATTTTAGGATTATTTGTTCCACTCTTTTGATAATAGTTGATGGTATTTTGATAAGGACTTCATTAAATGTGTAGATTGCTCTAGGTAGCATAGACATTTTCACAGTATTTGTTCTTCCAATCCATGAGCATGGAATGTTTTTCCATTTCTTTGTGTCTTCCTCAATTTCTTTTATGAGTACTTTATAGTTTTCTGAGTACAGATTCTTTGCCTCTTTGGTTAGGTTTATTCCTAGGTATCTTATTGTTTTGGGTGCAATTGTAAATGGGATCAACTCCTTAATTTCTCTTTCTTCTGTCTTGGTGTTGGTGTATAGAAATGCAACTGATTTCTGCACACTGATTTTGTATCTTGCCACTTTACTGAATTTCTGTATGAGTCCTAGTGGTTTTGGAGTGGAATCTTTTGGGTTTTCTACATGAAGTGTCATATCATCTGCAAAGAGTGAGAGTTTGACTTCTTTCTCCAGCTTCTTTATGTGTAAGGTTAGGTTGTGTACTTGAGACCTTTCTTGTTTCTTGAGAAAGGCTTGTAATGCTATATACTTTCCTCTCAGGATTGCGTTTGCTGTGTCCCAAACATTTTGAACAGTTGTGTTTTAATTTTCATTTGTTTCCATGAATTTTTTTAATTCTTCTTTAATTTCCTGGTTGACCCATTTGTTCTTTTGTAGATGTTCTTTACCCTTCATGTATTTGAGTTCTTTCCAACTTTCTTCTGGTTGAGTTCTAGTTTCAAAGCATTGTGGTCTGAAAATATGCAGGGAATGATCCTAATCTTTTGGTACCAGTTGAGACCTGATTTGTGACCCAGGATGTGATCTACTGTGGAGAATGTTCCATATGCACTAGAGAAGAATGGGTATTCTGTTGCCTTGGGATGGAATGTTCGGAATATATCTGTGATGTCCATCTGGTCCAGTGTGTCATTTAAAGCCTTTATTTCCCTGTTGATCTTTTGCTTAGACGATCTGTTCATTTCAGTGAGGGGGTGTTAAAGTGTTCTACTATTTTAGTATTATTATAGATGTGTTTCTTTGATTTTGTTATTAATCGGTTTATATAGTTGGCTGCTCCCATGTTAGAGGCATAGATATTTAAAATTTTTAGATCTTCTTGTTAGACAGACCCTTTAAGTATGATATAGTGTCCTTCCTCATCTCTTACTGTAGTCTTTGGCTTAAAATCTAATTTATATGAGATAAGGATTGCCACCCCAGCTTTCTTTTGATGTCCATTAGCATGGGAGGTTTTCCACCCCCTCATTTTAAATCTGGAGGTGTTTTTGGGTCTAAAATGAGTTTCTTGCAGATAGCATATCAATGGATCTTGTTTTTTTTTTTTTTTTTTTTTTATCCATTCTGATACCCTGTGTCCCATTTACATCAGGGTAACTATTGAAAGATACGAATTTAGTGCCATTGTATTGCCTGTAAGATGACTGTTACTGTATATTGTCTCTGTTCCTTTCTGGTCTGTTCCTTTTAGGCTCTCTCTCTGCTTAGAGGACCCCTTTAAATATTTCCTGTAGGGCTGGTTTGGTGTTTGCAAATTCTTTCAGTTTTTGTTTGTCCTGGAAGCTTTTTATCTCTCCTTCTATATTCAATGACAGCCTAGCTGGATATAGTATTCTTGGCTGCATATTTTTCTCATTTAGTGCTCTGAATATATCATGCCAGTCCTTTCTGGCCTGCCGGGTTTCTGTGGATAGGTCTGCTGCCAATGTAATATTTCTACCATTGTATGTTACAGACCTCTTGTCCCAAGCCACTTTCAGGATTTTCTCTTTGTCACTGAGACTCATAAGTTTTACTATTAGACCTATTTTTGTTGATTTTGAAGGGGATTCTCTGTGCTTCCTGGATTTTGATGCTTGTTCCCTTTGCCAAATTAGAGAAATTCTCTACTATAACTTGCTCCAATATACCTTCTGCCCCCTCTCTTTTTCTTCTTCTTCTGGGATCCCAATTACCCTAATATTGTTTTGTCTTATGGCATCACTTATCTCTCAAATTCTCTCTTTGTGGTCCAGTAGTGTTTATCTCTTTTTCTCAGCTTCTTTATTCTCCATCATTTGGTCTTCTATATCACTAATTCTCCCTTGTGCCTCATTTATCCTAGCAGTAAGAGCCTCCATTTTTTATTGCAGCTCATTAATAGCTTTTTTGATTTCAACTTGGTTAGATTTTAGTTTTTTTATTTCTCCAGAAAGGCCTTTTATTTCTCCAGAAAGGGATTCTCTAGTATCTTCCATGCTTTTTTTGAGCCCAGCTAGCACCTTGATAATTGTCATTCTGAGCTCTAGTTTTGACATCTTACTAATATCCTATTGATTAGGTCCCTAGCCGTTGATACTCCCTCTTGTTCTTTTTTCTGAGGTGAGTTTTTCTACCTTGTCATTTTTTCCAGATAAGAGTACATAAATGAGAGAACAAAACACTAAAAGGGTAGCAATGACCCCTGAAAAATATACATTAACCAAATCGGTAGAGATCCTCAACCAGGGGGAGAAGAAAGGAGGGAAAAAAATTATATATATATATATTGGCCTGGTGAATAGAACACAGCCACACACTTGATTTTGGGTGTATTTTGGTCTGTTAGAAAAAACTGCCTCCCAAATTTTAAAGAAAGAAAAACTTATATATATACAAAAATAAGGGTAAACACGATGAAGGGATGGAATATGACTGTAAAGATGAAAATTAAAAAAAGATTCTAAAAAAGGAATTGACAAGATAAGAAGTTGTTTGAAAAAAGAAAAAAAAAAGAAAGAATGTGATCAGGCTGGCGACTAGAGCAAAGCCATGCACTGGATATAGGGTATATTTTTATCTGTTAGAAGAAACTGTATCCCAAATTTTAAAGAGAGAAAAACCTATATGTATACAAAAAATAAGGTTAAATATAATGAAGGGATAGAATATGACTACAATGATGAAAATTTAAAAAGATTTTTTAAAAAGGTATTGATAAGATAAAATAGTTAAAAAACATTAAAATAGGAAAGAGGAAAAGTTAAAAAAATAGACTAAGAAAAAAATAAAATTAAAAAAATTTAATTTTGAAAGACTAAAGAAACATGGGAAAAAAGTCATGAAGTCTATGTTTTGCTTTCCCCTAGCTCTGGAGTTCCGCAGTTCTCATTGATCAGTGGACTTGGTCTTGGCTGTGTGTTTTTGCTGATATTCTGGGACAGGCCTGTTGCAGTGATTCTCAAATGTCTTTGCCCGAGGCGGAATTGCACCGCCCTTGCCAGGGGCCGGGCTAAGTAATCTGCTCGGGTTCGCTCTCCGGAGTTTTTGTTCCCTGAATGCTTTCCGTACAGCTTTGGAGGGCGGGAATGAAGATGGCGGCCTCCCAATCTCCGTCCCTGTAGGAGCTGAGAACTCAGGGCCCCACTCCTCAGTGCGCCCTCAGAGAAAAGCAGTCAATCACTCCTGTTTCCTTGGTCTCCAGCCACACTCCGAGCTCACCCGGCCTGTGACCGAGTGTTTCTATCTCTGGCGCACGGCCCCGTTTGGAGTCTCCAAACCCAGCAAATTCCTGCAGTGCGCTCCTACGCCGCTCCTTCCAGAGGAAGAAGGAGGGGGTCTCTCTGGATCTTCTGCTTGTGGGTTCCTGCTGGAAGAGCAGTGGCCTGACTGTGCCTTGGATCATGGTTTAAGGTAAGCCCAAGCTGACCACCCACAGCTCAGCTCCGTCTCTGTAGCCGGCTTCCCCGTTCCGATACCTGGGAGCTCTGCCACACTGAGGCACCCCTGGTCTTTCTGTGACCCTGTGGGTCCTGTGGGTCCTGAGACACTGTCCCCACAAAGGCTCCACCCCCCTGCTTAGCCACTGGAGCAACATCCCTCTGGGGAGCGGACTTCTGAAAGTTCTGATTTTGTGCTCCTCTGCTCTACTGCTTGCCAGGAGCTGGCCCCTCCCTCCGCGGTCTATCTTCCCATCTCTCGCCTCAGATTCACCTCTCTGCACGTCCTACCTTCCAGTAAGTGGTTGCTTTTCTGTTCATAGAGTTGCTTCTATTCTTCTCTTTGATCTCCTGTTGAGTTTATAGGTGTTCAGAATGGTTTGATAACTATCTAGCTGAATTCCTGGGACCGGATGAACTTTAGGTCTCCTATTTCTCTACCATCTTGCTCCTCCCCCCTCCCAGGTAACTAATTTTTTAATTGAAATTTCTCTGTTAAGATATGTGATGTCAGTTTTTGCATTTTGAGTGGATTCTGATACACGTTCCATATTCTTGTGTCAGAAAAGTGGTTTAATAGCATGAATGTGTCTCCAAATTTATGATGTAAAGATTAAATATGGAGACTGAGAAAGAATTCTTTTGAGTTTACAAGATCCAATCACATGCTGGCCAGAAAAAGTTTGGACTGGTGACAAGATTTACAAAATCCTTCGAGAAGTCTGTAGAACTACAAAGTTCAGGGCTGGGCATACTAAGAAGAGCATGAAAAAGCTCAAGACAGAATAACTTGAGCATTGTTGCTTCTTTAGGAATTTGCTCCCAACTCAACAGTCACTGCTATGAGAGTGGCCAGTTACATTACTGTATGAATAAGAGCCCATGCACCATAAGAAAGGAGAAGGAGATACTGGATATGTTATCAATAAGTGTCCGTTAGCTACCCAGCACCCATACGTACCCTTCTTTCCATTCATCTTCTTAGAAACATGTTTCCTCACTAGAGACAATTGAAAGATTAGTGTGTTAGCTCCAAGTTTTGATTCTCTGGATGATTTGGGGTTTTCTCCATCATGTCTGAGTGAAACTCCCCATAGTCTAGGGACTTTGGGTAATACTGAGTTTTCTACCTATAACGCAACCCATGTAAAATGATGAAGAAAGAGCAAGATAACGGCAATAAAAATTACCATTTGGAAAAGAGAAGAATGGGAAACAACACACCATAGTCCTTAGTCCATGCCAACATTATTCCTGCTGGGGAGAAATGGTAAGGACTACATTCCAGTAGGGAATTCTTTATACGGTTATGCTGGCTGTCCAAGGACTTCTCTTTGGGAGTCTATCCCTTGTTTACTATTTTCCTTGGCTCCATCTGAGAGGCAGTATGTTATTTGGGTTAAGAGCAAAAACTTTGGAGTCAGAATGCCTGCATTTCAGTAGCTGGCTTTTCTACTTTCTAAGAATGTGGGCACATTTTTTAAACTCTTAGCGCATCAATCTCCTCAGATGTATGGGGATATTAATAGCACTTCCTCTTAGGATTAGTAAGCATATAAAGAGGGAACAGGTGGCTGCAAAATGCTTAGAATGTTGCTTAACATGTATCAAGTGCTCAGGAAGTGTTATGATTATTTCAGGTGGACTTTGGGGAAGATGATCTTTCTGAGGGTTTCTTTGGCAATAGAACTTCTTTCTGGCTTAATTGCTTGTGATTGGTTCTATTGTTATCTGGCTACAGTTAGAGATCAGATTCATGGTCTTTGATTTTGAGAATTAGCATTTTTGAGCCTCCCTATTAGGTTATGTGGAACTGGGCATAAATTTCTACCCAACTTGTGCAGAAACAAAAGTATCTGAGATCATCTCACTAATGTATATAACCAGTGAGATCCTCTTTCTTTGCCTTTTCTTGAACCAAATCCATCAGTAAAAACACCCACTGTGAATATTTGCCAAACAGTGTATCAGCCATCAGGCAAAATCAGAAGGGGAAATCCTTAGCCACCCAGTGCTCAACCTCTTTGCTCTACTGAGGTTGGTGTTGTCTAGGCTGAGTGTACAATTGTGGACCTTGTATCACATTTATCTTTTCATATCCAGGTTGATAGAAATAGTTCACAGACAGAAGAATATTCCATGACAATATGTCAACAACTGACAAAATGGATACCTCTCCTATTTATGGCATTATATCAGACACCGTCCCCTTCTACTACCATAACTCCAACAATAGCTGAAGTTTGAGCTGCTCTCTAAGACTCTTCTTTTACAAAGATCTATGGGGAGAAAATAGGAAGACAGGCCCAAACATTTATAGAAAAGCTTTATTTTGTACCCATTTTCACACATCATTCAGACTAACCATGAATTCTACTTTCCCCCATTTTCATATAAAACTACATACACCGAACTGTACATGTAAAACAAATTTGGAAAGGAGCCTCAAGCTGGCCTCTGAAATTGTGTAAGCAATTATCACATTTTTGTGCGCAAATGCAGTAATTATATGTGTAATTTGGCAGCTGGGTTTGAAAATTTGGCCTTAAATGGAACATAGACAGGAAAAATAAATGTTGGAAAATGCCAATATTTTATAAAGATTTTGAATCAAATAATGGTGGAATTATTGCAAGCCATCTTAATTTTTAATTATAATGATCATTACACAATATACAATCATTTTTTTTGAGGAAGAAAAGAACTATAGATCAATGGCTCATCGTTTTTGTAAAAAAAAAATGCCTCAGTTCTTGAGGAGGATAATTGTATTTTTTAGAGGTTATGGTACATATTTCAAAGGCTTTTTTTCCTTATGAAGAAAAGATAGTGATTGCCTACTAGTTCAAGTTCTATGACATATTTTACTATGGGAATAATAGAACTCTTTGTACTGATTATTTTAGAGAAAAAGTAGTATTAACTCTGTGCTTATATTTGAGCTAGTAATCTTAAATTAGATAAAGCTTTCTTATAGGCATTTAAGCTTTGGAATATGAGATTATAACCCAAATGACAAGTAATATAGATTTCTTTGATCTAGATTTAAATGGAACTTACACAGTAAAATCATAGTTTTTGTATTGTCATCAAGATTGATTCTAGTGCATGTGGCTTTTTCATGTGGTTATAAGGGTTAGTGACTTGGAGATAATGTTAAGGATGATCTTAAGCAATCTTATATTCTGTTGTTAGCATGGTAATGCAGAGGTTAATTGTGCACACTCTGGAGCCAGACAGCCTGGATTCCAATTCTGGCTCTACCATTCTATTAGCTCTGTGACCTTAAGCCAGTCACTCTGTGTTTCAGATGCTTATTTTTAAAATGTCTTGTCAATTGTGATTGGTTCATATTATCATTAGCTATTACAATTCTATATATGCATATAATAATCATTAACCAATATGTCAGGATACAATATACACATAGGATGAATTTCATTGCTAATGAAAATAAATGTAAATCCATATTTCAAATGATCTTCTGGATAATTTTGAATTTTTGAGCCCTTTTTTTTTGGTAACTGATTTTATCTAATAATGTGTTAGTTGAAGAATTTGTACTAAGGGTAGAAAGGTTATGTCTGCCATTTTCTTGTTCACTTGACCTTGCAAAAATGATGTTCTCTTCCATTCATGATTTCTTTGCGGGAATCCTTAAGCCAGGTGTCCATTTTGTGAGGGTTAGTTTAGTTAAAACTCAGTTATATACTTCATAACTCCACTTTTACCTATATACACCTAAACTGTAATGCACTGAATGTGCAAAAGAGGTAAAGGGGTCCTGCTCATCTCTTCTGTTTGGATAGCTCAGGTATCTCGTATACCTTTGACATTCTTACACATAGACCAGGGAAAGACACCAGCATGAATTCATATAGAAAACATTAAGTTCATACAATTTCTCATTTTTTAGATAACAGCAAATATACGTACATATGTATAAATTCTAATAATTTTCTGCACACACACAAAGATCATCTTGCTCATTTCCTGTGTACTCCTACTTTGGAGACCGCTGCTCTAGGAGAATAAACCTGGTGGTGGAAGTACAGACAGGCCAGAGGGGAGAGAGACAGAAGGCTGGAATCAAGTTAAGAGGCAAATGCTGTTTTCCAGGAACACCCAAGAAATAAAAGACATGTCTGATCTCAAGGAGCTTTAAATCACATAAAAAGACAGAGTGTGTTCTCGTGATACAATTCCAGGACAGTTACAAAGCAGTGAATCAGTGATTTGAACAGGGCTGTAAATTGAGGAGTATGGGGAAGAAGGAGCCTGGCTTTCCCCGTGGAATCTCTTGCTCTCTGATGCATGAAGTTGTAACAGAATGATTTATTTCTCTTGATTATGTCAGCTTTATCCAGGCAAATAACTCTGAAGGGAGTGTAGAAAGTCCCGAACACTTTAGTATGAGTGAGTTTAAAGATATTTTCACAATTTTTTAGGGTCCTGGTAGGGACTAAATGTCTACCACAATGCCTGGCACCTCATATATACTCCATGATGAATAGCTGTTACTATTAGTGACAAGGTCAGCATGAGGGGGTTGGTTGAGGGGAGGGAACATCCTCATATATACCTATGAGATGTGGGCTGCAGGAAGGGCTAAAGAAATGCTGGATCTATTTTAGAACACTATGCAGTTCTGTAAGGATGGATAAAGTGCATTAAGTTTACTCTAAATATGTATGTGTACTATTTAAGGGGATTGAATAAAATGATTTGAATGCTGATGGAAATGGTTATGTCAATCAGGAGCTTAATCTGGGGAAAGGAAGTTTGGGGAGTTGAATTTTGAGCTGAGAGTTGGCCAAACAAAGAGAATGGAAAGAACAGAAAAAATTCCTGATGGGAGCACTGACATTAAAAGGTAGGTCATGAAAAAACAGAAAAGGCAGGCCACGCATAAAAACCTTCTGTAGTTCTGTGTTTTTGGAAAATAAAGTGGTGCTTAATTCTGCACTTGCAAACAAACTTCTCATTCATTCATTGTCTAAACACATTTATTTAATGTCTATATGTGCTAGTCAGTGTTCTATCTATTGGGACTATACCATTGAACAAAAGAAATAGTCAGTGCTCTCATGGAATTTACATTTCACAGGGGGAGATGGACATAAAGATAAGTGATGACAAGCAATTAAGAGAAATAACACAAGGTTAGAGTTTGGAGGATAACTCTGTGTGTGTGTGTGTGCACATGTGTGTGTCTATGCACACATGTGTATCTGAGTTAGATTCCCTAGAACACCAAACCTAAGACAGAGCTTCCATCCTAATACTTTTGGGAGGTATAATCTCAGGGCAGTAAAAATGAGGGGAAAATGAAATGTCAAGCAGAGAAATCAAGGAAAAAGAAGGTGTGCATTTTTAAACCGGCCACAGTGTCAGAAGAAACAGATGGTTGCTGGATTACTCAGGACTTTCCCAGAGAGACCATATGGAGCTTTGTGCTTGGAGGAGAGAAAGAGAGAACAATTTATGTTGATTTCCTTCCATCCCTTGTCTCTCATTGATCAAAGTCCACCTAACAGAGTGTTTCACTTCTGGTTGTGTTATCTAGCCTCTAAGGGCAGCTCCTAATGGGTCCAGTTGGGTTGGACCTGGGTTCAAGAACTCTCCAATGGGAAAGTCAAGTCAGCCAGCAAAGGTAAGAGGTGAGCAGATGATAATGAAAATCAGGGCTTTGATCACATGCATTGTATTCGCTGGGGCTACTCCTTCTGGGAAGTAGGGCGAATGGGTGATGCCTGGAGACAGGTGGACACAATGAATATGAAGAAGCACATAAACTGAATCCAAAACATGAGTTTTTTTGTATATGGGGGCCAGACCTCCCTGATAAGGTATTATTTGAGCACAGTTCCAAAGCAAGTGAGAGAGCCAGCCACATGGATATCTTGCAGAAACTCATTCTAGGCAGAGTACAAGTACAAAGATTTCTTGAAGCAGAAGGTGGGGGGCATCGTGTGTTTGAGAGCAGAAAGGAAGCCAGTATGGCTAGACTGGAATAATTGAGGGCAAGGGTAGTAAGAGATGCGTTGGAAAAGCAGTAGAGGTTAGTTAGATCATGAAGGGCTTTCTAAACTATGGTAGGTCTTTGGCTTTTACTCTAAGTGAGATGGATGTCATTGGAGTTTGAAGCAAAGGAATGACATGATGTGATTTACATTTTTTTCCAAAGGGATACATGTACCCCAACTTTTATTGAAGCATTATTTACAATAGCCAAATTGTGGAAGCAGTGTGATTTACATTTTTAGAGGATCATTCCAGGTTCTGTTGGAGAATGGGTGATAGAGGAATAAAGAAGGAAGCTGGGAAACCATCTTGGAGACTCTTGGGTCAGGCAATAGTTGTGGACGTGGTGAGAAGGTGGATTTTGGTGATGTTAAATTAGGTCTCTTAGGGTTTGCTAATGGTTGGATGTGGGCTGTGAAAGAAAGAAAAATCAAGCATGATTCCAAGAGTTTTGGCCTGAGCAACTGGAAAAGAGGAATGACTCTCATTAAGGCCAAGTTCATTTCTTTTGGTAGGACTACGGTGTGTGAATATATAGGACTATTTTGATAAAATATCCAGTAGGATATTTTGATAGAAGAAGCTGAGCAGGATCCTCCATTGTAAAGTATTTCAAGTTGAGTTCACTCATAATGCATAATATGTTCAATGAATTTATATCTTTTAGATTCATTTGGTATGAGTAGAGTGAAACTTAAAATTTCCATTATGCATTAAGTTTGGTTATAGTATCTCTATTAAAGAGAAAGGCTTAATTAACCCTAGAAGTAATAACTTGCCTAAGTGGTCTGTGTGTGTGTGTGTGTGTGTGTGTATGTGTGTGTGTGTGTGTGTGTGTGTGTGTGTGTGTGTAAGGGTAGTGAAATGTACTTATTTTTAGTAGTTCTCCAGTGGAAGCAGGCTGGAACTCCCTGTACAATATTTCAGATTGCTTAAGATGTCATGTTGGTTTTCATTGTTATTGATGCTAAAAACTCTAAGAATGTCTCTGGTTCACGCAAAAGGCCCTGAAATATTTCAGTGATTTATGAAACAAAGAGGCTTCCTTGATGTGTGCGAATCAACCATGATGACTTCAACGAATGCAGTAGTAAGCATTTATTACAGCACATGGAACTCAGTTACCTGGCTGCTTTCTGTTCCATTAACACGTTGTGAAAAAGTCTTGATGGAGCTTTTAGCCATAAAACATCCTAGAGTGTAATCTGTTTTTAGGAGATTAATTTCATCTGAAATAGTGGAGCAAATGATAAACAGCTTAAAGGAGACCAGAGAAATAGATCATGTTATAGTTGAGGGCAATAATAGTGTTCCACACTTAAGAAAACTTTGCAGGAGAAGAAAAATCTGGTAAGAAAAATGGGTTGAACCATGTTTATTGGGTCAAATTGGTTAGGATATTACTGCCAATGTGTATTAAAGGGGAGGGAATATATAAGCCCATTTCTAGTTAAAAGAAAAAGATGTCAAAAATTTTATTTTAAAAACATTTTGAAAACTTCTCCCCAATCTTCCAAATTTTTTATCTATCTATCTATCTATCTATCTATCTATCTATCTATCTATCTATCTATCATTTTCAACCTGAGGTTTCTGAGCAAAGTGGGCTCAACTCCAAATGAATCCTGGGGCCTAGCCGAGAAGGACGCAAATGAGATCTAGTTGGTAGAAGTTGTACTTGGGGCAGACAAAGATTTTAATCAAGAATAGGGAAAAATAGGGGCACCTGGGTGGCTCAGTGGGTTAAAGCCTCTGCCGTCGGCTCAGGTCATGATCTCAGGGTCCTGGGATTGAGCCCCACATCGGGCTCTCTGCTCAGCGGGGAGCCTGCTTCCCCATCTCTCTCTGCCTGCCTCTCTGCCTGCTTGTGATCTATCTCTGTCAAATAAATAAATAAAATCTTTAAAAAAAAAAGAATAGGGAAAAATAATTTGACTCTAGAGGCGATATGGTTAGACTGTAAGACTTTGCTTATTATGTTTTAAATTCTTTTTTTTTTTTTAAAGATTTTATTATTTATTTGAGAGAGTGCGTATGCTTGAGCATGAGCAGGGGAAAGAGGGGGAAGGAAGGAGGAGGGGGAGGGCCAGAGGGAGAAGGAGAAGCCGGTTCCCTGCTCCCAGGAACCTGGGATCATGACCTGAGCTGAAGGCCGACACTTAACTGGCTGAGCCACCCAGGGGCCCCTAAATTCTTAATCATAGATGTCAACCCACATTATTACTGGCAATGTCAGAAGAAAGTACCACCTCTGTAACTCACTACAGCTGAGCAGGAGAAAATGATCCAGGTTTTGGTGCAGCTGAAGACACACTCTGAATGATTAGCAAACACCGAGTATCCAGTTTATGCCCCGTGGAAAGACATTCTTGATGACAAATAACACTCCTTAGCATTTTAGACAGACAGGCACAGGGAAAGGATATGCTACTTACCCAGGGGGTAGTAGCATATGACATTTACCACCCCAAGGAGATGTTGCAGATGGAAAATATTATCCATTCCAGAGGAGTTTTTAGACATATTTACAGATGATGCACCCATGGAAATTTGAGTGCTTCTGGAATATTCCAGAATCTTTGGACTTTGATATCATTCACTAATCATCCTTTGATGATGAGCCTGATGTGCCATTCTTTAGGCCTTCATAATATCTTCTTTATTCCAATTCCAGGGAAACCTGATATAGTGAAGTAGTCATGCATTTATTTGTTCTTTTAGTCAGTCAACATTTATTCAGCACCTATTTGTAGGATATTAATCTAGGCAGGGATAATTAATGAGAGACATATTCCTTATAAAGATTGCTATTATCTGATAAATAATAATAGTAATTATTATTACAGTTCCCCAAGCTATGAAAATCCTGGCTGAAATGGGATGCCATTAACAGTAACAACACATACTTCTCTGATTCTCCTCTTACCCATAATTGCAGGAACTCTACTTCTGGAAAAGGGTCTGGTAGTTATTGCTAGGAGTCCCACAGTGTTTCTGATGGGTATCATATACGTCCCCTGTTGTCTTAGTCTGCTGCCCTGGCTTCCTTCTGCTTAGGCCTCCAGTCTCTGGCAGGAGACTGTTCCCTGCCAGGAGCCCATGACTGAGCTGCTCTCTGTGGCTTCCACCTCTTCCACTGTGTATCATTGTTGCCATGTGGGGGATCCCTTAGTTGGCAACTGTGCATCACACTTTCTGGATTCCTCAGAATGCCGTAGCTACATCATATTCTTGGAAGAAGTGGATAAAATATCTCTCTCCCAAATTCCGGTCACATGATGAAGCAGTGCTATTTGCACTGTCTTACGGAGCTTCTTCCTGTTTTTCTTCATCGCTTTTCCTCCCCAATTCTTCTTCCATTCTCTCTCCTTCTCCTCACCTCCCCCATCACCACAAATTAAAAAAAAAATGTTCATTGAGATTGGGGGTGGAGGGCAGTGAGGGTAGGTGGACAAATCCAAGTGACACCTCTGAACTTGGAATCGTGCCCTCCTCCAATAACCACTCTTATTAGACTGGCTTCTATATCTGAATCCCTTTCCTCATAGGGTAGAATTCTTAGTTCTTGTTGCAAGTAGACTTGTAGCTAGCCCACTTTATCAGGCCTGAAGGCATGCTCCAACATGATAGGCTGAAGTTGATTAATAATCCACATCTGAAGCTCATCACAAAGCATTTTCATAGATAGCATCTCGTTTTTCTCACAAGAGGCCAGAGAGTTTGTTTTTGTTTTGTTTTATTTTTTTTAATCCATTTTACAAATGAAATCATCGAGGTTCAGAGAGGATAACTCATCAGGGTCAGACGGTTTAGATTCTCCATGCAGATTTCTCCATGCAGATTCCATCCTGTGGCATTCAGGTCTCTTTGCCCTCTGGCCTTCATGTATCTGTTTATTTCCCCTCTCTTCAACTCTCCATCTCTCTGTGTAACTTCTGGGCTCTCACCATCGAGAAAGAACTCTGTGCAATCCTCTAAAGGATCCATGTTCTCTTTTACTTTTGTGACTTCACACATGGGTCTTAGATTGGGTTCCCTGGAAACAGATTCTGAGATGTACGGGAAGTGCTCAGTCAAAAGAAGTGAGGAAGGAAAGATGGTAAGGAATTGAGGAAGGTGAATTTGTAAGGAAGTGACAAAGTCAGGGTTGGGCTCTGGGAGAAGCTCACGTGGGATGTGGTTGCAACTGAGGCCTCAGATAATCCTATCAGGAACATAACCTTGGGCAAGATAGTTCCTGAGGCTGAGGGCAAGCCCCAGTGAAGAAGGAAGATGCAAGCAGTCATCACCTGATGTTACCAGCAGCTGGGGGACAGGGGAGTCAGACCTGAAGAAGGCGTATGAAAATATCCACTACATATGTTTTCCTCTCACTTTAATATCCTTACACAGCTTATTGCTTAAATAAAATATGGCCATACTTTAGTTTCTTTCATATTTGAATCATTTTTTAGTCTCATACAATTAATTTTTCTTGGGGTTTCTAATTGACATTCTCTCCCCTCCCCACCATGACATAATAAACATATGTTTTAATCTAATTGCTAGGCTCAACCTAAAAATGAATGGCATGGAATATACTTTCTTCTTAGAAATGTTTTTCTTGGATCCCCCTGACCTCCCATTCTATTTGGGAACCCGCTGTTTCCTAGCTCCCATACCCAGCTTCCTCCTGGGATATGTTTGCACTGAACTCCTGAGCTAACAGTAATATTTCTTAGATTCCACTTCTTCTTTCTTGTGTTTCTGTTGAGAGCCTCAAATTACTTTTCAGAAAGGATTAGCAGAGATAAACTTTTCTTCAAAAAATGAATGCTTTGCCATGAAATAGAATTCTAGTTTCAGAATAATTTCTACTCCTGACTTTAAAGAATTACTTTCTTGCCTAGTAGCTAATGTTGCTGATGAGAAGTCTGGTGCCTCAATGATTCTCCTTCCTTTGTAGGAAACCTGTCCTTTTTTTGGCTGTCATTTTTGGATCTTCATATCATCCTCCGTGATTTGAAATTTCATTATCACTGAGCATGAGTCTTTTCGTTTTTTTTTAAAGAATTTATTTTTAAGTAATCTCTACACCCAACATGGGACTCCAACTCACAACCCAAAGATCAAGAGTCACATGCTCTATGGACTGAGCCAGCCAGGAGTCCCTGAGCTTGAGTCTTCTTAAGGTCATCCTGTTTAGGCACTTTGTGGCTGCCTTTAATCTCATGGCTTCTCTTTTTTCTCAGCTCAGGAAGTTTGTCTCCAATTATTTTCTTTTCTTTATCTTCTTTGTTTCTTCTTGTATTTTGTTCATGAATCTCCTCAATTGATTCCCTGTGTGTTTTCCATTTCTTTATAATTCTCCTCATGGTTTTGGAAAACTTACTCTTCTTTTTTTCCGCACCCTTTCTGTCAAATTTGTTATGACAATCATATTTTTAATTGCCAAAATATCTTACTTTGATTGCTCTTTTTTATAACAATCAATTCTTGTTTATAAATGCAGCTTTTCCCTAGCCCATGGCAAGGGAACTGGGCTTTCATACCTGTGAACCTCTCAGATGTTAGAAGGCACAGAAATGTGTTCCGGTGGCTTGAAAGCAGTTCTCCAAAAAAAAAAAAAAAAAAAAAGATACTGCGAGATCTGTGTGAATCTGGATGGAGCACTGAGGTTATACCCTATGGATACAATTTTGACTGTGGTGTGACATTCTTTTATTGAGCTCTATGAAAATGATTAAAATGAGTTATGTGTTATTTTAAGTTTGTTAAAATCCTATATTGGAATTTCCTGGGGTTCATCATAACTTATCAGGCATTCTCTGGGCCTCACTTATTGGCAGGATATGATTAACCCAGATAGGGCAGCAAAAAGGTCAAGGTTAATTGGATTTATTTAAAGTGAGGAAATACTAAGGACTGCTTTCCATTTAGATGAGGGAGCCAATAGAGAGAGGGACACTTAATAGTGGGCAGTGTGGTTTTTATGAGAAGTCCACATAATGTGGTCACTTGTCTGAGGTTTTTTGGTAAAGAACAAGGAGAGGCTGCAATTTAAAATACGTATTCTCCCTTATCCATAATCTCCATTGCTGAAGTGATTCCAAACAAGTATTTATTGTAAATAAAGGATAAGAGACTGAGAAATAATTTCCAATGCCAGGAGATAACAGTGCTGATGAATCACTTCCTTCCTAAGAACTGTAGATAGTGGAGATTTCAGAATTCAGTTTCATGTAATATGTTACCGGTATTTTTACATTAGAAAATCTGATATTTGTGAGTGTTGCCTAGGTTATGATAATTGAGGTTGAAATTTCCTGAAGCCTTTTTGGCAAAATCTTTATTTTATTTTATTTTTTTTAGGCATATGGAAAGAGAATTAGTAACTTCCAGCCCTGGTAAAACTTCCACATTTCTCCCTAACCCCTCCAATAAAAGTATCTTTATTTATTTATTTATTTTGAAAAAGCACTAGATCGAGAATTTAATGCCCTTGGCAAAAATCTGCAAAAGGGTTTTCCATTGATAGATGGGCTGGTCTTTTCCTCCAAGGGTTACAAAATATTATCATTAATATTATATGATGGCATTGTTCACAGATATACTATCCACCTATTGAATAACTTTTTTTTTTATTAATGTGACTGGATTGGTAATGCATTCATATTGGAGTACTAATTCCAACCAACCTCTTTGTACTTCCTTGGTGTCACTCCAGATGAGGTAGGGCAGGGTTTTGGGCACAGTTGGGATGGATGAGGTAAAGGCTATTGACCTATTGATTTTCTCTGAGACTTTGTTTGCCACCCTTGGTAATATCTAATAGTACAGATTTTAGAGTTTACTGAGAAATATGCTCTAAAAGAATACTCAACTTTGGAATTTTGAGAAAGAGAAGTCGCAGTCATATGGACATGAAGATGAAGACATTTGTTAAATTTAAATATTAAGTGTAAAGTCAAATGCACAATACTCTTTAATCTTCTAAACCATAAAATAAAATAAATTAAGTCCAGTAGCTTCAAGTTGACATAAAAGACAGGTTTCCACCACTCTCCTCTCTTAGGATTCATCACATTAATACACTTAAAAAATAAAACCAAACATCATTATGCATTTTTTTCTATTTTGCCACTATCCCTTTTTTCCTCATTAGTCCTTTTCTCAGATTTTGAAATATAGAGGAATTGATAACAAATTTCAAATAAACACACACATACACACCAGCAGTTATGAAAACATTTCCCATGGTTAAGGAACTCTTGATATTTATCACTCAACCACTTCTCTGGCTATCTTTAAAAAGGCTTTCAGGTTAACTATTGCAAACCCAAACATTATAGTCTGGTACCATCCATCTTCAGAATCCAGGAAATAGATCAATATTTGAGCCACAGACAGTTGAATCTATGAGCAAACCTTCAAAAAGAGCTTAATAGGAGCAAGTGCAATTCTCTAATTAATCACATTACATTTTAAAAACCTATTTTGTTACAAGTACTCACTATATAAAAATTTGGGGGCTTTGTTAATGGTCTGTGATAGGGTAAGTATACAGATTTATGCCTAACCAAGAAAAGTCCAACTGAACATATTTTGTTTAAATTAATAAAGAACTGTGGAGGGAATTGGGGGTTGAAGGATTAGGTAATGAATAAGAGAAACGGATGCAGATGAAATATGACTTCCTTCGTGTGGTGTATTTCAGGGAATCTTTAATTTACCTGAATATGGCCGTGAGTTATGCTTAGAGTATTGTATTAGAATTCCTAGTAGAAAGGGATTTAGATATACACGTAAAGTTAAATATGGTTAGACAGTAAAATATTGATTGCTTACCACAAACAATGCAGCAGGGTATCTAACACTTGTTTTCCTTGTGGAACATAATAAGGTAATTAATTTATCTCTAGCTGAGTTTTATTTGCGAAAAAAAAAATTTTGGTGGAATAGATGTGAATGTATTTTGTGTGTATCTCAAACAGCTCTCTATTTGTGCTGTAATAGCCATGTGCCGTTTGTGGCAGCACTTTAATAATCATCACCTTGGAAATGGGGCTACTTCCTTCTTCTTTTAAATAGTAAAATACAAGGCTCAGTAGTAAAACAGCACTCCGGATATAAAAGCTAATGACTAATAGGAGAGTTCTGACCCTCTGAATTGCGTTTACTGTTCACCAATGATTATGTCATTAGGAATGAATTAGATAGTCAATGAGGTGAATCTTCAAATCAAAGCTGCCACTTTGAAATTTTCAATAATTTGTTCGCTTGTAGGATTAGGCTAGTATTTAACAGCCATTACTGTTCTATTGTTGGGTTTATGTGCCCGTGAAAAGCAGTTCTCATCTGGTATCGTTCTCTCTCTCTCTCTCTCTCTCTCTCTCGCTTGCTCTTTTTTTTTTTTTTTAAGCAACTGTATTTTTTAAAGCTAGAGGTCTCTAATTATTTACTCCTGATAAGAACAAGTTAGAGCCAAAATAATCTACTATTTACTATCCGGAAATCACCAGAGAACACAGAGTGGGAGGATTGAGAAGAGGTCAGAGGACGTTCCAGAAATGTTGAGGGATGGTGATTCTTGCTCCTGCTTCTTACTATTTTTTTGCCTATTGTTTTTACTCTCTAAATGTGAAAATACATAATGGCTATCTTTTTTTTTTTTTTTTTTTGTCTACTGGGAGAATTCACTTATGACTCTTTATATCTAGTTTTGCATACTCTTTTTCATTGCAAAAACATTAGTTCTTTTGTGGATACTCAACTGCTGGTGCAAATTGGAATCATAGCTAGAACAATAGCTTCCACTTCTCGCGTGTTTGCTATGTCTAGAGGCCATGCTAGGGACATTATCGGCACTGCCTCCCTCCACCCCCATGTAATTCCTACTGCACACTGTGGGACTGCAGGTGGGAGTACAAGGGAACTGGCTGAGATGCAGATAGTAACATGCATTTTCATTGGTTGCACACAATCACATCGCTGCTTGCACACCTCCCTCCCCCACTCAAAATTATTAGTTTAGAAGGACAAACTTGCAATATTGCCTAAGAACACAGAGGAAAAAGATGGTAAAACTGATAGGGTGGAAAAGCTGGAGGAAAGAAAGTAGACGAATAATAATTAAAGTAACAAGGAACAACCCAAGAAGAAAACTTCCATTTAAAACCAAACCAAGGGGCGCCTGTGGGGCTCAGTGGGTTAAAGCCTCTGCCTTCAGCTCGTCATGATCTCAGGGTCCTGGGATTGAACCCCACATCGGGCTCTCTGCTCAGCAGGAGGTCTGCTTCCCCCCTCTCTCTGCCTGCTTCTCTGCCTACTTGT
This sequence comes from Potos flavus, assembly GCA_028534135.1. Lineage (NCBI taxonomy): Eukaryota > Metazoa > Chordata > Mammalia > Carnivora > Procyonidae > Potos > Potos flavus. The sequence continues at coordinate 73,199,654 of CM052898.1, read as the reverse complement.
GATCTCTCTCTCTCTGTCAAATAAATAAATAAAAATCTTTAATAAAAACAAAACAAAACAAAACAACTCCGGGCCAGTGGGTTGGAAGAGTTTTCAGGCAAAATTCTTAAGCTGGGAATTACAAAAATAGCAATTATTGACAAATAAGTCTGGTGAATTTTCTAAAGTCTAAGGATAAAGAAATTTCCTTTGAGATCCTCTCTTCGGCCCTGGGATCATTTAGAAGTGTGTTGTTTAAATTCTGGCTTCTTGAGATTTTCCTGTTGTCTTGAAAAAAAATTCCTGGGAAGATGGTCCACACGATGCTGGGCACCAAGATTTGAATGGGAATTTCCTAAATGTGTTTGGTGGAGTATTAAAGTAGAATTTTTAAATGGTTAACATGAGGACGAAGTTTTAAGAGGTTTGGGAAATATCTGGTTGAACAAAGTTAAACAGATTTATTTCCTGCAAATATTAGTTCCTTTAAACAAAGAGGAATTAAGAATTTCCAAGAAGG
>CM052898.1:73173687-73198655 GCA_028534135.1 Potos flavus | reverse complement strand
TTATCAAGGCTTATCTCTGTTCCATGGCTCTATGTGTTATGAAAGGGCTGTGATATGCTACAGATGATGGAACCGAGGCTCAGAGTTAGGGATTCGCTAAGGTCATACACACAGTGAATGGTGGAGCTGCTGCTAGAACTTTTTCTAATGGCCAGGCTTGTTCTCATTGGCCACACTCCTCAGAATAGGTTGTAGTTCTTGCACAATGGGGCCATGAAATATTTCCCAAAACATCTCGCAGTGATGAGTTAGTAGGAATATGATGAATATAATGTTACCATGTAATAGTCACTCATAAAACAGAGCATATTGTATGAAATTTTGTTCCCTAAGTAAGAATACCATTCTCTGCCAAGATTGAAACTTTTATTTAGTCCATAACCTTTGCAAATGAAAAACTGAATTATTTTAACAGGGTATTTGAGATTGGCTCTATATTGTTTTCAGAGTATATGCTCAAATAACTTCCTGAATATGCCTCTTGAGAAAATAACCAGTCACAACAAAAGTCTGATTTTTAAAATTATCTCCCTTTGAAACAAAATTTTTTTTTACCACAATAAGATACAACCAATTAATGTTCTTTAGAGCAAAGGACATTCAATTAAGTTCATGTTTCAAAAGTTAACCTCTCTGAAGGACAGAGTTCACATTTAAAAAAATGTCCTTGATTCTAGCCACCATACTTTATTCACTGCTAATCAAGCCCAATTTGGGGGAGGAAAAAAATACCTGGTTTAGAATGGGATTGTGTGAGAACTGGCTGAATTTGAATTTTACTTGATCGAAACAGTTGATCTACTTATGTTGTTAAATGGCATTCAGAGTTGAACCAAGTAGAACCCAAATGCACAGAGACCACGCTATAATTTTTGTCCTTTTAGAATTCATTGATTTTTGAAGTTATTGGAGCATTTGTTTGTTTTTTAAGGATGTCTGCCATCTGACACAGCCTTTGCTGGGTATTTAGAAACGTGCTTACTTGCTCTTTGTTTTGTGTTAGGAAGTGGATTCTTTCCTCTTAGCCTGGCTTATCTGCATCTGCAGTAATTAGTTGGGTGGTGAATTAAATAAGTTACACCTGAGTTAGTTGAGAGCTTTAATCTGCCTGCATGAGTAGGAAAATTCTAAGCTTCCACTGAGCTGAAAACCCAACTCACTGGCAGGATAGAGGGTGACAATGGTCACAGCTAATGAGGTTCCGTTGGAAGGGATTGAATAATCATTTAAAAATCCATTCATTGGCTGATCTGGCTGTCAGGACAGGGCACTGTCACACATATGGCTTGGCTGCCTGGGCCTCTGTAGGCTGTGGTTAGTATAACCTTTCAGGAGAGTCCACTCCCCAAGTCATCAACAACCACATTTTAACAATAGGAGCAAATGTATGATGGACTTGTGTTTCTTAATCAAGTGGAAATTCTGCATTTGGCTAACAGTATCCTGTATTGAGGGAAAAAAATGGCTGTTACATCTTCTGTTTGTTTCTAAGAGCCAGCAACAAGCTCTTGGCATCAATATTCACAGTGGGTTTTCAAACACTCTGCAAAAAACATCAATAGCATCTGCTCACACCCCATCACCCTACCCCACACTCATTTGGTGGATAGCTCTAGCAAGCTGGATGTTAGATTATGCACCTTTCTGTATTGAAACTCAGGATTTACACTGTGGACTAACTCCAGTATAGTTAGAAAGTTGCTTCAAAACAGTTGCATTTTGGCTTCAGCCTCACTCCTGAGGCCCAGCCCATTTCACCGACTAGCAGAGCCAAAGACTGTGGAATCTAGTCCTAACCTCTCTCTGACTTACTGAAGGACCATGAGAATCACTGCATAGAGTCAAAAGGCCAAGATTTAAATCATGACTCTGTATTGGCTAGCTTTGAGATTTTGGTCAAGTACTTAAATTTTAGACTGAATTTCCTTCATCTATATCATGAGGATCAAATTATAATCTCTGTGCATTCCACTAGGTAACTAGTTCCAGTGGAAAAGAGCTTTAATTTTTATTTCTAATACTAAATTTAAATACGTGTGTACTGTCTACTTTCTAGTCCTGGAGAATGTCTACCAGCATTCGCCATAGCAGGTATCTGTGATCAGCTATCTTGCAATTATTAAGCCATTGTATTGCCACTGTAAGCACCCCTCCTTGCTACAATCATGGCACATCTTTCCAAACCTTCATCCTTCTGCTCATACTCCTTTAGGAGGCCACTGGTTTTTTCAATGTACCTGTTAAGAAGTGGCACCCAAAAGCTTGAAAAAGTCAAATCTGGGGCCTGATATGTACTTAATATATTCTTATTCTGGAGAGCTCAGAATGAAGTCTCAAGATTTCCTTAGTGATTTTTAGCAGTTAGATCCACTGACCTTAATGAGATTCTTGCCTGTCAAACCCATAGGCCTTTTTCATATCAACTTCACATGCATCTGCATCTACTTCCTATACCTAATAATAGTAAGCGATGGCTAACTTTTATCAAGTGTTGTCAATTTACGAGGCACTGTATTATTTGTATATATTAACTGTTTAATTCTCACAACAAACTTATAGGCAAATTCTGTTACTTTCCCAGTTTTATAGATGAGGAAGCTAGGACTTAAGGGCAAAAGAAATGCAATAGATTTTTATGTGTTAACCTTGTATAGTTCAATCCTGCCAAGTTCATTAATTCTAGGAGCTTTTCTTTCCTTCTTCCTCCCTCCCTCCTTCCTTCCCTACCTCTCTTCCCCTCCCTTTCTTAATAAGTTCCTTGGAATTTTCTATGTACACAGTCATGTTGTCTGTAAATGGGACAATTTTATCTCCCCATTTCCAATCTGTACATATTTTCTTTCTTTTTCTTGCCTTATTGCACTGGCTAGGACTTCTAGGACACTATTGATGGGCATGATCAGAGTTGACATCCTTGTCTTGTTTCTGATTATAGGTGAAAAACATGCAGTCTTACCCTATTAGGTTTGATGTTAGTTGCAGATTTTTTTTGTAGATGTCCTTTATAATTCTGAGGAACTTCTCTTCTATTACTAGTTTGCTGAGAGATTTTAAGATGTCATGAATGTGTCTTATATTTTGTGAAATATTTTTCTGCATCTATTCATATATCACATGTTTCTTTTTCGGGCTGTAAATATAGTAAATTATATTGATTTTTAAATACTAAACAGTCTTACTTTCCCAGGATAAACCCCCTTGGTTGTGTTGTAGTATTATTTTTATAAATTGTTGGATTTGCTAATATTTTGTCAAGGTTTTTCTGCCTATTTTCATGAGGGGTACTGGGGTATAGTTTTTCTTTCTTGAAATGTCTTTGCCTGTTTTTGGTATAAGACTAATACTGGACTTGTAAAATTAGTTGGGACATGTTCTCTTCATTTGTATTTTCTGGAAGAGAATATGTAGGATTGGTGTCATTTTTCCTTTAAGTTCTTAGTAGACTTTGCCAGTGAAACCATCTAGGCCTGGAAATTTTTTTTTCAGAGATTTTAAACTCAAATTTAATTCTTTAATATTTTTAGGACTCTTTGGGTTATCTATTTTATTTTGGATGAGTTTCGGTAGCTTGTGGTTTTCAAAGAATAAGTTAATTTCATCTGAGTTTGTTTCATCCATTTTCTCTATAGGTTTTCTGCTTTCAATTTTGTTGATTTCTGCTCTTATCTTTATTATTTCATTTTTCCGGTTAAATCAGGCTTATTGTGCTCTTCCTTTTCTAGTTTCTTGAGGTGGAGGCTTGAGAATTCTTTAACACAAGAATTTAATATTATGAATTTCTCTCTGAAAATTTTGTTTTGTTTAAAATATTTTCTAGGAGTGCCTGGATGGCTCAGTTGGTTAAGCATCTGCCATAAGTTCAGTCATGTCCCATGATCCTGGGATCGAGTCTCCCTGCTCAGTGGGGAGTCTACTTCTCTCTCTCCCTCTGCCCTTCCCCCTGATGTGTGATCCTCTCTCTCTGTGTCAAATAAACAAATAAAATCTTAAAAAAAAAAAAATTTCTAATTTCCCTTGGGAATTTTTTTCTTTTACCCATGGATTAGAAGTGTGCTGTTTAATTTCTAAGTATCTGAAAATTTTCCTGTTATTCCTCTGTTATTGATTTATAGATTAGTTCTGTTATGGTCAGAGAATACATTTTGCATGATTTAAATTCTTTTAATTAGTTGAAGTTTGATTTGTAACCCAGGATATGATTTCCAGCTACAAGAGAAAGTTAGTCTCTAATAGCCTTGTTCTTTTCCAGAGTCAAATCTCATGGTGAAGGGGTGAAAGGGTGGGTCACTTGTGAAATAGTCCTTTTTTATGGGTTTGATGTATGGGTGGTATGTTTTGTTTTACAGTGATGAAAGGAAAAACAGACCAAACTATTCTGAGAAATCAGAGATAAAATCTACATTAACAACCTAAGAAGTTTAATGAGTCCAGGAGTCGAGGTATAAATAGTGAGGTAATTAAATTTATATTTTAGTATTTAAGATGCAGCGTGTTTGTGATCATAGTCAGAGTCCTAGCTGGTAATTAAAATTATTTCTTTAGAAAACAGAATAACCTCAGTGTTTGCAAATAGATTTTTACATAGTACCATAACATAAAAAAATTCGGTGAGAGTAGAGATGCTTGCTTCATCCAGAGCTCCCTTATGCCTTTCCTACTGGCCCTCAGCTGCAATTTCTGGCATAACAGTCCAGATTACTAGGATTCTACCAAATAGAGTTCAAAAGCTAGTTCTGCGGGTAAATGATAACATCCAAGGTTCAGAATTTCCAGACTTTTTAGTCAATAGATATATAAACAAATAAATAAATAAATTCAACAAATAATTATTATATTTTCCATATTCCAGAGATTCTACTAGGTGCTAAAAATAAAGTGATGAATGAGATTAAACAGGTCTTTATTCTGATGGTTCCAAAAACTGGGGATAGGGAAGGGGAATATTGTTAAATTTGCCCTGTTTGACAACCTTGCTGATGTTTCATATTTGTTCTACTTGTTAATTTTCTTTGGTTTTGCAGTAGCAATAACTTTCTTCCAAATGTTTATATCATTTCATTTTCTTCTTGTATAACATTGGCAAACACTGACAAAACAATGACAATCATTGGGAACATATTTTTCTTTTTCTTTAATGGACTGCTTCTAGTGTTTCATCATTAGGAATAAGTTGGTTATAGTTTATTTTTGATAGCTACTTATAGTATTAAATAAATAGCCTTCTATTCCTGATTTATTAAGAGTTTTTTTTTTTTTAAGATTTTTATTTATTTATTTGCAGAGAGAGACTCAGCAAGAGAGGGAACACAAGCAGGGGGAGTGGGAGAGGGAGAAGCAGGCTCCCCGCCAAGCAGGGAGCCTGATGCGGGGCTCAATCCCAGGACCCTGGGGCTATGACCTAGGCCGATGGCAGATGCTTAACGACTGACCCAGGTGCCCAAAGAGTTTTTTCCTTTTTAAAAATTCAGGCACTGGGGTGCCTGGGTAGCTGAGTGGGTTAAGTGCCTGCCTTTGGCTCAGGTCATGATCTCAGGGTACTGGGATGGAGTCCTGAGTTGGGCTCCCTACTCAGCGGGGAGTCTGCTCCCTCTCTCTCCATCCCCCCCACCCCCATGTTCTCTCTCTCTCTCTCAAATAAATAAATAAAATCTCTTAAAAAAATCAGACATTAACGTCGAGTTTTATTAGATAGCTTATTGGTATTTATCAAGATCATCTTTTCTTTTTAACCTATAATGCAATGAATCACATTAATAAATTTTCTGCAAATATTGAAATAATTTTAAGTTGGGTTTGTGTGCTTGCATGTTTAAAATAATAATCTGGATTACATAAATTTTATTTTACTAAGGGTTTTTTTACTTATAAGTAAGTAAGATTGGCTTATAATCTTTTGTGCTCACATTATCATATTTTGGGGTCAGAGATAGGCTACCCTTAAAAAGGAATAGGGAAGTTTTCAAAATTTTTCAGTGATCTAGAATTATAGTGTCCAATATGGCAGCGATTAGCCACATGTGACTACTTAAATTTACATTTAAATTAATTAAGACCAAAAATTCAGTCCCTAATCCCCACAAGATTATCAGCAGTATCTCAAGAGGTAGTTTAGAAGCTGCCTCTAAAACCAGAATGCCTCTCACACTTTTAAACTGGTCTTTACATTGCTGCCTCATCTACTTTTCTTTGAATCCTTTTGCCTACAGTTGTCATCATGGTGGGGAGGAGGTGCTGTGGGGCAGGAGATGGGTTGAGGCCCAGGGAAGGGCACTAAACAAAGGTGACATCCTTGGACTTCCTTTTGGGTTTCACTGTCTGACCACTGATGTTTGGGTTGCTTATTGACAGCTGGCTCTTCCTTTCACACTGTGTCCTTTTAATGTTTTTTCAAAAGAAGGTGCCACTTTCGGAGGATATGCTTGGGTGAGTTATTGTTCTCCCTGTTTCTCACTATCCTCTTGTCCTTTTCACTCTCTAGGGTAAAAATCTTTTATCTTGTATTGCAAGAAGTCCAAACGTTTTTGTGCCCAGTTTTCAAGGTTTTCTAAAACCACACACTGAACACAGTCAGTCTAGTTATTTTTTAAAACAGATTTTTTATTTATTCATTGAGAGAGAGAAAGCGTGCAAACAAGTGAAAGCACAGCAGGGGCTAGGGTGGAGGTCAGAGGATGGAGGGTGGAGGGTCAGAGGGAGAGGGAGAAGCAGACTCCCTGCTGAGCAGGGAAGCCAGACATGGGGTTCCATCCCAGGACCCTGGGATCATGACCTGAGCCAAAGGCAGGCACTTAACGGCCTGAGCTGTCCAGGCATCCTGTAGTTAATCTTGTTCCTGTCTACCACTCCGAATCACCCTGTCCTCTGTTCAGGCAGTCACCTAAGGGGTCCTAAAGTGGATCACTCTCATGCCTGCTGCTCTGCCTTCTGGGTTGATTTATACAAGTTCTCTCCCATTTTCTAGTTTCTTCAAGGTCCAACTGAAGCTGTCCTTCCTCTCAGGAACCTCTCCCTCATGCTCTGACACAGTGGTTCTCAGAATCATCTGGAGGGCTTGTGGAAACACAGGTGGCTAGGCTCCTCCGTCAGAGCTTTTGATTCAGGAGACCTGGGGCTGGAGCAGAGAACTTACTTCTAGTAAGTTCTCAGGGGGTGCTGATGCTGCTGGTCCACTTTAAGAACCACTGTTCTGAGGCATTACAGCAATTGGCATCAGTGCCACATAATTCAAAACTCAGTGGTCTTGTTCTCTAGTTATGTCACATGTCTGAGATGCGTCTCCCTCACCAAAAAATGGAACACCATGAGTGAAGGAAACTCAGAAGGTTGCCACGTTCTTCCAGGAGGAGGGTGACCCTCTCTGTCTTTGTCGTTGGCTGAGTCTTCTCCTTTGCAGGCCCCAGGCTGCTGACTGCCCCTCCTTGTGGTCTGTTGAACCTCCACCGGGGTGTGGTTAGCCAGCAACTGCCGCATCTGCCTGCCTGCAGCTGTGGCTCATTGCAAATTAACCCTTGGCCACTGGATGCCACTCTCTGTCAGAGTTTTGGGCCCACCTCTAGCTGTTAAACTCCTGCCAGTGAATTATTATTTCTGGTTTTGCCCAAGGATTACAATGTGAAGTTTGATGAAATTGTTTAACTGATCATAACGTCCATCTCTCCAGTGAGCTGATGCATGGCTTAGGCAAACCACAGAGAGTTTCAGTTCCAGTTGTTGCTTGTGTCCTGGTTTGATCTGAGTCATCAAAACCCTCCTCCATTCCCCAGGCTTCCCCCACTGTGATGGACTTGCTGAGTCCAGAGCTTGGGATTTTCATGCCTATGCTGCTCCTCGTCTCAGTCAAGAGACAGTGGCACATGATTACATTCTTTCAGAAGTCATTGTTTGCTGTACCTCTTCTCTGCCTCCCTGGGCGGAGTGACATGCCCCATCCACCATACTTTCCCAGGATCTTTGATGTCTTTCTATTGGAGATTCACAGGGCACTGTATTTGTTTGCTTATGTTGGGAGGCTGGCAGGATGGAGGAAAGTGTGTAGGCTTGGAAATCAGACTCCGACTCTGGTGGATTACCTGAATGGCCCCAATTCTTCACTCTTTTGCCATATGACTTGGCAGGTCCAGTCACTAAAATCTAGAGTATATTCCTCTGAGTTTCCTGGGTTTGTCCATATAGCTTTCTTTGGCCAGCGGAATTTAGCATAGATGACGCAACCAAATTTGAAAGGTGCTTGTACCCTGGATTTGCCCTTCTGGGTATCTGCCATGCTCTTGAGAACAATATGTCCGAGATAACCTGATGTTCCTAAAAAGATGGTAGGCACGGGGAGCAGATTCACCCTGAATCAAGCCTAGCCTGGATCAAATGGCCCTTTGCTGATCTGCAGATAACTAAGAATAAATGAATGTAAGTTTAATCTACTGATATTTGGGGTTGTTTGTTGGCAGCATTTTTGTGGCAAAACATAGATAGACTGGGGTTCAATCCAATGTCTAAAACTCACCAGCTGTGGTTTTGACATATACCCAGGCTTTCTGATGGCCTCACATTTAAATGGGGTCAGTAGTAGTTAATCTTTAGGGTCACTGTTAAGTAGGTAAAATGCCAAGCATGGAGCCCTAAACTCACCTCTACAGCTACTGGCCCATAGTACATACCAAATAAATGTGTGTTGGGTGCATGAATGGAGACTTAAAGAGTGATAATGGTGAGAAATGTCACATTGTGGGATTCACGGGCTTGTTTACAATATTACAAGCGTAGAATGAACCTATAGAAGTTTTCTAGGGATGTCAACCTCCCTAAATTTCTGGGGAACAAGAAGATTCCACTATGCCTAGAGTGTAGTATGAGAAAGTACTTCTATGTTGCCTTGAGGCCTCTTGTCTCTGTGATCTGTTGATCCTAGGATCCCTGTTTCCTGAGCATGTATTTCTTCCCGCATATCCTGTGGCTGTCTGATCCCGCTCGTTGGTGTCCTGTTTACAGCATGACTCCTCCACTCTCACACAGCCTGGTGGCTATTGAGTACATACTGTGTGTCAGACACTGTCGGTAGCACCGTATGGTTATTCTTTCACTCCATCCTCACAACCCCACCAGAAAAATTCCCATATTATAGAGGAGGAAGTGGAGGCTTGGAGACACCAAGTAGGTTACACAAGCAGGAAAGAGGAGAGGCAATATTCTACCCGACATCTGGCCCCTAAACTCTTGCTTTTACTTTTATTTCATGCTACACTATAGATGAGTAGTTTTGTTTTTTTTTTTTTTTTTTAAATAATAAACGTTTACCAGAAACTCCAGAGTTACCCTATAGGAACTATCAAGTTGAATGGAGATGTTTGCAAGAGCACAGGGGATGTGACAGTACACAAAACCCCTAACTACAAGTTTGCTGGAGGTCCTGTTTGCAACTCAGATACATGTGACTTTTCTTTTTTTTAGCGTCTGAAAGTGGTTTGTGAGTCACCCTCTAGTTGTTAAGTCTCAATGTCATTTGCCACTGAACCTCAGGAAAGGTGTTAGATGGCTTGCCTATTTGTCCTCGGAGCTAATTGTGATGGGCAGTTGTGATTCCAGCCCAGCTCTCATCTCAGGAGGGCCAGGGATCTTTCCTAATTAATGTTTATAGCTCGCCCTGGTCCCCTGAGATGGAAACAGAGAGAAGGACTTGCCAAATAATTGCACTGTGATTTTTATCCCACTGATTGCTAATGGACTCTCGAGATCATCTAAACTCTGTCCTTGGGTTTAGGGCTGGCTGGCCCAAATGTGTGGCTGACCCTTATGTGTGACAGGTTAACTTGGACACAGGATACACCTGCAGGTTTGGTGACTTCTTCACAGTTGCCACAGTTGGCCCTTGCCTAGGGTTTGGTCTTGTTCTCTTCCTTTCACATGGAGGGATCCAGGATGCAAAGTTAGACTGTCTTCTTCCTACCTATTATTTATTGACATAAGTCAATAAATTGAACTGATTGGGAACACCATTGATGAACCTGATGTCGCTGAATCCCTGCTTCCCAGAAGGTGGAACTTTTTCTGAACAAGTCAAGCAGAGTGGAAACTATACTATTGATTACCTTAACTAAGCCCCCCTACGTTTTTGTTAACAGAACTCCAATTTTGTCAATATAATTGCCTTTCAGGTGACGCTATCCACACCTTTAGGCAAATCCTGATTAGTCTAAGCCACGTGTGGTCTTCTCATTGCCCGAGACAGTTAATGGTGTGGGGTGGGCATGTGACCCAGTTTTGGCTACTGAGATCTCAGGCGAAGTCTCTTGGTGCAGAGACATCAGGAAAATGTTTTCTCACTCTGGAAGAGGAAACATCAGGAAGAAATGGCCTTTTCTGGCTGGTCGTTGTCCTGCCTGCAGGTGAAACCTGAACTGTGGCAACTTTCTTGTGACCAACTTTCTTGTGGAAGCTCATTGAGGAAAATAAGCTAATGACAATAGGGCAGAAAAAAGTTGGTCCTTGATGGTTTCACTGAGTCTCTGAATGAACTGACTCTGGAGTCCTCCTTTGGTGCTTATGTTATGTGAAATAATAAAATATCTTCATTGCTTAAACCATTTAAAGTTGAGTTTTTTGTTAAGCGCAGCTAAAAACATCATAATGATACCAAAAAAAAGTTATTTGTAACAATATGAAAATTCCACATAGATTTTAGGATTGCACTGGCCGTCTTAGCTTTTCTATAGCGGTCCTCTCTTTGTTTCACTGCTCTTTGACTCTAGCTCATTCTCTTGTATTCCATTCAACACTGGCCCACTCTGCAGTCTAAGCTCCTGGGCATGGTGCTTATTGATGTGATGCAGAGGGGACACATTACCCACATGGAGGCATGATAGGTAATCTCCGAAGATCCTTTGTCTACTCTGAGCATTTTTGAGCATTGGCAGTGCGTAAAATGGGATAATCCAGGGAAGCAGATATGCTTGATTTCAACTCAGCCACTTACTAGTGATGTGATCCTGGATTATGTTAAGTGAACTCTGGGCCTTGGTTTTCTCTGGTATAAAATGGAATCCAAAACACCCTCCATGTGAGATGGTTACAAAGATTAGATCTAATAAATGCCTGTCCTTAACCTGCCCCTCCAGTTTGCTTCTGTTCCAGCCACTCTGGCTCCTTCCCCAGACTTCCACAGTGCTTTGCCTTCTCTCACCACAGGACCTTTGCACATGCTGTTTTCTCTGTAGGTGATGCTCTTTCCTCACCCTCTCATCGTCCACCATTTGATGAACTCCTATTTGCTCTTCATGCTCTCAGCTCAGGTGTCCCTTTCTTTCTCAAGTCTCCTCCATAGATCATCTTTCTTTGTTGTTCTCATGAAACCAAATTCCTTTCAGAGCACTTATCACAGGTCCTCTTTATTTTTTACTACCTATTTCTTGTTATCTTATTACTGTGACTCTTGGTGAATGAATGTTGGTTTCCCCCAGTAGCCTGAAGTTCCAAGAAATCAGGGATCATGTCTCATATTGATACGTGCAGTATCCCCAGGTGGCTAGATCAGTGCTATTCCTATAATAATATTCAATAAAATTTGTTGAATGAATGCAGGAATATGCAAATTTCTGATATTTAGCAGGGGCTTAGTAAATCGTAACTGCCATTGTTAGCGTGTTCTCTTATCAGACTTTCCAGCCATTTCATATTTCCTTATGTTCTTTTGAATGGAATCCAGAGTATTTCATCACTAAGTTGCCCTTTACATATGGTACAAAGGAGCAGATGGTAGAGTATCGTCAGAAATCCCGAAGGACTTTACTTCTCTGGGCCTCAGTTTCTTCGTTTATGCAATGAGTCAGATCCTTACTTTTCTGGTCTTCTTAACACTCTTAGGTATAGGGCAAGTCACAGGGGGAATATGGCACATTTTCCTGGTTCGTTGATTGTACCTGAATATTCAGAGAAAAGGAAACCTATATAATTAATAAAACAAAAGTGCTTTATCGAATTAAATTGCAAAATGTGCACAAATTTTAAGTCAAAGCGATCCACCCCCAAGTTTTTTGGTGATGTGCATTCATGTGTTAGAATCACCCAGGCCCTGTCCCTAGGGATTTGGCTTTAACTGGCCTAGAGTGAAGCATCAATACACACACACACACACACACACACACACACACACACACACACACACTTAAAAGCTCTCTGAACTAATGTTCAGGCAGGGCAAAGACCATTGTTCCAGGGTACTTTGGTGAAAAAATGCGACTCATTGCCCTGGATGGATTTCTTTCTTGTTCTGACCTTTTTTCTTCAGGTCTTCTCAAATGATTTTGCAGTCTTAAAATTCTAAATCTAGATCCTTCCAGAGCTACTTTGGCTCTTTCCTGTGGGATAGTGTTCACTAGCAACCCAGGCAATAAACTCATGGGAATTTTCAAGGATGCTTGGAAACCATCCTGTGGCCCCTGTTGGTAAGCCTGCCTCTATTTTTTTTGGAGAAGAAAAATGTGTGCGTTACCCAGTTGTCTCCCATCTGGCCGGTAACTAGATTTCGTTGACCAGGAGTCTGACCCATTGCCTGGGTCTTTGTCACTGCATGGGCTGCACGGCAGAGAATGTGAAGGCTTCTCCCAATAAAGCGTCTCCACACACGGCCTTTCGAGCAGGCACATCTAGAGATCTTAATGCTCAGCATACAGGGATGCTAGGAAAATCAAATGTGTTTTATTTGTAAGTCCCCGTGCTCCCCCTTCCAACCTCCCCAAGAAAAAAATAGCAAGCAGCGAATGCAAATAATTTTTCAAATCGATCGTTTTATGAAAATGCCTGTTTTTATTCTATCTTTTTTAAGGACTAGAGAATCACATAAGTGACAATTCCAGAAATCATAGATTTATGACTTTTTTACATTCCAAATATGTTGGCACGGCATAAAAAAAAATAAAATTTTGTAATTTCGGGAAGAGAATAATGTACTTTTTTATTAAAATGGAAATGACACACTGCTGCATATCTAAGTTGATTTAGTGTTTTTATTAGTTATATAACTGTTTTAATACCTCACTAACTATTGCGTTCTCCCTTAAGGTTTCCATTGTTCACATACCCTAGAAACAAATTGATAATTCTGAAAAAATAAAGTATTTCTTGGTTGTTTGCTAACAGCAGAATAGCAATCAGTCACCACAGGGTTACTACAATGGGCATCATTATATCTGGATCCTTATCAATTTCACTATACGGGTAAGTATTATTGCCGTATACCGGAACTCCTTTGGTGTTATTGCTTAATTTTAATTGTGATTGTAAAATGTGAACAATGTGGATCTTTAAACCACAATTAAACACCTGCTATACTTGTTGTCTGTTGGCATTTAAAAATATATTGAGTATTTAAAAACTGCTGATTCAGATATTACATTGAGCATAAAAATAGATTTAATTTGAGAACAAACGTTTGCTTAAGGAGGAAGTTCCAAGAAAGTTCTCCGAAGTCAGATAGGTGAATCCAAATTTAAGTTTGCTGGGAAAACACAGACCCGATCGAAAGGGTAGTTGTCATGCAGGAGGTTCTCAGGCCTCCTTCTGCCGCTCTCATGCCAATTTCCTTCAGCAGTGGGGATCTGACTCTCTGTCCCATTGACAACTTGTTAATGAAGAACCTCCGTACAGGAAGCACCTGCCCGATGTTGATGAGATATTAATAGGAGAAATAACAGAGCTACAGAGGCACAGGGGAGGGTGGCGAGGGGAAGGGGGAATGAGACTGCTTTCAGCCCCAGGTCCCAGCCCAAATAAAATGTGAAAAATAGATGGTTCTGGCCTGGGGGGCATAAATCCTGCAGATGGAGGGTGATTGGAAGTGTCCTGAAATCCATATTCAGAGCGAGCGAGCATGGGCCCCCAAGCTGGGTCTGCGGTCTGTGGACTGAAGGTTTTCTCTTGTTTTTTTCTGACGGGTCAGTGGATGGCTCCATCATCTCCACCATCATAATTAACCATTTACACGGTGTCCGCACAGCTCAGTACTCAGCTTCAAGTTTCCAATATCATTTAAAACAACATCATTTGCCTAAGCTCAGATATGCTTCAGTGTCTTTGGAAAAGAGCATTTCTTGTTTTAATTTCCCAGCAGTGTTTTTATGAACAGTGAAGAAGGGAGCAGTCTGGGTGGGACAGTGGGACGATAAACGAATCTTTCCTTGGAGAAATAGGACCACAGGTTGGATGGGAGGAGCAGGAAAGAATAAAATATCCTGGGTTATATTCATCTAAGCTTAATTTTTTACTTACGAAAAATCAAATCAAAATAGATTTTCAAATCCCAACTTTCCATTTCAAGTAAACAAATGTGATGGTACGTGAGGGAGCTGCTCAGCTGTGTGGGAAGGTTCATACAAAACGATGAAACTTTTTGCAAAGACTGCAGAGCATGCCGCTGAGAGGCAGATGCATGATGAGACGTGACAGGGCTGTGGCTTGACTGCTGGGGAGTTGAATCTGGAGTGAAGAACACAGGTAAATTCCATCAAAGTCTAGAAGCTGGAATGGCATACTCACATATGCAAACTCCGGGCCCCTCTCTTGTAAGCTCCATCTCAGTGCCCTGAAACACTAATGAGAAGCAAGCCAGCCTTAAGAAATGATCCCGGTGTTCTGTGAGAGTCACTTGAGGACCCAGAAGAGGGGATCACCTAAAAAAAAGAACCAAAATCTCTCATTTCACAAGGGCAAGCCATTCTCCCTCTCTGTGTCTCTCTGTTGTCACCAGCACCATGGAAATGATATCCTCCCAGACTGAAGTCCTTGTGAAATTCTCAATCCGAATTGAGGGTGAGCAAGGAAACCTCCTGGGGAACCTTGTGTTTTCTTGCCTTAAAATCATACAGCCTGAACTCCTCCTGTGCTTTGACACACAGGAACACAGGGGTGGAGGCAGGGGGTAAGGGGCGTAGATCGGGGGAAGAGGGTGGGCATTTAAGATCTACATTCTGCTTTATAATTATAGCTTGAAACTGAGTCACTTTAAAACCAAATTTGATTTGTTCCTCTTGGGTCTCATTTTAAGAGACCCTCATATATGATACTTGTACCCACACAGTAGGTGCTCCGTAGATAATTTTGAATAAGTGACTAGATACAGAGCAGGCCCATGCAATGGATCGTGATAAGAGTTGGTACATAAAGACATTCTAATTGACCAGCCAACATTTTCAAGGATGGAGGAAAATAGTTAATATCTTTATGAAGGCATTTAATGAAGGTAACATCAGCTGCTCTAATATACAAACCACCAAATCTCAATGGCATAACCCCATGTTGAATTTCTCTCTCATCTGATGTCTAGAGTGAATGTTCTTGATTGGGGAGAGTCTCCTCCAAGCCCTGGTTCAGAGACGCTGGCTCCTTCATTTTGTGGCTCCTGCAGCTTCAACATGTGGCTCCCAAGGTTGCTGGGAGGGAGGGGGGAGGAAAAGAGTATGAAGGACTAGGCATGGGAGGTTCTTATGAGGGCAGGCTGGAAGGTATTCCATGCATCTCTTCTATCCACTGTCCTGAGGCCGTACCTAACTGCAAGGAGGAATGAAACTAGTCCAAGAAGAAGAGAAAACAGTTTGGTAAACAGAGGAGAGTTGTTCCAATGTGTGTTAGAAGAAACTAATGGGTTAGGGTGCATGCCCAGGCTCTTCTATCTGCTGAAGGACAATCAAATAATGCTGGACAACCTTGGGTATGGATAGGAACATAAAATGTTCCCTGCTCATGATATGAACCTTGAAATGGCCAGAGTGTCTCAGACTCAAAGCAAGAGGGGAAGCGGAGGATGACTTCCATTTAGAATGGATGGATGCATTTGTTTTGGGAATCGCCTTAGATCTAAGCATGTGCTGTTCTTAAATAAGTTCACACTCTCTCCGATTGCTAGTATGGTAATTGGAATTAAGTGTTGATATGTCCCTGGAGACCAAATCACCTGTTTCCCAAGGACTGGCCTTTCCTTGATGATGCCGTGACAGATATAGGTCAGTGAAACTGACATGATGTGTAAGTTGGGTTTATGTCAAAAAATCCATGTGATTTATTGATATATTCTTATCCCTCCGAAAAAAAATTATTAGGAATTTTGTGTTTCTTGCATGTATGACTTTTTCTCAAGCATGGTGCCCAGATTGGAAAAGAAAGGGAGTTTGTCTGGTGTCCTGAGAAGATTTCCAGCACACTTTTTAGACCAGTGCTGTGCAGAGTCGTTAGCTGACCAGTGCCAGCTCTTGAATGTTAGTGGTATATGACAAGTCCAGATTTTGACAGAAAATATTTGGAAGCTTTTAAAGCAATTAGAGCCTATTTTTTGATCTGTTGAAATATAATAATAAAAAATGTGGGCTTATATTTTGTACATCTTTATTATAGAAATGAAACAAAGAAACGATTCATTGCTTTACAAAAATGTTGGTCTGGAATGGAATGGAGACAGAAAAATAAAGTGGTTCATTGCCAGGGATGGTTTGAGAAGCACTGCTTTAGATTTCTGTCTCAGGATCCACAAGGTGAGGTGCTGACTATATAGGAAACTGTAATTGCTCTACAAATGGACAGTATTTTCATTGACGTGTTTGTCAAGCTGATACACTCTCAGGAAGACCCTGCCTTTTCTGCCGCTCTAGAATGTTTGAGAAAAAGATAGAGCAGGAAGACACACAACAGAATATGTTTTCCAAAACAGCTATTTACTGTCCCAAATGGTTTGGCCTGTGTTCTGATCGATCTGTGGTCCAGGGGCTTACTGATGTCTAATCAGGGCACAGACCCAACTGTGGGATGGTCCTTGAGGAATGTCCTCATTGTCCTCCAGTTCTCAACTCACTGCTGGGGTTTGTTTTCTTTCCCCTAACATGGAATGTTTTTGAGCAAAGGGGAAGCATGATCAAAGGATATTTCCAGAAAATCAGACTTGTACACATGTACAGGATCCGTTGGACTAGGGAAAGCACAGGAGGCCCCTGGGACAATGGCTTTGATGGTCTGTCATATCATTTTTTGAAATGGGTCACTGGAATCACCTTGATCTTGGTGTTATCATGGTTGCCTGCATGAGAACCCCAGTACTGTGAGCCCGCATTCCCCATTCCACTGATTAGGGTGGAGTACTGTAGAAGCATCTATTTGACTCCCATATACCATTAAAGAAAAAAAAATCTTTTTATCACTTTTCTAGAACAGCAAAGGATTTGTTGACAAGAACTAAACCCCTATTAAGGAATAAACCAAATGGAGGTTTTGAACTGTAACTGACATCTATTACTAAAAGTATGGATAAAAATATCATTGCATAATTTCAGTGAGTCCTGAACCTGAAGAGACGTATTAAATTCACTGACACAGGAAGAGAGGAGACCCTTCTTCTACTCAGACCTGGACGGGAGTCCTTTCTTCAAGGCCATCTCTGCTACTTCATGGCCCTTGGAAGCTCTCCATTACGGGGAACATTCAGCAGTCACTAGTACTATTTGTCAAGTATTTATTGAGTCCCTATTATGTGCCAGGCATCATGCAGGGCACAGAGAATACAAAGATTAGTAGCATGTATCTCCTCCCTTTTAACATTTATATCTCAGTCTTGAACTGGCTGCTTACATAGCTTTGGTCAGAGTGTGGATCAAATAATTGATATCTGAAAACCAAAAGATTTTCCAGCTTTGTTTCTGTAGATTCTCTAAGTTATACCTTTATATATGGTTTGACCCATCAAATGCTACATATCTGGATATATTACCTATATAAGATATTATGATGTGGACTTAGCGTTTAGTAAGCAACAATACCAGAAACAGAAATATAAAGAGCATATATTCATCTTTTGTAAAACTTGTGTTGAAGGCTTTGACTATCTAGTGTCCCTATACAAGAGTATGCAAAGTAAATTCTTGTATAACTCAGTGCTAGTGAAAAACTTCTGGTATTTTCCCTTATTATGCAAGTTGTAAAATTTTCTCTCTTGTTTTGGCTACCAGGATGCTCGATGCTAGGTTTCTGGTAAAGGTACCTATTTTCCTTTCTTTATGACATTTTTTCCACCAGAAAAAATTTACCTTTTTCTGTATCTTTTATTTGAAGCTATTTTAAATCCTCAAATAAAACATAAGAAAAATATAACAAACACATAATTCTGTTATAATATCTCTTCTTTAGTTACTGGGAAAATTCCTTAATGACAGAAACCCCCCCACAGAAACTGGGAGGATCAGCTCTTGAATGCAATACTCTTTTAAGACCCACCCTTAAGGGTGGTGGTTGGGATTTTATAGACCGCAGTTATTTTAGGTAGAAGAAAAGAGTATCTTCTGGGCTAAAGGCTAAATGCAACAACCTCTGCTTTACCCCAAAGCCTTTTCCTCATAGGCTGATTTCTGTTTGTCCGAAAAGCCAGCCGAACTGCCCCTTTGTTGTATAAAACTCCTTCATGACCTGGACCTATGTATTATACCATTCCGTAACTTTGTAACTTTTTCCTGATTAAGGACAACAATTTTTTTTTTTTGCTTTAATTACATTCATTCATTTGTCTAGGCATCATGATTGAGCATGTTCCCAGTACATATCAGGCATTAGTGGAGAGTAGGAATGTATAGCAGAGGCCATGCTGATGTTTTTGAACTGACCAGGTATTAGCCTTGAGGAGCCTGCAGTCTGAAGAAGGAGACAAACACGAAGTCTAATGATCATTTTCAATCATGAGGTTGATGTCCCCCCCCCCCCAAACAGACAGAAACTCAACAAATAAAAAAACTTCTCTGTTATGGTGTGTTCTACCATAACATGTTATGGGAACAATAGAGTTGCTGATCCAAATAGAATCTTGAAAGCTGTGAAAAGTCATGGAATCTATGGAAATGAAATTCATGAAATAAAAGAAGATAGCACATGAAGCAAAGAAAATATCGTTATGAAAAATTCTTCAAAGCATGGAAATCAGGCATGTCTTTCCATGACATATAGGAGCATTGTCCAACTAGGCCACTTAAGGATAATTAAGTATCTTAGGGATGTGCCTTTTCTTGACTTTGTTGTTTACTATTAATTAAGGGCTCAAACTCTGTGAAGTTGCGTGTTAGCTTATAGATCTCATATGGCGGAGGTGCAGATAATTTCTGTCCAGTAGCAATGATGATCCCAAAGGTTACGATTTTTATTGTCCTGTGGAACATTAATCCATTTTGTATCTAACTGCAATTAATTCTAACATTTCTTTTTAAATGCCTATAAATACCCCATTCCTCAAAATGCTCTCTGGACTGGAGTTACCTACTTACTGCCTCCCTCATTAATGAGTTAATAAATCTTTGACAGGTGCTCACTTTATATTGGTATGAGAGTCTTATTTTCAACTATGAAAAATTATACTTGACACTATGTATAGCATTTTGCACATCTTACATTATTATTAGTGCAAAATCAATTTCCATTCACCATTCTTGCTTAATAGAAAACTTTCGGGGGCGCCTGGTTGGCTCAGTAGATTAAAGCCTCTGCCTTCGGCTCAGGTCATGATCTCAGGGTCCTGGGATCGAGCCCCGCATTGGGCTCTCTGCTCAGCGGGAGCCTGCTTCCCCCTCTCTCTCCACCTGCCTCTCTGCCTGCTTGTGATCTCTCTCTCTGTCAAATAAATAAATAAAATCTTAAAAAAAAAAAAAAGAAAACTTTCAGAATCTCTCTTCCCCTGCAGTTTCAACGAGACTTATGAACAGGTGTTTGCTTTGCTGTAGATGCATGGAAGGGTCTAATTATGGTGTGTCTGATCTTCTACCTGACAGGTCAACAAGTTTGCCTTTTTATATTTTTAATTTCTGATTCCATCATGAGGTCCCGCCATGGTCCACAGCACAAGGATGTTTGATGTAGAGATAGTACTGGGGAGTCTTCTATTTAATCCACTTAGTTCATTATAGCAGAGAATTTCTCTCTGACATTCTTCCCAGTATCTTTGCCTATAATAATGCTAGAGCCCATAATTATGCTGGAGCCCATAAGGAGATAGCAGGACATATCACCAATGGCTTCTATCTCTCATGGTGGTTGATTTAGCTCTGTTTCTGTTCTCCCAACCATAATAATTAACTGATTCAATAAACATTTATTGAATGTTTGTTGCACCTGAAAGAAACTTTCCACAGCTATAGAACAACAGCAGTAAACATTTGTTTAGTGCCTGCTATGTGCCAGGCATGGTTCTAGGCACTTTATGTTATTAATTCAGATAAACAAGACTCCTATACATAAAACCATATACAGCTATACAGCTTAATAGGACTAAGAAATAAGACAGCATTAAGATGACTTTACTATCTGGGGTGCTTGGGTGGCTCATTTGCTTAAGTGTCTGACTCTTGATTTCAGCTCAGATCATGATCTCAGGATCATGAGATTGAGCCCCTATCCCTAACCCCTTAGAGCTCCATGCTCAGTGGAGACTGCTTGAGATTCTCTCCCTCTGCCTCTCCCCCTGCATGCACTCTCTCTCTTTCTCTCTCTCCCTCCTTTCAAACAAATGATTCTTTTCTTTTTTTTTTTTAAGATTTTATTTATTCATTTGTCAGAGAGAAAGAGCGAGTGAGCACAAGCAGGGAGAGCAGCAGTCAGAGGGAGAAGCAGGCTCCCTGCTGAGCTGGGAGCCCGATGTGGGACTCGATCCCAGGACCCTGGGATCATGACCCGAGCCGAAAGCAGCCGCTCAACTGACTGAGCCACCACCCAGGCATCCCTCAAACAAATAATTCTTTAAAAAAAAGAGATGACTTTACTATCCCAGAAAATTTTTGTCCAGAAAGATGAATTAGCGAATACAGTAGACCTCCCTTACACATGATTTTGTTTTCTGTGGTTTCAATTCAGTTTTATCCAGAAGCAGATGATCCTCCTTCTAACTTATCATTGGAAAGTCAATAGTAGCCTTATGTGAGGTCATGTTTCCTGTGTCATGCACCTCACTTCATCTCCTCACGTAGGGATGTTATCATCTCACCTCATCACAGGAAGGAGAAGTGTGAGTACAGTATGATAAGATATTTTGAGAGAGAGACCACATTTACATAATTTCTATTACAGTAGGTTGTTATAATTGTTCTATTTTATTGTTAGTTATTATTGTTAATATCTTAATGTGCCTAATTTATAAATTAAACTTTATCATACATATGTATGTACAGGAAAAACTGTGTATATAAGGTTCAGTACTATCCACAGTTTCAGGCATCCACCTGGGGTCTTGGAATGTGTCTCCTGTGTATAAGGGGAAACTACTGTAAATTTATTGTTTCAGGAACTTGTGGAAACCTATTTTTTCCTGTCAGAATAACAGGTTAGTAAATCAGGTCTCATCAGGGTAATAACAGTTCTTTCTCAGAATAATACTTGACTACCTTATCCAATACTGTTTACACTTCAAGGATATCTTCAAAACCCTTGTCCACTGAGCCCACCAATCCTAAACTGCTCTATCACAAACTTTACTTAGTTCCAATCAGGATACCTGCATTAAAATACTTGTCTTAAATGAAATTCCCCAAATTTAAAATACTTGATTTTCATTTCTCCCTTCTGAGATGCTGGTAAGACTTGTCAATGCATTGGACTCCTTTCTTTGGTGCAAGCAATAACCTTGGGTTTGCTTGATCAACGGCTCATTTTGATGGTCTTTTCAGGGACTCAGTGGTAAACACCTGCCTTCTTGAAAGTTACATTCTGGTGAGGGAGGCAGACCTTAAACAAATAAACAAAAATATAATTTAAGGTAGAGGTAGGTGCAATACAAAAAAATAGGACAGGGGAAGAGAGTAGAGAATGCTAGGAGGCAGGAGATACTTTAGGAGGGCTTCTTTGAGGACATGAAATTTGAGCAGAGACCTAAGAGAAGTGAGAACATCTGGGGAAAGGATGTTTTAGCTGAAAGGAGCAGGGAGTACAAGAGTCCTGAGATAGCAAAGAATGTGGTGTGTTCAACAGCAAGATGGCAGGAGTCCAACGAGCTAAAGAACTGAGGAAGCATGAGTTTGGAGACATGAAAGGGAATCATGGTAAGAAGTTTGGATTTTGTTTTAAATATGAAGTAGAAGATGTTGGAGGAATTTAAGTGAGGAATGACATAATCCTATCCAGATTTTTAAATAATCACTCTGGCAGCTCTATGGAGACTGTACTGTGGGGGAAATGAGTGGATTTTGGATGAGGATTAGGAGGCTATCATAGAAGTCCAAGTGAATGATGATGTGGTCTAATTTGAGTGCTCTCAGTGGAAGTTCTGGTTGGACTTGGGATATATTTTGTCGTCAGAGCTTAGTTTGGAGAATGGTCTTTCGGTTTGAACACTCTGGTCAATGGTGGTGCCATAGTGAGACCAGAAGACTAGAGGAGAAGGAAGGGAGGGAAAACCAAGAACTCTGATTTGAATTAAGCTTGTGATGAGATGGGTAGACCTAGGGGGTGACTTAAGGCCAAGTTGGCATTATATAAACTCACTCCCTTTCTCTCTGGTGGCTTGATGATAAAAACCTGCTCTTAGGTCCTACTACCATCCCTCCTTCTCCTTCCATCCCCCAATATTCTCTTTTTCTAATCATTCCTAGTAGGAATGACTTGGAATTTACATATGCTGAAGTCAAAATGAGTATACAAGTTAATCTACATATTCTAGAGTTTCACCTAAGGGAAATTTATAGTGGGGGAAAAAGATTATTTAATTAGCAATATATTGTGAAAAGAGCTATAGTATAATTTTTTTTAAACAGTTACAATTTTGGATCCACTAGTGGGCTGGGAAATCAGCTTAGTAGGAGGTGAAATCAATTTAGTGGGTCACAAACAGCATTTGAAAAAATGAAATAGAATAGAGAATAAAAGAGTGCATCATACTTAATAAGGGTAAATATTATGTGAAATTTTTGTTTCATACACACACACACACATATATATATATATATATATATATACTGGACCACAGTGTAAAATGAATTTTTTTACAGTGAATTGTAAAAGACTGAAAGTCACTGCTATAGGAGAGGTGCATTGCAAGTTTTAGTTTTCAGATGGATAGCAGCAATTTCAAAGTCTAATGTTCTATTTACAGTTAGGGCTAAGCTACATAACCTGTGGTACTTTAATTTTTTTTATTTATAAAATGGAAATAGTATTTCTCCTTGTATGTTAATCTGGATCTCACTGGTGGCAAGTGAGAGAAACTCAGGTCAAAATAGTTTACATTAAAGGAAAAAAGGCTTTATTGGAAGGCTTCTGGGTCAGCTTATGGAGTCTAAAGCAAGAGCTTGAGGAAGAAATAGATAGCTTTGGAGCCTGGGACTGGACTAGGGGACTTAGTTTTGTTAGGACCTTCTCTCTCTGTGCAGCCTGTTTTTGCTTGGTTTCATTCTTTCCTGTGGCAGACAGGTGTCTTCCTATGGCAAGAAATTATAATTATCACTAACCTTGGGCTTATATTGATCTAGCTCTGAGGTCTAAGAGGCAAGAGGCCTTCCTTGCTAGCATCAATTAGATAATCTCAAGGAAAGGCTCTGATTGGTCTGTTTCTGGTCACATGCCCATCCCCGAACAATCACCCTGAGGTGGGTGATGAGGAATTAGATTGGGCAGGCTGGGTTTTGTGTATAAATTGTGTGTGTGTGTGTGTGTGTGTGTGTGTGTGTATGCACTCATACACACACACATGCTTTTAGAAGAAGTTGAGGAAATGTATAATGGGAAGACAAGAAGTACTACATCTTTTATATGCTACCAGAATGTTCTCAGAATTAATAAAATATAGTTCATGAGAGGTTCTGAACTTGTAATTTACCTTGAGGAATAACTTAAATGTCTTCACAGTAAACTAGCATCTGTGGAACAAATTCTTGGGCTCATAAAAAGAGCAAGATGTGATTAATTCTACAGGAGTTGCCTTACAGGCCACCCCATACTCTGCTTGACATGCGGAGTGCCTTCCCAAGGTCCTTTATGCATCAATCCTAGCTCAGTTGGGTCTGTTCAGAGTTTTGTGATTTATTAAGACACGTTGGTTAGATCCAAGTCTACATAGGAAAGACCCAGAAACACCCTGGGAGCCTAAAGTTCTTCAAAAGATCGTGAGATCTAAACTTTGCTCTTTCTAAGTTTCCAAATTCTTCATGTTTAAAATAAGCTTCACACTTAGGAAATGATGATATCTGGTAATGGTGAGGAAAAATATTTGCTAATGAAAATCTAAATGAGGGATGATGAAGCTAAACACCATTAGATTTGGTTAGTTTCCCTACATGATTGGTTGAGGGCTATCTTATCCACAGGAAAAAAGTTTCTTTATGCCAGCCATTCTTTTCTTAGAAGTATCACCACACTGTGAGTAAATCATTTAAATATCTTATGCTGCTCCAGAGAATGTCCTGGCTACCCAAATATTTTCTTGTCAATCTTCTATAATAGGTTCTGTCACAGTGGGCTCTCCTGGGAATGAAACAGCTTTACTTTAAAATTTTATGAGATCAACTCCTCTATATCCAGTGGCTGGTCATAGAATGGGATTATTAATACAGAATAAGTAACAGGCAACTGAATTAGAGGACTGTAATTCCATTGAGAGGCTCAAGATTTTTAAATTAATTTAATGCTTATGAAAGCTATAAGACTGACAGCCCAGGAGAATGAAGTGGGCTTTTTTCCCCCCTTGAGTAGGTACAGCTGTATCAAAGACTATGACCAAAACTTTTGGCAAGGCATGTCAAGGCGCTTTCTTCATCAGTAGTCTTTGTGGGGATAGCTACATCTGTCTTTGTCTGATGTCTTTTTTCAGAATGAGAGATGGTGGTAGGGCTTTGTGGTCAAAGAAACCTGGGTGGGATTCCCAGTTCTGTCTCTTACTTGTAGTGCAATTTATGTAAGGCTATCAGATAAAATACAGGACACTCCATTAAATTTGAATTTCAGATAAATTTTCATATTTTTACTGTAAGTTATGCCCTAAA
>CM052898.1:73086275-73173587 GCA_028534135.1 Potos flavus | reverse complement strand
TCTTTCTCTGATTGACTTATTTCGCTTAGCATAATACCCTCTAGTTCCATCCATGTCAAACTATGGAAAGAACCTAGATGTCCATCAACAGATGAAGGGATAAAGAAGATGTGGTATATATATACAATGGAATACTATGCAGCCATCAAGAGAAATGAAATCTTGCCATTTGCAAAAAACTTTATTTTTTGGTTTTCTGATATTCAGATCTAGCTGGGCATCCTATGTTTTAATTTGCTAAATCTGGCAACTCTAGATTTAGGAAAAATCACTTAAACTCTTTTTGTCTTAGTTTCCTCAGCTCCAGAGTGGAACTACTAATATTTATCTTGCAGGGATACTGAAGGCTTAGATGCTATAACATATCTGACAAATGTTTATTGACTGCCTACTTTGTGTGGTGAACAAAGCAGATAAAAATCTGTGCTCATGAGGTTTATATGCTATCATGGGGGAGATAGACAATAAAGAACATGAATATTGTGTCAAATGGTGATATGTGCCATGGAGAGAAAGAAAAAACAGCAGTGAAGGGATAGGGATTGGTGGTGGGGAATTGGAATTTTAAGTACGTTGGTCAAGGAAGTCTTTACAGAGAAGAGAATATTTGACTAAAGACTGGAATGAAGTAAAGAAGGGATCCAGTTCTGTGGGAAGCTGGAGGGAGTTCTTCCCAGGCAGAGAGACCAATAAGCGTAACAGTCTTGAGGCAGGAGGTATCTGGCATGTTGGAGAAATAGTGGGAAAGCCACTGGGGGTGAGGGGGAATGAGCTGGGGGAGAGGAGAAGGATAAAATGTGTAAAATGTCTGACACATGCTTGGTGCTCCTTATTCCTTCTGAAGACTTATGAGGACCCTGAAATGCTAGTCAATGACCAAAGAGTCTTCAGGAGGGTCATAGTCTTCCAAAGCTGGTAGGGCCTCAGTTTCCTCAGTCATAACATGGGGATGAAAATGACATCACATCATGGCCTCCTTTACAAAGTTGTAAAGAGGTCAACAGAGTTAAGACATATGAGAAGTTTTGTGAATCATAAACTGTCACACAGAGTTAGTATTATTATTCAGAACTTCACAAAGCCCCATTAGCTCTTTCTGCTTTCCTTTCCAATAAGGAGGAGGTATAATTTGGTAATTTCTATAATTGAATATGCATTCCTGCTTTCAGCTGTTCAAAGCTCTCAATTGATGAATCTAAGGCTATGGGTTTTGGTTGCAGCAATAGCCAATTAGTTTTACTCTGTTTCAAATTGCAAGGTATAAAGTAAACTCCACTTTCCAGAAACTCAGAGGGTAGTAGCCCATAGGTCATGAAGGAGCCTTGCTGTGAACTTCAGAGACATACTAGGAGCATGGAGGTAATGCTGGGGGTGGGCAGGTAAGACATACTGAAAAAAGCCCCAGAAGTAAGTGGGCTTGATAGAATCCAAGTTCAGCAATAATTAGCTGAGAACAGAAATTAGGGCTGGGATCAGTGTAGAGTTCTTGGTCAAGTCTTGAAGGAGCAGTTTGATATTGAAGATAATTGATAACAAGGAGCTCAGGAGCTCAGGTAAGTGCAGGGGGCAATGGAGTGGGAGGCCGGATGCTTGGATCCCAGAGGCAGGGCACTGCTTGCTAGAAAAATGGGATGGACTAGTGAGATGGAGTTTTTTCCTATGTATGGTTGGAAACCACCTCTACTGAGATCATTTGGAGAGTTAGAATGCTATTGCTAGGCTCCTCTGAGTCAGAGACAATGGGGTGGGGCTTGGGAATCTTAAAATAGAAATGACCCTGGTGATCTGATGGAGAGGGTCTGAGGCCTGTAGGTGGAGGTAAGTGTGTTCATCTGCATTGGCGAGATTTGAAGGAGAGAGGATTGTTTTTGTGTTTTTGTTTTTAAACATTTTTGAAGTGTAATCTCTAGCCCCAACATGGGGCTCGAACTCATGACCCCAGAATCAAGAGTGGCATGCTCCACTGACCAAGCCAGCTAGGAGCCCCAAGAGGATTATTTTTAACACTAAACTGAACTATCCCTGTTACATTTTGTGTTTTCATGCCAATTACTGTCTTACGTCTGTGTATGGTTCTTTCTTTTTCCATGAGTATTAATCTTGACTTCTCTAACTAAATTAAAGTTATCTGGTGATCGAAGACCATGTCTCTCACTTCTTTGTGTCCTGAGTAGTACCCAATATAGTGCTGGGCTGTGGAATTTCAATAACTACCTTCTCACTTTAAGAATTAATTACACAGCCATCCTTGCTTTGACCTTACCTGTGAACAACATTTTTGCAAATGTGCTGATGGTCTTAGAGAACTAGTGTGATAAGATGTGGATGCATCTGCATAAAACTTTTCTCATTATTTGTAAAATGGCTTATTGCAATGGTTCTTTACCTTGGATGCATAACAGCGTGTTTAAAAATCCTGATCCCGGGCCATAACTAAGACCAATTAATTAAGAATCTCTCACGGTAGGACTCAGCCATTACTAGAGAGGGAAGGTGAAGTGTTACCAGAAGCTGGGAGTCTGGAGGAGGAAATTCTGCAAGGCAAGTGATTAAGTCTTGGAAGGGAGTTTTGAGGCTCTGGTGCTCAGACCTCTGTGGGAGGCCTGGCTGGATGGTGCTCTGAGCTCTGGTGGGGCACAGCCAACCATGCAGGTGGGAAGGCTTGGTTGGTATTCAGGGTGACAAAAGAGCAAAGCCAGCTGGTACTCATTATGAAGGTGGGGGGTGCACTAGCATGGCTGCTACTAGCATTGCTGAGAGGGTGTGATACGCTGATGCCACGAGTGCCGAAGAATTAGGTTGGAGCCATAGCTGTCCTCCACTGCGGGAGTATTGTAGATAGCACCTGGAAGCGGGAGGGTAAAGTCTCCCTTCCTCTTTTCTTACAATCTGTAAAATGGTATGCCACCCGGCAAGAGTCTGCAAATGTAGCTTGTAGACTACTAGGCCAATTTCATGGGGCGCCATAAAGTGCCCATGAAAAAATGGGTTCGTTGCTGATAGAAAAATAGAAAAATAACCAGCACACCCAGCAAGTAAATGATAAAGTTAGGACAGGACCCCAGAGAGTCTTGCATCAGAGTCCATGCTAACCAATACACTTTGCTGAAGGGGCACATCTTTCCTTCCCTGTGGGCAGTGCTTACCTGGTCTTCTTTTCAGAAGCTGAGAGAGCGAGAGAAACTAGCACCTTGTTCCTTGGTTGGGTGTCTGCCGAACCTCTGGGTCTGCCCATCCACTTGAGAGCTAGCTGAGTGGGGGAAAAGCACAGAGGAGAGATGGCATAATGGTTCTGGCAAGAAGGGTGAACAAGTTGCCCTCCTGAGTTCCCAAACTGAGGGCGGACCATCATGCCTCCAAGCTGTTAGAGCTGAAAATTTGGGGAATGGATGAGATTAGGGAGCGCTGAGTTTTGGGAGACGTCTCTGGTGTGGGGTAGAGACACTCACACATTCGAGAGGAACCACTGGGGGTCGGTGATGTATACGGTTGCATTTCTCAAGGAACCACCAAAGCAGGGGGAATGACAGGGATAGATTCCCCCTTTGTGGGGCCAGGGGAGACCTCTAACAGCCTCATGAGGGATCGGGACCATGAGACAGATCAGGCACCTAAACCTGTTTATGTAAGGGGTGTTTATGTAAGGGAGCAGTGCTTTTGCTCAACAAAAAAGGCAGTCACTTGGCCAGTGCAGTCACATTAGGAAATAACCCTTTTCTGTTCCTCCTTCCTGTGGAACACGAAAGGAATAAGGGTAGGGAAGAAGGAAGTATGGGAAAGAGAGAACAGATCATATTCCCTGCGCACCACAGAGTCACAGTGCTCCCACCCAGGGAATGGGGAACTCTGAATTCAATACAAGTTCTTAAGCTCTAAGGACTACATCTTGTTACCCACAAGGGGCCATTTTATAACTGAAAGTGACTAACAAGTTCTGGAATCAGGCTGAGGTATCACACAGGATGACCACTCGCCTATAGAAAAATTGGGTGATTTAGCAGAGCAGTTAGTAGAAAAATGAAACAACTTTAAGTTTATACCTTGGTAAGTTCAAACTTCTCAGTCCAACCAGCTAGAGTTTATAATCCTTATAAAACCAATGTCCCGTATGGCTCAGGTTGGAAGCCGCATCTTGTTCAAGAATCATATTTTCAAAGCCAAAAGTAATTAAAAAGGAATTCTCTTCTCTATTTGGATTTTGGAAATCTGTGATAGGATTGAAACATAAATCTATAGCAACTCCTTTCCCATCAGTCAACTCTCTCAACTTTGCAATGACTCCAGCGCCTCTCCTGTTGAATTACTTAAAAAAATTCCTCTTTGTGGGACATGCATCACACATTCTCTCCTGCTTCTCTCTTACCCTCAGCACTTTCATATGTAAATTATCTTTAGCCATTTTCTCCCCTTCTCTTTTATATCTTTTTGCTTTTCTTGTCTTCTCCCCCTCCTCTTAATTCTGCCTCAGAAAAGCCCTAAGAGCCAGTTAGGGGAAGATGGACTCCTTGGAGGGTGCCACGGAGATGCTGGGGCAGGATGGAGGAAGGGAAAAATAGGAGGGGGATGCTGTTGGCGTAGGGGAAGGGACAGCCACAAATCCTCAGACAATGCTATTCTTGTTGATTACAGCTGCAAAGAATCAAACATTTTCTGGCACTTACAGCTCACAAAATATTTTTACCTGTCTTATCTCAGTTGATCCTCAAAGCCCTGAGAATGTGTATTATGCCCGCTGTACAGGTGAGGAAACTAGGCTCAGGAAGGCTCCCAAACTTGAACAAATTAAGTGGGACAGAACCTCAGGATTTGAACCGATGACTCTTGACTTTGTCCAGTGTTGCTTCTCTTCTGCCATCTTTCTCTCTGAGCTGTACTTGATTCCCTCCATCTGTTGCTCTCTCAAAGGTGGCTTTCCCTCTCTTTCTTACCCTTATCTCTTTCCTCTACTATTTTGGACCTACTGGTGATTTCCTTCCTGATTTGAAACCACATGGTTCTTATTGACCAAGAAGCAACAAAGACTGAGTTTCAGTTTTTTTGTTTTGTTTTTTTTGTTTTGTAATGACAGAAGGAGAAGACTTTTACAGAGGTTTCATCAAATCCATTATTCCTCAGAATGGCATATATGTTTGGCATGGATGTTAACATCATGTGTCATATACATGTGGCTGGGAAGTAAGGAAACAGACTATTTTAACAAACAGCAGCAAAAATATCCAAGTGCTGGGGGTGAATGATCTGAATGCTTCTTTTGGAATGTTTCTCAGAGGTAGTTTATAAGCCACATAACACCAATCCATCTATTTATTATTATTATTTTTTACTTAAGCCCCTTTTGGCCCCAGAGTTACTTGGCTTAATCCATTGCCTTGTTCACTAGTCTTTTGTCTGCTTCAAGGAATAAAGTCTAGTCCCAGAGGACAAATATTTGATATTATCAAATCTGAGTATCTATCTTTCTATCCATCATGGCTAGCTCTGTTAAAATAACGAAGAATCTATGAGGGGGATTAGATGTGCAGGACAGATTCAGGAACATGACTTTGTAGTCATCTGACACTCAGCCTTACTAACATAGGCCCAAGCTGAAAGATGTTCTGTGACATAGGGCAAGTGACTGGCTACCGACCAGTGGGTGGGTGGGAGACTGCGGTCAGGGGAGCAGCTGTTGTGAACTCCCAGAAGCTTCCAGCTTTGGCATGTGAGGTGAAGCAGCTCCATTATGGGAGGGGTCGTCCTGGAGACAGTTAAGTTACAGTTGGCAACCAGGGAGCAGAGAATTCAGAAGCTGGGGTATGGGCACGCAGATGCCAATAAGGGGAGCTGAGGGGACATAGGCTAAGCACTGACATGATCAGATTGGTCATGCATTTGATGACACTGGCCACCAAGGCAGGTGACAAAACTGGTTTGACCATTTTCCCTGAAAAGACATCCCCTGGCGTTGATGAGGCAATACCATTTTATGGGCACAGAAATATTCTTGAAGAGATGATTATTTAACCTACTTCAATAAAGGGAAATTGAATTGCTTTATTTTGTTTTCCTTCTGAGTCCTACTCTCGTGTTATTATTCTGAACCCTCCAAAGAGGCAGAAGAAAAATTCCATTTGTAGGAATCAGTCCATGCCTTTGTTGGGCCACCCCGTCCTCAGCTTTGCTGCTTGAATTTGGTTGCTGGGTTAATTCCTGCATTTGACCAACTGTGCTTGTTCCCTTTTTTGTTGTGAAACCAGGTGAGGTATCTTGTTCTGTTCTCTCTTTGGTAGGATAAGATAAGAGGATTGGGGGAGAGGAGCAGTGAGTTTCTGAGGTAACCCCAAACTCTGCATATTTTGTCAACTCTGGGGCAGCCTCAGAGAAGGTAGACCTAGAAGTCAGGGAAATCCTCAAGAAAACTGAGGCCCTTGTTAACTTTCTGCCAGTTTTGTGAGGTTTAAATCATATATTTTATTATTTGTGACCCCTGCTTAAAAATCATCCCAATTTTATATCGTTGCAGACTATTTAAGTGTTTATCAATAATGCACATATTTGCAGTTAAGGCATAGAGGGTGTATTAGTTTCCTGTGGCTGTTCTAGCAAATTCCACCAATCTGGGGGCTTAAAACAAAAGAAATATAGTCTTTCACAGTCTGGAGACCAGAAAACTGAAATCAAGGTGTTGGCTGACATGCACTCCCTCCTAAGGCTCCAGTGGAGAATCCTTCCTGCCACTTTCAGCTTCTGGAGGCTCCAGGTGTAACCCTGGCTTGTGGCCGGGTGACTCCAATCTCTGCCTCCATCCTCATATGGCCTTCTCCTCTTCTTCCGTCTGTCTGTATGTCTCCGATAAGGACATCTGTCATTGTATTTAGGGCCCACCCAAATAACCCAAGATGATCTCCTCTCAAGGTCTTTGCCTTGCATCTGCAAGGATCCTTTTTTACAAATAAGGTCATGTTCACAGGTTCCGAGGGTTACGATGTGGGATGCATCATTTTGGGGGCTATCATTCAACCCACCACAATGGGTTTGTTGATCTTATTATACTTTAAAAATATCTGACTTTGGGTATCTAAAATTTATTGTAATCATGAGCTAACCTTTCCCAAGCACTTTCTCTGTGCCATACATGGTACGAAGTCTTTGAGTGTATTGTTTTATAATAATCCCTTATAACAAGTCTATGAGGTAGAATTGTTATTTCCTATTGTTATTTCCATTGCACAGATGAGAAAGCTGAGGTTCGGAGAGGTTAAGTGACTTCTCGAAGACCACAGAGCTTCTGTGATGGTGAGGGGTGGGGCCAGGATTAAATCTGAGTCATTCTGATTTGAATTTGGGCCCTTAGCCATTACATTGTGGAAGCAATAACTATACTTCAAGTGTCTTAAAAACTTTGATTAAAAACAAATTTTTTTTCTCTTCAAGTTCTTAAAAATTGCTGGCAAGGATATAATGTTAACATCCATGCATTTCCTAATTATCCACGTGCTTATTTTGATCGAAAATCCAAGGCATGTAGCAAGACCTGGTAAATGAGTTTATTTGAAAATGAAACAAATATTACCCCTCTAGGAAATAACCAGTGGTGGGGTCTTCTTTCTAAAATAATTATAAAATTTGGAGAAAGGCAAAAAGCTGTTTTGCTAAGCAACATTAAATATTTCTCAAGTTTTCCTCAATATAAGGAACTATTTGAGTCCGTGTTGTAGCAACACAGAATGCAGCACACCTTCTATTGAGCATTTCCTCGAAATCTTCTATTGCAATTTTCTTTGGCTTTCAAGATCCCAGGATTTTGAATTAACTTTGACATGTGAGTTAACTACAGGCAACAAGAAAAATGCCCTCTGTGGTCTGTTAGAGTAGAAAGAGCAGTTGATTATGACGCTAGAAAACAGTTTCCAGTCTGACTTGAGTCAAACTAGCTGGTGTGACTTTTTGAAAGTTGCTTCATTTCTCCGAGCCTCAGTTTTCTTAAAATGGGTGGGAGCAGACCATTTCTTTGGTCTTTGATGGTTTGATAAAAGCTATGAAGTCTCTTCTCAGAAAAATGCCCGTACACACAATTTTATGCTTCCTGCAGCCCACTCATGAACCTCCAAGTTGTCTGCAGACCCTGAGTTATGAACTCCGCTGTCGACCATCTCTGAGGTCTCATCTAGCTCCAAGAAGCTAGGATTCTTTTACTATCTGTATTACCCTAATCTCTTAGAGAGAGAACTATGTGTGACTTTATGAAACAAAAATCCTCCAATAAACAGAGAATGAGGGGAAGGCCAGGTGAGAGCCGACAGAAAGGCACCTGCTTCACTGCAGCGGAAAAGGTACACATTTTGAGCATCCTCCTGGAATACGAAGACCCTATGAAAGTCTTTCAATAGTCTGGCACATACTGAAGGGGTTTGACTTTCAAAAGATTTTGACTTTTGAGCTTTCATAAAATGACATTTTCCATCTGATGCCAGGGAGGCAGTATGGCTCCCGTCACAGCCAGGATCCGAGTGAAATGGCTGCTGGCAGTTCCGAGGAGTCAGAAAAAGTTCATGCGGCAGAGGGATCATGCCCCGTGCACAAAGAAGCTGTGCCGAGCTTCCAGGGTGGGTTTGTGTGCGGGCTGGCACTCCAAGGATGCTCAGTTGGCACGAGGGGAGATGCCCAGAGACAAGATTTCCATCACAGACACAACCCAATTGTTAGAGCTTATGTGTTAAAGGAATCACACTTTTTTTTCTCCCTGGATTAGTTCTCCTGTGAAAGCCCTATTGTTTTGCTGCTTCCGTTTCCCCACAACCAAGTTGTCACAAAATTATTTGGTTTTGTGGGCTCTTGATTAGCCGAGGTTTGATTGTTGGCCCTCTGACCCCCGGGGTAACGCCTGCACAGTGAGAATGGGATTCTGGAGGTGTTTGCCCTCAGTTTCCTGTTAGGGATAACTGACCAGCAGGTGAGGTCGGCTTAGCAGAGCTGGGCTCTCAGGCTGACTTTTCCTTGGGGACTCACGAAGCTTACGGTCACGGTTGCTTGTGTCAGCCTTGTTCGAGCACAAGTGTATGTGTTTGTACGTGTGTGTCCACACACGCAGGTGTGCATGAGATTCAGGATGATAAAGACAAGGGAGAACCAAAGAGGACCACGTCCCATGGCTACGATGATGAGAACTGACTCTATCTCTCGATATCCAAGTCTGATCTTGCTGTGTTGTTGCAAAACACTGTCCACTAGAACTTTCTGTGGTGATGGCAGTATTCTTCATCTGCACTGTCCAATAAGGGATCCACTGGCCACATGTGGCTATTAAGTACCTGAAACGTGGCCATGCGATAGAAAATGGAAACATGTAAATTAAATTGATCTTGATTTAAATAGCCACATATGACTAGTGGCTGCTGTACTGGACAGTAGAACTCTTGCTGGTCCCGTCTGATTTCATCTTTAAGGAATATTCTCCAAATATGAGACACTGTGTCTTAAATCACTGTCATCCTTTTGATAGGCAAACCTAATGATCAGCTTAGAGAAAAAAAAAAAAGCTTTATTGGCTTGTCTGTATAAATAAAGATGTACTCCGTTACTGCCTGCTCAATAATTTGGATTCTTAGTAAGATCTGCACCTACCTATGTGCACACGTATCGCACGTACATTGAGGCAGTCTCCTAATGGGTGGCCCCTGTTTCTTACTTATCCCTGTAATTTCTGCCTAGGTGGTACCTGCCAAATCCTCCTTTTCCTACCCTTAGAGTTTTTTGTTCTTATTCCATTCACTTCAAAATATCATTACCATTGCAAACAAGGAAAATGTGTTTATCAGAAACTGCAAACTCCTTTAGGGCCTCATAGGATTAATCACGGTTATAAAGTTTTATTAAACACAATTTTTGTTTAATGACAAGCTCCACCAGTCCTTCCCATTCCAAACCAATCCTGTCCTCAGGGTGAATTGCGCTTAGCAGATTGGTTTCAACAGACTCTTCAAGACAATCCCTATTACTTTGTCATGCACAGAGATATTTTTCTTCCTGGATAATTTGAACTTCCTTAAAAATCACATCTGTTTCATACTTTATTTATTTGTAATTTAAATCCTTAAATTGAATCTTTCATTACTAACATCTGGGCTTGAAATGCAGCCCACTTGAAAAAATACAAATTTTATTTTATTTGTAGTTACCCCCCTTCACTCGGTAGCACTGGTACAAACATTCTCTGGCCAGAGGCAAAACAGCCGGGTATCTTAAAGCTGTGATGCTGTACCACGTGTAACGTGGCTCACTTGATTGTCCCTGAAGTGACTGGCAATTTGCCCAGAATTAGACTGAATGCACGTAATAAGCTGTAGAATTTCCACAATATTGACAATTAGATATCTCTATACAGCAGCAGCTGTGTATTGTTCTCATGGTATGGTCCCCTCAAAGCACCTCCTAAAAAGAAAAAAAAAAAAAACCTGGCAGAAGGTTGCAGGCAGCAGAAAGGTAATATACATTGTATGAAATATCTCAAATTCAGATTAATCGGGATGTTTCTATTAGTACAGTTTTCTGCAATGGAAATCATGGCTGAAACAGAATGCTTTGGAATAAGAGTTTATAACAGCACATCTGTATCGGGTAATTGCTATATTTTTAGCATGTTTCGGAAGAAGATACCTTTCCTCATTTTCATTCATTGTGAAAGGGAGGGAACGCATATCTCCAGCCCTCCTGGGGCATTTCGGTCTTTGAGAGCGAGCAGTTCTGACCCCATGGATGTGGTGATATGCTTTTACCCTTCTGAAATGGCTTTGGTCATTTAAAATAACTCTCACTATTCCCTGAATGGAAATGAGCCCCAAGAAATCATCTCGTTTGTGGATAGTTCTGATGAAAAAGAGCTCTGCTTCTAACTTGTCATTTTTTGCACTCTTAATACGCAGGGAGCCGTTTGGATAAACAGGGAAACATCTCTCCATGTTTTACCATTTCCCATAATATTTTTCTCCCAGCCCATTTGTTCCATGATTATCGAAAAGAAAGGAGAACATGAAGGAACTGAACTGATAGTTTCTCACTATCTAGA
Organism: Potos flavus; assembly: GCA_028534135.1. Taxonomy (NCBI): domain Eukaryota; kingdom Metazoa; phylum Chordata; class Mammalia; order Carnivora; family Procyonidae; genus Potos; species Potos flavus. The sequence goes on along the minus strand of CM052898.1, from coordinate 73,162,543 downwards.
AGCCACTGTCCACAGTCCTAGGATTTGAATATTATTTTAAACCACACGTTTGAAGTTTGCATTATAAGTGACTCATCTTTGATATTTTGCCCAGTGGATCTGGGGCAGGCTGTTGTCTGGAGCCAGGCTCGGCAAACTTTGGGTTTTGTTGTTTTGTCTCCTTGCAATAGAAGAGAAGGTTTTAAAAGAAAGCTCCTGTTTTTAGAAAAATACCATAAAACCTCAGGAACAGTAAGATGCCATGTTTTCTATTGCAGATCTTAATTTATCAAGCTAATTACCAACAAAATGTAGCTAAATTGCTGATAGTCTTGAGACTGATTAATTCAGGAACAAGATATTGTTGAGCTCTTCAAAGGTTAGCGGCAGTGTTTGGGTAGCACAGTGGCGGAGGGCTCTTTCTCACCTCAAATTATATCGTATCCTTCTTTTAGAAAACTGCACGTTATTAAGAATGCGTTCAATTTTGGTTCAACACGTACATTTATTTCCGTATTAATGCTAATTAGAGGAGAAAAGAAAAACCAGATTTCTTATTAGCTAAGAGAACTTACTTTGAAACTTGTAATTTCTCTGTTGCAATCCAGTTTAAAATTCCTGAGCACTCTCTCTTTTAGAATTTATTTATATTTATACTTCCATTCCTTTCCCTTCCCCGGGTCTAATCTTTCATGCCTGCTCATTAATGATTGCCTTTCGTATTTACAAAACACCAGGAGCTAGATGGGAGCCCCCTTCTAGGAACTGGGAATTCTGAATTCTCTTGCCTGGGCTCTCTGACTTCAGACTAGCTGTTTCTGCCTCTCAGGGCCTTAGTTCCCCCACGCGTGAACGTCGGCAGAACTCGATGATCTAGAAGATACAGTCGATCGAGACAACCAAGTAACAGGTGCCGTGGACCCTGGAGCCGGCTCGAGAGAAGATTTCCTTCATCAGGCATCGGAAAATGTGCTTTCTCGGCAGCCACGCTCACCCACCTTGCGCCCCGGTGCCTGCGCCGGACTGCAGCGGAATCAGTGCCTAATGAGGTCAGATGGGGATGTGGATCCCTATGAACGGAACACAGGGCTGAGACGGCACGAAATGGCATCGCTCGGGTCTTTCTGTTGCCAACAGCATTACGTTGAGTCCCTTTGGTGCCTAATGTACTCTAATAAAGGAGGTTAAAGAGCTAGTACATTAATTGACTCCAGCCCTAAGTCCCTTTTATAACCTGTGTTATCAGCATAAGTACAAGTGTGGTGTAGTAAGGAATATCATTATGAAACAGATTTCCTGAGAGAGGAATTAGCTGGCTCTGGTGGGCATCCCTCCTGTAATGAACACACTTCCCCCTTTATGAATACAGTTATAGATGTACTCTTAATTCTATGCAGGGGCGGGGGCGGGGAGCAGAAACTTCACTGGATGTCTCATGCCTAACGGAGCGTTTCCTCCCACTGGTTCTTGAAGGGTTAATTTGCAGTTTACTATTGAATAACATAAAATGAGCTGTAAATAATGTAATGATATGTATTGTTAAGCTACATATACTATACCAGGTGCTAGTACACCCACTCCTCACTTAGATATAATCTGGGGCAGTCAACAAACACAGATGTATTTTAACAAAGAGAGAGAGAGAAAGATAAAGACAGAAAGAACAAGAAAAAAAATTAAAACATACGTAAGATAATTTAACCAAGATAGAGATCCAGGTAAAACTTGGCCTTTTTTTTTTTTTTTTTTTTTTTAAACTCAGAGTAGCTTTCCTGTACTGGGTAAAATACAACAGCATTTTGGCTTGTTTTTGGAACACATACGAGCCAAACACGTGGGAAACACCTTGACAGGCCTTTTGTATAACTACAAGGAAACTGATAATCCTAAATAAATTACACGGGAAAAATATGAATCTTTGAATACTAGTAATTATAATGGTTATTTTTCACTTTTGTAGCACCTGCAAATGATGTATATATAACAAAGCTTCAAAAAGCTCTAATTAACTTTTTCTTTTTTTCCATTTACTGGCTTTAACCAGTTTGCATTAATTGGCAATTTATATCTATATATTTTTACCAAATATTTCTATTACTTTTGAGTGGCTGGAAATCACACATTATTGAATTTATTTGCACTGAGTTTGTTTTTAATTTTTGTCAGCCACTTGCTCGAAACTTCTCTTAGCCTGCCCTGCTCTATCAAGAGCGTGTGAAGGGAAATGGAAATTTCTAGGTTGGTCTTGCGGGCAGGAGAGACTCACGCTTGCTTCTACGGTGCAGTGACATGACTTCTGACTAATAGTGCCAGTCAGAATTCCTAACTGCTCCTACCAAATGTGCAAGGGCTCCGTTTGGAAGACCTCCAGGCTCAGCTTTCAACAGATTACTCCGGGCTATTCATGGCACCAGATTAGTCCAACCGCCATGAAGTCATTGCTTTGTTCTGCTTTTGGGCTTAGGGCAAGGCAGACCCAGATGAAGCAGCGCTCTGAGGGGCCTTAAAACGGACACCAAATTTAAAACCTCCCAATTTGCAATCCTGATTATTCTGAGATCACCCAAATGCTGCCACTTTGGGTGGCAATGCCAGGGGGAAGAAGGAGTCTGAGATTGTCTGGGGGCTAAACTTGTGACCTGGGAAGGAGAAAATAGACACTATTTACCTCAGGAAATCTGGAGGAAGGAGGAAGCAGCTCATACTTTAGTTCTTTAGTTCTTTTTCCTTCCTTCCTTTCTCCTTCCTTCCTTCCTTCCTTCCTTCCTTCCTTCCTTCCTTCCTTCCTTCCTTCCTTCCTTTCTTCCTTCCTTCCTTCCTTCCTTCCTTTTTTCCTTCTGTCTTTCCATTTTAAAGGAACATCTGGGTGCCTATGTCATCTATGAAGAAGTAGACATGAGTGGGAGGTTTTGAGAAGTATAAAAAAAAATCAGTTACTAGGGAAAAAGAAAGCTATTGTCTAGGGTTTAGACTAGTGATCTGGAAAGAGGTAAAGAGGCATGTTTACCTCTGGAAATCTGAAGTAGGAAGAATCAGATCAGGGGTATCTCTGTGTGTCTATTACACTTTTTTAGAGGAACAAATATTTTTTAGCTGCTATCCACATAGGAGTGGAAGCTGGTGGAAGGTCTTGGCTAGTGTCAAGTGCATCTCAGATCAGGGATCTGTCTTTCTGGCTGACCACGGGCCTAGGCCAGAGTGAATGCTGCCTGAAAGTAAGACGTGGGCCTCTCAGGAAGCAAAGGCAAGATGGCCGCCACAGCCATCTGTAGGACATCAAAGGCTGCTGCCTGATGGCGCTCGGGCTGCCAAAGCTTCTAAAGGGTTTGGCGCCTGACTGGAAATCGGATGCAAACTGTCCATCTGCCGCATGGCACCAGCGACAGCTGATTCTTTTGCAGTCTGCAAGATGGACCTGGCCTAAGCCAATCAGCCCCCGTCCCTGATTGCACAAGGTTTGTCCGACCCGTTTCATTAGCCAGACACACAAGATACAGTATGTGGTTTTTCATTTTGCTCGATACGTGACACTATAAACACCAGTGTTGGGGACGAACCGAGAAACCAAAGGGGACACACTGCTGCTTCTGCGGAGAAAGCATATTGGCAACGCTCAAAGCATATTGGGGCATAACAGTAGCCTAAAAACCCCAATATGGATTAGGACAGCTGACCAGATGTCTTGACTGACATTTTTTAACAAGTTTCAAGGGTATCCCTATAGGACATAAATGCTAACTGTACATCTGTGTACTTCTTTTCTGTCCATCCCCTCCCAGCTTCAACCAAGTGTTTGGTGCATGGAAACTCAGAATGTAGCTAACAGCTCCAGTGATAAAGAAAAGCTCTGATGTGCTCAGAGTGTGGACTTCCTACCCAGAAAATGCCTGAAGTCCACCGGGAGGGAATGACCAGCTGAGGGAATAAATGAAAGCATGGCCCCAAAGAGGATGTGGGCAGCTCTTCTGCAAGTTGCCCCTTTGAGGGCAGAGGAGTATTTTTTGGAATTGAAGATGGTTTCCTTCACTCTCCTCTGCAACAAGCTTTTATGGGCACTCCAGCAATTCAGTGTCACATGGTGAATTCAGTTTTGCTTCTGGCTAATCTGGTTGGGGCTGCTGCAGTCGGAAAGCCAGGCAATATGCAATCATTCCATGGTGAGATGGAGGGTGGGCAGGAAGAGACCCAGCTTTGGATTTTAGGAAAGAGGAGCAAATTTATAATTCTAATTTTCTCAATTATAGGCTTGTTGGCAGGAGAGACTAAATTGGGTTTTAAAAGTTTGAAAACCAAAAGAAAAAGCTGTAGTTTTAATATTTGGGTTCTCAAGTGTTACGGTTAAATTCTGGACTCTGTGCTGGTGGCATATTTAGGAAGAAATGATTCTTACTTAAGACTTCATACGTTCCAAAAGATTATGTTTTGTGTGTGTGTGTGTGTGTGTGATTTAAAATTGGCTAGAGGTTAATCCCAACCCGCATTTTGAGCTCTTGGAGGCTATAGTGTGGATTAAATGCGGCACCTCCTTCTCTTTAAGAGTGAATTAAGCATATAACTTGTTACTGGATAGCTTTGTCAGACTTCGTCTGAATATCTGGTTAGCTTTCTATCTGCATTCATTTGATCAGAGCGGACTATAATACTGAACCTGCAAATTTACCGGGGCCGATGGTCAGGATCTGCAGGTTTCCTAGCTCAAAGCTTTCTCTTCCATAATAATCAGCATTTAAATGCATTGGAAATAAAATTTTTACATACAACTAAAATGTGCAGGGTAGCAAGCTAGGCTTCTCTTAGAGCATCATGGACTCCTGTTAGAATTGGAATGGAAATTTGAGATTCTCTTGGCCAAGTTTCTTTTTATATCTACAAGGAAGTTTGATAAAGGGAGAGATGAAGTGATGTCTTCAACAAAAAATGGTCTCAGTCCTGTGTGTGTGTTTCCCTCTGTGCTTTGAACTAGGTTAATCCAACAACTAGACTTGCTCTCCTTAGCAGAGCAAGACATGACTATGTACCTGGATCATATTTTCTTTGGTTAAAAAAAAAAAAAAGGGAAAGATAATGCTTTTAGATGGAGTTAGAGACTTAATAATTAAATACTCCAAAACCTTGCCTTGATTAGGAGAAATTATGCAATGAATGAAAAGATTTCCCCAGTTTGACTTCATCCATCTGCTGTCTGCAAGGCTATTTCAGAGACCATTTTACCTGGAGATGCGGAAGCACTGATATTTGTGCATGGCAGTTGGGAGCTGGCAAAAACTGTAGAAGGTTTAGACCAGAGCTCCCAGGGATGGTCCTCTATTTGGAAAATCTGGGAGGCAGACCAGCCCTGTATAGAAGGCAGGTACGCCTCCCCTCCACCAGAGTTCTTCAGTCAGAACCCATGTTGCTGACGGCAGCCCAGGTTTCACATGCACATGACAAAGGTTTATGTGTTGGATGCAGAAACACCCTATCTCATTGTCAGAATTGGCACTGGCAATTCTGTCCCACAGATAGTTAAAAATAATGCCAGGTGCAGGATAAATAAAAGTTCCTAACAGACACTGTGCCATTAGACTTGCTTTTGTAAATGAAAGTCTTCCTTTGTTCCCTACTTCTTGCTGAAACAACTTTTATGTCGACCGATGAAAAGAGAAAGCTCCCAGACTCAAACTTTCCAAAAGAACGTGTTGTTCGAATGTGGAGTCATATCCAGGGCCTGACTCTTTATATCTCTTCTTTCCAGCCTAAAATCCGCTTTATTTGTTTGTGGTTTTTCAGAGGTGGATGGATGTTGTAGAAAATCATTTTCTTACAAGATGACGCCAAATTATATGACAGTTTTGAACTCATCCCGTGTGGTAGGTTCTTAAAAGTTGTTCCATGAGGCACAGTCAGCACATGTATGTAATCTGCATGGGTGTTCTAAAAAAAATCACAAATTAAAATTTGAGTATGAAAATCGAGGGCAAAATGCTTCGGCACAATCGATGAGGGTTTATTCAAATACTACAGTTCCTGCTGGCTTGTGGACAAACTTCCACTTTTTTAAAAGACAGAAGGAGCAAAAATTATTTTAAACTCCTCCATTACCTCCTCATTATTCTCCCATCAGTGTGGCTGATCTCTGTGGAGTCAAGACTTCCTTAGCTGCTGTGCAAGTGAGCATCAAACACTGATATTTCTTTAGCAAGATTCTGTCTGGAACTCTGACTCGGTTGTGCAGGAGATCCAGGTGGAAACAACTGTTTTGTTGATGGACTTGTTGGGGAAGACCTGGCTCCTACCTCTAAACTATCTGGGTTGTAGGATGTGGCCAATTAGTTGCCTTAGGGAAGAACATGAAGATAGATTGAGAAGTTACTAGGTGGGGAAGCAGTGGTTGGAGTGCGGATGTTACTTCCTTCCATGTGCACCTGGGCATCCTCTCTTCACAAACATGCACAGGCCTGGCATTGGTCTGTTTTCTGGATTTCTTTGGATCCACATGATGATAAATGGCTCGAAAGAAAGTAACGAATTAGGCTACCCATCCAGGTGTTTTGACTGGATGTTCCGGGCATTTCAACAAATATTTATTGAGTGGTCTTACAAATCAGACTGCATGCTAAAGGCATTGGGAGACACCAACGTGGATAAGATAAATTTTCTATTCTTAAGAAGTTCTGAACAGAGCCAGGCTTTATGCACAATGCAGTAAAGCTTAGCTGTGTCCTGAGAAGTTTTAGTGAGTTCAGCGGGTGATGGAGGAAAGTTATGGTTCAACAGCCCTTATACCTGTAGGTCATGTCAATGAATCAGACAGAGTAGCTTGTTCAACCTGTTTCTTAAAAAAAAAAAAAAAAAAGTGTCCGTGTCCATTGCATGAGGGAAGAGGTTTATAAATTCTAGCAGGTGTCTAACTTTGCAGACTGACACATTTCCGGTGCTGGGTCAGGACTAGAATTAGTTCTAATGCAGCAGTTCTGGGGTGTATATCAAGTATCACGGAATGTATTATGATTAGGAGACCTGTGTCGTGAAGCATCCTTAACAGGGCCTTTTCTGAATGCGTGAATAGAAGCTATTCATAATTATGCTAGGATAACAGGAGTAAACTGGGATGGCCTGAGTAAATGGGATGTATGGTCACTCAAGTGATAGCCGAGAAAACCGGGAAGGAAGCTTTCATTCTATCCATGTGGGGGGGGGGGGGGGGTTAGGCAAGGGTTCCTGATGTGCTATCTCCAGATCCAAGGATGCCACATTGAAATGATGAACAAATGCATCTTTAATGGTTACGTCCTCGGCATTTATTTTGCCATACCTGGCTTAGAACATGACTCTTCTTAGCTACCTTTGTGTTCACTCAAATGGACCTCTGCTTAGAGGCAGATGACCAGTTGATGATTAAGCCTGACAGTGATTCAGATCATCTACTTTCAGATAATCTAGGGTTACCAGATTAGTTTTATCTTCAAAGTCAAATGCAATGGATCATATATTCAGTTTATTACAAAAGAATGCTTGAGATAAGATTTTGAAATATTTCTAGTGATAACATAAAAAGATAGTTAAGGTAGATAATTTTTCTTTGATTTTAAAAATCAGGTTTAAAATATTCTATTAACAGTATTTCATCCATTTCACTTGGTTTGCAAATTTGGGGGACGAAAATGCTTTAGGAACCAGAGTGATTTTTTTCTTGAACATCTTATTTCTGTCATGAATTTTACTGAACTTAGCAGAAACGTGTCGTTTGGCACATAGCAAAAACTCAATAAGTGTTAAATAAATGAATAAATAAATGAATTTGGTTAAAACAAGTAAAAAATCAATCATCTCAGTTCCTTTCCAACTTCTTTGCGGACTTCCCAAATTCTGAAAGAGATTATCCCCCAGCAGAAATATCAGTTGGTGTTCCTGAGTCATTCTTAAGTCACTGGTCTATGCTGCTGAACTTTGTGTATGTTTGTGTGTGAGAGTATATGCGCGCGCGCGTAATTAACTGTCCGCTGAAGCCTAAAGCAAAAGATGTCACCGGAGCATAGCATTTAAAATTCAACACTTTTCTTCATTCCTGGTAGGAATTCTACCCGATGCTTATATTTTGTAATCTGCATGTTCTGTGTGGGTGAATCCATCTTACTGTTATCTCTTTGTTTTATCATGGGCAGCGCTTCCAACTGGATAAATGGCCCTACATACCGTGCCTAGCACTGTATCAGACGGAATTCAACTAGCAAGTGACTTTTAAAGTGATGATGACAAGGAAGAAGTAGCATCTTCATCTGTGTGTATTTTTTAAGTAGAAGCTCAAAAGAAAAGGGGCCCAGAATTGTGCACTATATCTTCATCTAAATCATTAAAAGCAGTATCAAATGCAGTTTGCTTAGCCCATGAAAATTTTTGTGTTAATTTGATATTTGCTAGGAACTGTGCCTTAATAAACCCATCTATCTTTTTGCCTGTATTTAAGATAAAAAGCAGAGATGCTATGTGAAATCTCAGTCACATGGGAAAAAAAAAAATTTCTAGACCATATTTGGAAAGACTGCGGAGAGTAACAGGCAAATTATGGATTCTGTACACTAACATTTTATGCTTTAACCCAAACAAAATTAATAGTTCACTTGGGTTTTGGGAAGATTGCTCCTGGACCAGCAGTGTATTTCTGAATGACATAAATATAAGAAAATTAGAAATTAACTTTAAATGGATTTAGGCTTCTTACATAAATGAGAGCCACCCTAACACAAATTACTAAATCTATTCAGAGTAATTTATCAAGCAGTTATATGTTGTTTTGCTGTGTTGAAATTCCAGAAAATTTAATAACAGTATACTTTCTGGAAATTGCATTAGCATAGACCATTAATAAGTTAGACCTATGGAGCTTGTGTGCGTGTGGGGGTACAACGTTGCCATTAGCAATGTATAGTAAAGTGGAAACGGGTTATCATTTACACATATCTGTGGTAATGCCGAAAGACAAGGTTTTCCAGGAGCTTTCAATATCATCTGAAATAAGCACTTAGAAAATTGTTCTATGGCATTTAGCAGTTAACATGAGCCAACAGTGGTGAGATAAGTGGTCCCAAATGAAAAGGATATATGGGGAGCCAATTGTAGAATTTTATAGCCAGAAGAGCTCTTATCATTTAACTACTCCAAAACCCAGATAAATAGGTTCAGAGAGGTCAAGTGACTTGCTCAAAGTCACACAGCTAGTTTGGGGTAGAGCCAGGATAGAACACGGGGTCTCCCTGACTCTCAGCAGAACGCTCTGCTCATCATATTACACAGAAATTGGAAAATGCTGGGTTAACACTGCTCACAAATAAGCAGGGGTCTGGCAGCTGATGGATAAATTTGGCTGGTGCAAACCATTAAGTGGAATAACTACAAAATCGCAAAAAGTATGAAAATTAATTTTATCTATGATCTGGGTTATGGGAGAAGAGGCTTCTAGCTGGTCAGATTCAAATAACAGCTAACTGTTTGCACAAGGTTGCTCTACTTTTACAGAACCATAAAACAATGATCCCAAAATGTGATTCGTGCTTAAAACCTATTGTCCGCATGTAATAATCGTAGCAAAAGTATTTGTTGCAGCCCTCTTACTCAGGTCCCCTCAAAATAAGTAGGAAGCCAAATAAGTCATTTTGTGCAAGGAAAGAGGTCATTTGGGCCACAACCCAAGACGTTTTTATCTTACTTGGGGATTTTCCAATTGTCTTAGACACATCAAACTCGGAAAACAAAGACAGCTTATCATTAAAAATTAAACCTAAGTGCATTTGTAAGCCACCTCTTCGGTTGGTGAAGGGAAGGAGGTGTGAGTGGGGTCTTCAGCTGTGTTCCAAGTTTAATGAGGGGTTTTCACCCTCTTTGCCCTTTGACCTTGTCAGTGCCCCTGCCGGGTCTCCTTTGTGTAACCGTCCTCGAAATACAGTCCTCCTTTTTACGTGGCTCAACTGTTTTTGCAATTACAATGGTCTCGAGAAGCATTAGGGAGGCGAGGTTATCAGATAACCCCAAGCTTAAGGTCTCAACTGCAGCTCTTCACAGTTTTGCTGGAAACTCCAGTCTTGTTTCAGGGGCGGGGAGGACCCACCACAAGGCAGCCAGGGCGGCAAGAAATTAAAAAGATAAATAACTTGGTCTGGAGTGTTCTGACAATGGCAGGTGTGAGAATAGACTCTTTCATCCCTTCCCACAGCTCTCCGTGTCACTTTCTCCCCTCATTCTTTTGTTATTATTGTACCTATTTCAGCATTATTATATCTGCCGCATTTCGTGACACTGCAAAAACACGGTTCAAAGCAAGCTGAACTTTTAATTGTGGTGAGAAAGAAGTTAGCTTAATTATTCTCGGGTAGTAGAAAAGATGCGTTTTGTCTCTCTGTAAGTCCTTTCTGCCTAATCGCCATTCAACACCCCTTTCCCGGCATTGCTATGTATGAACTTCGTGCTGCTAGACAAATAAATTCTTTGGAAAAATGCACATTTTTATTTGGAAATAATGCCATCTCTTTGTTAGATTTGCAGCAATCCCATTTTGCCTCTACTGTTTTTAAGTCGAAAATGAAAAATTATATAGAAGATGTTTGTGCATCATATTGTGCTGAATGGTATGTAGGTCAGCATGCTGCAGCACGGAAGATAAGGGACAGGGAACAAGTGTTCTATGTACTTACAAGCAAATATCAGTCATAATAGAGGAAGACAGATCTACAAGAGCGTTTTGGCTTCGGAAATGTTTCTTGTCATTAGCATTTAAAAAAAGCTATGAGACTCGGGCCTATCAGCACCGATTCACAGCAAACCCTGGCTTGCACAGGTTGTTATCTGTTTCGCACAGAGGTACAGCTGGTTAGCAAATGGATTTGCAGATTTTTTTTTTTTTTTTTTTTTGCGGGGATGAGTAAAAAGGCAAAGAATCAGGTACTTACAACCCATTCAGAACGTAACAATTTTGTTTGTGTTATAAACCAAACCTTCTGTTTTTGCAAACTGCATTATTTTTAGAAACAGAACCAAGAAAAAAAAAACCCAGCTGATTTAAAAAAAAATCTTTATTCATATTCCAATATCCCTAAGGGTTCTAATATCCATGAAGTAATACCAGCAAAGAGAGCAATAAGAACAGCAGACTCCGTTGATTCGGTTTACGATGTGGCTTTATTATGTTAGCAGTCAAGTCAAAAGGCAATATCTAATATTTTTAATTTTTTATTTCTCTCTCTACTCTAGATGGAAAGGGGGAGAAGGTGCTGGGCGAAGGTGTGTGCATGTGTGTGTGAAAGCGTGTGTGTGTGAGAGTGAGAGAGCGGGAGAGAGAAATATTGAGTCCTCATTTGGAAGGGTGAGGGTAATGCATTTTAATATTTATGTGAACTGATATCAATTATCAGAAAGGATATCATAGTGCAAGTGTTATAATAATTTTATCTTTTCTGTAACTATATTATATGAAAGATATAGCCGATTGAGTTCTTTGGGAAAAAAAGGCTATTACTGAGAAAACAGACAGCAAAGGTGTTTCTGTCTCCTAGGTCTGGAGATATTTTAATCCTTGGCTTTTATTAAAGGGGTGCTTGGGCAGTTTCCCAAATGAAGACATGGCGCAGGGACCACATTTTATCACGTGGGTGCATATACATATCTGTCAAATATTTTCTGTAAAGATGCTGAGTTGTGATGAGTGTCAGATGTGGCATGTCAAAAAGCATTGCCCCCCAAATCAAGCCCAGTGGATGAATTACCACAAATGATTAGGTGTGCAATCAAGCAATCTAAGAGGCTCCCGATGTCACAGTTACTGTTCACATCAAGAATACTTATATTACATCCCCTTCTAGTGCTATTTGCTTCATTAATAGGGAGGTGATGGAATCCTGTGCAGTGAGGCAGGATAAGCCAAATCCTTTGTCAACATCTAAGACTTAGATCAAAGATTGGAATAAAGCAGGGGCAGGTGGGGGGAGATGATGAAAGAGTAAACAGAAATTAAAAAATGGATTGGATGTTCTGGAAACATTTGATAAATGAAACACTCTGTTGAAGTACAACACTGAGCATTTTTGATTACAGTACTTTATTAGGAAATAGACAATCAGCCACTTCACTTTTAAATCAAGTTTTCTTGTGTAAGTTTATTTCTCTGTCTGGCAAGGCAAATACATTTGTCTTTAGTGAAATCACTATACCCTAACCAATTACCTCTTGTAGCAGCCTCCAGGAGTAGAATAGACCCTGCTTTCCCTATTTTGTTTTATTATCCTGGCCTGTCCTCTCAGGGAGGTCCATGAATAGAACTACATTTCAGTGTAATTGATTCCTTTGCAGTCCTACATATTTTTATTTTATGCATTTAAGAACATTAGTCTGAGAAGGGGTCCACAGGCTTCCTTAGGAGTCCATGGTCCAAGAAAGATTAAAGAGGTAGACTTGAAATGGAATAGACCATTGGGGATGAAACTCCAACACCAAAAAATACAAAACTTGAGAGTTCCTCATACAAAGCACACCTCAGGTCAAGTGGCAGGCACTAAGTTCTCTCTTCCTTTCTCACTGCCTCTGAAGATCAGGAATGCCTTAAAATGCTGAGGGCTCAGCCAAGCTGAGACACTATGAAGGAAAGTGTATCAAATGGGGGATGCTTTAGGAATAAAGAAGCAAAATCCTTATTATTCACGTCTGTGCATCTCCTTTTCTTAGAAAGCTTGCCTTTCTCTCTCCCCTAACTTTCCCTCTCTCCCTTCATTCTTTCCTTTGAATAATCCTGATTTCTTATACTAAAATTCCCATAAACTATTGACTTAAAAAAAAAAAAAACCCAGAGTGTTTTTGTTCTTCACAGGATCTGGCCCAAAGCAGGAGATCAATGAACATTTGTTGAATGAATGAGTGAATGAATGTATGAATGAATCAGTTTATGCAAAAAGATACTCTATGCTGGAGATCTCCTGTGTGGACAAGAAAAGGCTGAAAAGAACCAATACAATGTCAATCAAAGCTGGAGATGAAGTCTTATAGAAAAAAATTAGTCCTCCCAGATTACAAACTCTGGGCCTCAGATGTGAGAGCTCTCTAGCAGAGAGATAATTTGATTGTATGGACAGTGTCTTCTTTTTTTGTCTCTCCCAACATAGAGTGCTCAGGCAGAAAGGACAGGCTTCCTAGACAGGAGGACTGTATGACATTTCCCAGGTACATCACCTGGGTCATGATGGGGGCTCTCTATGTCAGGTCGGTCAGTACCTTTGTAGCCACTAACATCCTCTTTAAAAACATTAAAAAATATTTCATGCATAAAAATAACATAAGAGGAGTAAAACAAACATCCAAAGTTAGCAGTAGAACATTGTAAATATCACTGAGGTCCCCTTTCACCTGTCCTAAATCCATGCTTCATTCAACCTTTCAATGGGAGGAATATAATCAATGTTCTGATTTTGGTTTATCATTTCTTTGCCTTTTGTTTCAGGTTCTATCAGAAAGATGTTTATTAGTGATATATTGTTAAGCTTTGTATTTTTTTTACAAGTGATATCATATTTTCTCACATATTTTTACATGATTTTTTTCCACTAAAATTACGTATCTGAAATTCATCCATGTTAATAAGTGTGGCAATAATCCACCAGTTTTTCAGAGTTGCATGGTATTCTATTATGTGTGTAACCTCAATTTGTTTGTATACTTGCCTGTTCATAGCACCTTCATTTCTTTCTGTTTCTTTCATGCCACAATCCATCATGCCATGAGCACTTTCATGTAGTATCTTGGGGCAGAACATGAAGAAAATAAAGAGATACATTTTAGTTTATTAAAGATATCTTTTTGTTGCAGAGAAGTATGATAGAGTGATCAATAAAATAAACATAGAATTAAATTAGGAATGGTGTAAAATTTTTGAGTTTGAAGAAAAATTTGTACATGTATTTTTAAATGGGTGATGAAAATTATAATAGTTTATCAAACTATTACCATTTTCAGATACCTTTGGACACATTTACGAGTGTTGCAAAAATTTCAATATTTATAACATGCCAGAAGCTATACCTTCTGTGAGTGTTCAAATTGATGATAAAAATTTTTTAGACAACTTAAAGCTGTGCAAGAAGGACCCAATCAAAAACATTCTTTTGAGATTAGGAGAGAAAATAGTTTTAAAGACCACTTAGAAATGGGATTTCTAGGTCATAGTTTATGTGCATGTTTAACTTTTGAAGATAAGACCAAATTGTTGACCAAAATGGTTGTTCTGATTTGCATTTCTCCCAGCAAATGATGGTCTGTTGTTCCAAACCCTTTTCAAAAACGCTTGGTATAGTCAGTCTTTAAAACTCTTGGCAGTGTGGTGTGGGTGAAATGGTATCTGTCAGGGGTTTTAATCTGTGCTTACCTTATGATATTGGAACACTTCCTCATGTATTTCTTTGGCTATTTGCGTTCCCTCCTTCTATGAAATGTCTGTTTATGTCCATCCCAAAGGAATTTCTGCTCACTATTTCCCATGTACTCCCTCTGATTTCCCATCCTCCTTCCTGTTAGATGGGATCATGTGACTGGTTCTGGCCAATAGGACATGAGAGGAACTAGAGCATTTAAAGGTTGATGCATAGCTCCTGAGCTCTGTCTTCCCCTGACACAATGACCATGGAGGCTTATGTGGAGATGTTGGAACTATGAGGTCAGAACAGCTTGGATCACTGAGTCACTTCATAAAGGACAGCTGCCTGCAAGAGTTGCTTGACCTGCAATAGGCAATCTGTGAACAAGAAATAAACCTTTAGAGAGATACCGAGATCTTTAGGTTTATTTGTTGCTCTAGCATAGTTTAACCTACTCTGACTAATATGGTATTTTGGTTCACTTTTTGGTTTTTACTTTTTGGTGATTAATAAAGACTCTTTATTATTTATTCTTTACTGATCCTCTTCTGTTTTCCACGATACAAATATCTCCTTCCAATTCGTGGACTATATTTTTATTCTCCTTATGGTATCATTTGATGAACAGAAGTTCTTCACTTTAATGGAGTCAAATTTGTTAATCTTTTACTTTATGATTTGTAATTTTCATACTTTTAAAAAGAAATCCTAGCCAACTCTAAGGTCATTTAGATAGCCTTGTTTTCTAAAAGTGTTAATGTTTTGTGTTTTACTTTTAAGTTTTTGTTCATCTTAGAATTGCTATTTTGTCTAAAGCAAAAGTAGTGCTCCCATTTTATTTTGCTTCCTTTATGGATACCCACAATCTATTATTTCCTCTTTGATATGCAATGCTACCTCTCTCATAAATTAAGTTTCCATATATATATATGTTTGGGTCTGATTTGGGTTCTCTAACTGTTCATTTGGTTGCATATCTATTTCTATGCCAAAACTATGTTAATCACTATGGATTTAATATATGTTTTCTAGTAGGGCAATTTCCTTTACCTCATTGTTTCTTGTGAGGGACTATACCTGATCCTTTGCTCTTCCATATACATATCCTAAATGGCAGATCAAGTTCCTTGAAAACCTCTGTTTGAATTTTGATTAGAACTGCATTGACTATTTAGATACATTTGGGCAAAGTTGATCTCTTTATTATATGGATACTGCCAATCCTTTTATTTCTTATCCATTCCATTTATTTAAGTCTTTTTATGTCTTTACAAATTTTATAATTTTCTGCATCAAGGTCTTTTAAATCTATTGTCAAATTTATTTTAAAGAACTATTTATTTGTCTTGCCTTTGTGTGTGGTATCTTTCAAATTTTTGTTATGCGATGTTATCAATTATGCCGATCTTGTTTCATTTATCCTCTCTTTCTCTTTGCTTTTTCTAAAGTATTTAAAAGAAAAGATCAGGCATTTTGTTATTTCACCCAACACATACTTTGGTATTCATGTCAGATAATAAGAGTTTTTAAAAAAACCAAAGCAGCCACATTATTGTCATACTTCATAAAATTAGCAGTTCCTTTATGTCATCTAATACCAAGTTTATCCTGAAATTTCCCTGATTGTTACCAGGTAAAAGCTGGATGTACAAGATGGGCCACCTGAAGGGTGCTGTGGCCAAAGGGAAGAACAGCCTTTGCTGTAAATGCAGCCTGAGCTGGAGGGGGAGGAATGATAGCAACCGCTCTCTGCTCCCACCTCCATCCCTGCCAGCTCTGGCCCACTGGCTGAACCCAGTGGGGAACCTGTGTGAGGCAGTTATTGGGATCAGATTCCTGGATAGTGCAGGGGAGGGCAGACAATGGAGATGAGAGACCAACAGAGAATTATCAGCACAGCACTTGATTCTTTCACTCTATTAATTACTATTCAAAGTAATTCATAGATGTCTTAGCAACTTTCAGTGGTGACTTATGAGTTTTTATCAATATCATTATGAACTATGGATTTTTGTGTATTTGATATTTTTCAACTATTGAGGTCATTATTCTTTTAATGCTCAAATTGTGGGAGCCCTTTCAAGTTGGCTCCTATGTCCGTTGCAGATGACTCCATTAGTCTTACACAGCTTTCTTCCTTTCTAGATAAGAGATGTTCTGAGCCTGTCTTGTACATTTGCTGTTTTAGCACTAACAGAAGTAAATTCTTTAAAAAGTGCCATTTTCTTCTGTAGCAAATAGTATGTAGAAGCCTTAATTCTGGGTATAAGGGTGCCTATTACTTTTGGGTCGCTACTGCTTCCATGACTGTGGACAGAAGTAGGAAATATATATAATTTTGTAAAAGAATATTATGAGGATTTTCTAATTCAAACTTCAGTTTATGGAGTTTGAACTTAACTTCGATTATGTAATTTTCCTCTTACACAGAAAACTTAGGCTCATAAGGGCATTTACATATATATATATATATATATATATATATATATATATCAGTGGTATCAATATAATATCAATGGTTTCAAAATAGCAATACTAGTATTCCTACTAGCAATAAGACTATTGAATGAAACTTTAGATTTCTTTGTGACTCTTTTTGTTTTTAGAATACAGCCTGCCAGGGAGGTAACTTAAGATAGTGTTTTATCATCAATTGAAGTAAAGTTTTTCTATGAGTAGTTATGCCACCAACTTGATATTTAATTAGATCCATTTTTAAAATTCTGGTTTCAGGGACGCCTGGGTGGCTCAGTTGGTTAAGCAGCTGCCTTCGGCTCAGGTCATAATCCCGGGGTCTTGGGATTGAGTCCCACATCAGGCTCCTTGCTCAGCAGGGAGCCTGCTTCTCCCTCTGCCTCCGCCTGCCACTCTGCCTGCTTGTGCTCTCTCTCTCTGACAAATAAATAAATAAAATCTTTGAGCCACCCAGGCGACCGGGAACTTGCCTTTTGTGTTATGTTACAGATTCTTTTTTTCCAGTTTGGCACTTGTATTTGGACTTTACTTATGGTGTTTTTTGTTGTTTTTGCCATGAAAGTTTTTTGTTTTACGCGGGCAAGTAAAATTTTCCTACTCCCGGTTATAAAGAAATTAACCCATGTTTTCTTCTAGTACTTCTATAGTAGATAGTACCTTAAACATTTTTTTATTATGGAAATTTTTGAGCACACAAATATATGGAGAATAATGTAATAAATTCGGTTTATTCGCCAATCAACTTTAACAACTATCATTACATGGCCTAGCTTTTTTTTTCTTAATTAACACATAATGTATTATTTGCCCCAGGGTACAGGTCTGTGAATCATCAGGCTTACACATTCCACAGCACTTACCATAACACATACCCTCCCCAGTGTCCATAACCCAGCCACCCTATCACTACCCGCCCCTACCCCCCAGCCACCCTCGGTTTGTTTCATGAGTTTAGGAGTCTCTTATGGTTTGTCTCCTTCCTGATCCCCTCTTGTTTCATTTCCCTCTCCCACCCCCCACAACCCCCCACCCTGCCTCTCGAATTCTTCATATCAGAGAGATC
Source organism: Potos flavus (assembly GCA_028534135.1). Classification (NCBI taxonomy): domain Eukaryota; kingdom Metazoa; phylum Chordata; class Mammalia; order Carnivora; family Procyonidae; genus Potos; species Potos flavus. Next base: position 73,144,657 of record CM052898.1, on the reverse strand, counting down.
ATATGATAATTGTCTTTCTCTGATTGACTTATTTCACTTAGCATAATACCCTCTAGTTCCATCCACGTCGTTGCAAATGGCAAGATTTCATTTCTCTTGATGGCTGCATAGTATTCCATTGTATATATATAACACATCTTCTTTATTACATGGCCTAGCTTGTTTTGCACCTCCATCCACTCTCCTATTCCATATTATTTTGAAGAAAATCTTAGATATTATTTCATCTGCAAATATTTCAGTATGTAAGTTGTCTTTTTATTTTTATTTATTTATTTATTTATTTATTTTTTTGTAAGTCGTCTTTTTAAATTCACATTGTATGTTTGTGGCTGGCTGATGTTATTAATTTTATTTTATTAATTTTTATTATTTTTTACTTAATCTTATTAATGTAATTAATTTTTGTTTGTTAAGCAAATGTCTTGTTTAAAGCTTGCTTTTAGATAATTTGTTGGTAGATAAGTTTTCTTTTTTTTTTTTTATTAACATATAATGTATTATTTGCTTCAGGGGTACAGGTCTGTGAATCATCAGTCTCACACAATTCACAGAACTCACCATAGCACATACCCTCCCCATTGTCCATAACCCAGCCACCCTATCCCTCTCCCTCCCACCCCCCAGCAACCATTAGTTTGTTTCTTAAGATTAAGAGTCTCTTACGGTTTGTCTCCCTTCCTGGTCCCAATTGTTTCATTTTTTCCCTTCCTTCCCATGACGACCTCCTGCCCTGCCTCTCAAATTCCTCCTATCAGAGAGATATGATAATTGTCTTTCTCTGATGGACTTTTTTGCTTAGCATAATACCCTCTAGTTCCACCCACGTCATTGCAAATGGAAAGATTTCGGGTTTTTTTGATGGATGCATAGTATTCCATTGTATATATATACCACCTCTTCTTTATTCATTCATCCGTTGATGGACATGTAGGTTCTTTCCATAGTTTGCCTACTGTGGACATTGCTGCTATAAACATTCGGGTGCACGTGCCCCTTCGGATCACTACATTTATATCTTCAGGGTAAATACCTAGTAGTGTGATTGTGGGGTCGTAGGGTAGCTCTATTTTCAACTTTTTGAGGAACCTCCATACTGTTTTCCAGAGTGGCTGTACCAGCTTGTATTCCCAACAGCAGTGTAAGAGGGTGCCCCTTTCTCCGCATCCTTGCCAATATCTGTCATTTCCTGACTTGTTAATTTTAGCCATTCTGACTGGTGTGAGGTGGTATCTCACTGTGGTTTTGATTTGTATTTCTCTGATGCCGAGTGATATTGAGCACTTTTTCATGTGTCTATTGGGCATATGGATATCTTCTTTGCAGAAATGTCTGTTTATGTCTTTTGCCCATTTCTTGGTTGGATTATTTGTTCTTTGGGTGTTGAGTTGATAAGTTCTTTATAGATTTTGGATACTAGCCCTTTATCTGATATGTCATTTGCAAATGTCTTCTCCCATTCTGTTGGATGTCTTTTGGTTTTGTTGACTGTTTCCTTTTCTGTGCAAAAGCTTTTAATCTTGATGAAGTCCTAGTAGTTCATTTTTGCCCTTGCTTCCCTTGCCTTTGGTGATGTTTCTAGGAAGAAGTTGCTGTGGCTGAGGTGGAAGAGGTTGCTGCCTGTGTTCTCCTCAAGGATTTTGATGGATTCCTGTCTCACATTGGGGTCTTTCATCCATTTTGAGTCTATTTTTATATGTGGTGTAAAGAAATGGTCCAGTTTCATTCTTTTGCATGTGGCTGTCCAATTTTCCCAACACCATTTGTTGAAGAGACTGTCTTTTTTTCCATTGGATATTCTTTCCTGCCTTGTCGAAGATTAGTTGACCATAGAGTTGAGGGTCCATTTCTGGGCTCTCTATTCTGTTCCATTGATCTATGTGTCTGTTTTTGTCCCAGTACCATACTGTCTTGATCATTATAACTTTGTAATAGAACTTGAAGTCTAGAATTGTGATGCCACCAACTTTGGTGTCTTTTTCAACATTCCTCTGGCTATTTGGGGTCTTTTCTGGTTCCATATAAATTTTAGGATTATTTGTTCCATTTCTTTGAAAAAAATTGATGGTATTTTGATAGGGATTGCATTAAATGTGTAGATTGCTTTAGGTAACATAGACATTTTCATAATATTTGTTCTTCCAATCCATGAGCATGGAACGTTTTTCCATTTCTTCATGTCTTCCTTAATTTCTTTCATGAGTACTTTATAGTTTTCTGAGTACAGATTCTTTGCCTCTTTGGTTAGGTTTATTCCTAGGTATCTTATGGTTTTGGGTGCAATTGTAAATGGGAAGTGCATTTTAAGTTCCATAAAATAATTTTTAAAAAGTTACCCTCTTGTTATATTTTATGGAGGGAATATGGAATGTATAATGATTTTTTTGAAATTCATTGAAACTTTGTGCCCAGATAGTATTGATTTTTAAAAATTTTTAAAAAAAAAATGCTCCATAGGTGTTTCAGGAAATTTTACTTTCTAAGTGTTTAGAGCAGAGCTCTTTATATGTCATTAAATCAAGCCTGTTAATTTTGCTATCCAAGTGTATATCCTTACTAATTTTGAGCTTTTAATAACTAAGACAAATTTGTTAAATCTCCCACTTATTCACTTCTTATAACGTTATGTATTTCAAAACTATTTTATTCGATACAGTAAATTTTAGAATTGTTTTCCCTTTCTGCTCTGAGGTATATCTATCTACACACATATGCATTATATCTATTTCAGTTGTGCAGTTAATATATATTTGACTCCTAGGCACATTCGAAGGCAGTTTGTTACAAAATTTAGAGAGACTGTTATTTCTACCATAATTATTCTTATATTTGGAGTCAAGATCAGATCAGACAGGTTTTTCTGATATCCTTTGGGATAGGCAAATAAATCTTTTTTTTTTTTCCATTCATCCTTTGATTGAGAGTGTGACCTCTTTGAGGGTCCCATTATCATGTAAGGGTCTGATTTCAGCCTCTCTACATGTATATGCTTGAGGTGTTGCCTGTCATTTTGTGAGTGACTGTTAGTTCCCACATCTCTAATTTCACGTGTTGACTTTTACCTTCAGGACTATCCTGACTTCCAAATTTTCTTAGCACTCTGGTTTCAATTTACTGTTAATTTTTTTCTTCAGTGAGTTTCCCTTGTTTTCTTTGAGCTCAACAACATATTTAAAAGCCTGTTTATTGTCATATATCCAACAGAAGTTATTTTGTGATGAACCATTTTTATCCCAGACTATCTAATCACCATATTGCCAGAAGTATAAACCTCCCATCTTGCAATAGACTCTTAGCCAGTTTCCTTCCTCAATCCATTCTCCGTAAAGTAACCAGAATAATACTTTTATAATATTGATCAGCTAATGTTGCACATAGACTAAAATTCAAATTCTGGCATACATGGCATACAAAGCTTATGTAATCTGGCCCTTTCCTACTTCTCAAAGTCATCCTCTACCTATCCACCCTATAGATTTTCATCAATCATGTTGTCTTTCTTTCCTTGATAGGCTAATGTTATGCTTACCTTAGATCTTTTATTGATCTGTCCCCTCTGCCTAAAATGTGCTCTCCAAAATCTTTGTAGTCTGGCTCCCTCTTTTTATTCAGCTCTCCACCTAAGTGTCATTTCTTCAGAGAAAACTTCTTTGATCATTCCATCTAAAATTGCTTCTCCATAACTCTCACATCACCCTGGTTGTTTTCAAAGCATTCATTGCCATCAGAAGTCAACTTGTTTATTAGTTTACATGTTAAATTTATCTCTCTCCTCACTAAGGATATAAGCTCCATGAGGACAGGGACATGAGTCATTAACATTTGCCAATGCCTGGGAGAATTCAGGTATTCAGTATACATTTGTCAAATGAAATTCACTTAAAAATATCTTGTTGAATACGTTCTATGAGCCAGACACTATTGTAGGTGCTTAGGATGCATAAGTAAAATGAACAAATAAAGATCCCTGCCTTATACAGCTTATATTCTGAAGGGGTAGATAGACATCAAACAATAAACATACCACATAAGTAAAATACATAGCATGTTAGGAGGTAATATGCACAATGGAAGAGTGAAAAGGAAAGCAGAATAGTGGGGAGGGGCAGTTTGCAATTTTAAGTAGAATAGGTTAGGCCTTACTGAGAAAGTGATATAAGAGAAAAAAAAAAAAAGAAAGAAAGAAATGAGAGACCTAGTTTTGTGGCTATCTAGGGAAGAAGAGCATTTCAGTCAGAATGAACAGCAAGTGCTAGGGTCCAAGGGAGTCAGAGTGGTGGGAATGGAGTGAGAGAGTGGGAGGGGAAGATGAATTTAGAGAGAGGTAACTGGAGGCCGGATTAAAGGGTCTTATAGACTAATATAAGAATTTGGGCTTTTCCTCTGAGTGAGATAGGAACAACTGGAGGATTCTGAGCTGAGGAGGGACACAATCTGACTGACATTCTAGAAGGATCCCTCTGTGGTGTGAAGAACAGACATGGGGCAAGACCAGAAGCAGCGACACCTAGGAAGAAACAATTACAGTCATCCAGGCAAGATATGATGGTGACTTGAACTAGGTGGTGGCTGTGGAAGTGGCGAGAAATAGTTGGGTTCTAGAAATACTTTGAAGTTTCAGTCAACAGGATTTGCTAACAGTGTAGGATGATATCAACAATGGAAGAATGGAGTTGTGTCTCCACCTGATAGGAAGACCACGGATGAAGAAGGTTTTGGAAGAAAAGAACAAGAGTTTTGTATGTGTTGAATTTAGACCACAAGTGATAATATCAAGTAGGCAGTTGGAGCTCAGAACAGGAGTCTGGGAGATTATAAATTGGGAAGAAGTTAGCATGGAGGTGGTATTTTAAAAGTCAAGGAAAGAGTGTAGGTAGAGAAGAGAAGAGGACCAAGGCCCAAGAACTGGGTGACTCTGACTTTAAGTGGTCAGGGGGAGCAGGGAGGCAGCAGCAAGGGAGACAGAGAAGAAACCACCACCCATTGAACTAGGAGAGGAATAGGAGGATGAGATTCTGGAGACAGTTGCGATGTTACATGACTTTTAAAATTATTCCTGTAGGGGCACCTGGGTGGCTCAGTCGTTAAGTGTCTGCTTTGGCTCAGGTCATGATCCCAGTGTCCTGGGATCAAGCCCCACATCAGGCTCCCTGCTCAGTGGGGAGTCTGCTTCTCCCTCTGCCCCTCCCCCTGCTTGTACTCTCTTCTCTCTCTCGCAAAAATAAATAAAATCTTTAAAAAAAATAAAATAACTCCTGTAAATGTATAATTTTTGAAATTTCCATAAATGTAAATTAAAAACGGTGATTATTGAGATTGTTCCCTGATGTATACATTTTATAATAACAAAACATCTGTTCAGAGGAGAAATCCCCAACAATTTTCAACACCAGATAATGTATAAGTTGAGATTTTGGTTTACCTAATGTGGCTCTTTAAATGTGGCTTTGTCTTGTTTTAAGTGTTCCTGGAGAGAGAGAGAGAGAGTTAATTGTTTCTCTCTCTCTCTCTCTTGTTTTTTTTTTTGGTCTTCACTAGGGCTTGCATTGCTATGGGACTGGCTGTGACTTCAGGCCTCCATCTTCCCCATCTGAGGTCTCTTTGTTGTTTCTGTTGCAATAAAAAGGATTTCCTAGAGAAAGAACATAAAGAAAGTTGATGGCATGACCATCTTCTCATTGGTTATTTGGCCTGGGCTCACATTTTGATGGATTTCAGGGTAGTTTCTAATTGACAGATAGTTTTTGTATATGGAATTGGGTTGGGTGCCATATTTCACACTGACCATGTCATTTTTGCAACTTCCTGCCACTAACCCACTTACCTCTCCACCACCCCTAAAAAAAACAAAAACAAAAACAAAAAACAACAAAAGAAAACAACCCTAGAAACCTGGCATATTGTAGGCATTCAGTAAATGTTTGTTCATTTGAGTTGGAAGATTCAGCCTCTAAGATAGCAGACACAGTGCTTTCAAAGCAACAGGAGACTTTATTTAAAAAATTATCAACTTTTGGGAGTGGACTGTGGCTTTAAAATTATACTTACATATAGTATTCTAGTAAACATAATGGTTTAGGCATACCTAAATTACAAAAAACTTAAAGTAGTTTAGCCCTGTTGGTTTTCCTTTCCCACTAAAGTCATCATCTGTTCACAGAGCACCATTAGCAGCTGAAAAGACATGGCAGGGGATTGAACAAATTGAACATTCATAGCAGACAGATTTTCTCCTTCTGTGTGTGTGGATTGGACACGACTATGAACAGTTGGAGGTCAGACCATCACTAATATGTATAAAACTTTTGGTGTTAATTTACCATTAAAAAATATATTAATTTTTGGCAGAGGTGTGAATATCCTTGTCTTGCCTAAAGCTTTATATCCTGTGATACATAGCAAGCTAAAATCCACACTGGGCCAATTTGAAAAGCAAGTAAACTTTTTCTTTATTAAAGCCCCATTTTGTTTCTTGGTGAAAGTATGTATCTGAGCTTCATTTTCACTCACTGAAAAGGCCCTTGCAAAAGACTGGGATGATCAGTGAGGAAAGAGGGGAGGGGTCCTATGAACAGGATACAAGTGTTCTGTTTTGGCTGAGTTTGATGGGTTTCCCTGAACTGGTCCTTTCAGTTGCCATTTTGGCTGTGCCTACTCAACCCCAAACAAATGTCTTGTCAAGGAACAAAAGGGCGCATAAAATTATGAGTGGCAGTGCTTCAGAGGGTTAGTAGACTATACTTTTTGAAGAGAATCTTTTCTTCAATTGTGGTAAAACAGATGCCTCTACTATTAAGTGGTGGGTCAGGGTTAGGAGGCAGCTGGAGTAAGGAAAGAAGAAAGAGAAATGCCCAGTTAGGAGTCTCTTCACAGCCTAGCAACTGGCTACATTTTCCCATGAACGGTTAAAAGCTCAACGGCCCCTAACATCTTTTGTACCTCCAGGTACCCAAACTACACTGGAAGTTTAAGTATTGTTTCTGAGCAGAAAGACACATTTTGAAAGTGCTTGCTTTACATGGTATGCGCATTTATGAAGAAAGAAAATAAAAGAAGGGATTTTATTTTATTATTGCAACAAAACACAATTATTTTTGACATGTTGACATCTGACATAAAATGACATTGATACTCATATCTTCTCTGAATAAATCTCCTTTCTGTTGGTATTGCTGAAAGTGCTTAAAACAATTTCCATTGGCTTCTCTTTTGTTCTTTTTGTTCTAGTTGGTAGCCATTAATTATGCAGACCAGTGTTGGCTTTTAATACGATGCTATTATTGAAATAAAATAAAAACTCCTTACGCATTCAAAAGGGACAGTCCTCAGACAATGCAGGCATTAAATTAGCATTTACTATTGATTTTCTTGATTTCTTTTTTTCCCCCTGAATAGTAAAATAATACTTTCAGGTGAACGCTGGCTCGGAATGCCCAGAGAAAAATCTTGAGGCACATTCCTCCAAAGATGCTGTTTAAATGGACTTGGATGTCATCAAACAAAGAGAAATCTTATTATGTTGACTATGGAATAATTTTGGCAGGATTCTAGAGACTGTGCTGATCGCCACCAAGGTGGTTGGGTCCTTCTTTCATAATAAGTATACGGGGTCAAGTCACAAGTAGTTGTTACAGTGATCCTGGCCTTTAAATGTAAGTAAGCTCTTACTCTACTTTGAACCCCAGCCTACTGTATACATAGTCAGCACCCCATAAATACCACTAATTCCCATGGAAGTATTAATTTTTGACGGAGTTGTAAAGCTTGTCTTGTCAAAAGCTTTATTTTTCATGATCTCTATAGAGATAAAATCTGTATAGAGATAAATTTTGATTGGAAAGCAAGTAATCTTTTCTAAAATTTCAAGTTTTTATCAAGGGCCCCGCCTCGGGCCAGATGTTTTAGAAGATAAAAGAAAACTAGAAATCATGACCCCTTCCTTCCTGGAGACCGCCATTGTATAAACAATAATTACAACTAAAACTTAGTTACTTAGAACTACTTAGATACTTAGAACTACTAAATGAGAAGGTAATATAATCAGATGCTGAGTTCTGTGGCAGAGACCATGAATGAAATGTCTTTCGAACCAGACAAAGACAAAGGTCTCTGAAAGAGTTTCATAAGTTACTTAAACTGAGCCTTGAAAGCTGGTGGGTGGGAAAAGTCAGCCTGAGAAAGAGAAATAACCTTTACATACTGCACAAGAGCCACCGATGGGAAGGGAATAGCAAAATCAAAGATACAAGTAGAGTACAGCATTTGATTCATGGCAAGGAATAGTGAGATATTCAGAGTTACCTTGAGGAGCTCTGTTTTTCTTGAGAATTCTGTAAGAATTGCATTTTAGGATGTTGAAGGCCTGTCCCTATGTCTTATATATCAATCATTCAGCTATTCTACCAAAGAAACATGAATATACGAGAGGCCATGAAAGAATAGTTAAGAAGATTTAATGTTTGACCTTAGTATCTATTAAACTAGATTTTAAAAAGGAAAATGAGAGCCCGGTAACATTCCCATCAGTAAACAAAATGTCCTTGATTTTTATATGAAGAGCCTTACATACAACACTCAAATTCACTCATCTTCTGTGAGGCCTGGAATGATGGGACAAAATCCTTATCTTCCCTATGATGACAAGAGATTTTGCATTTTCTTACTGAAAATATTCAGTGCTTGAGTTTTTCTGGTTGACAAGTCTGAGCACTCATTTGGGAAAGACAATGAAGGTTCTCTGTGTCTTCCACTGGCTTCTTTATTTTCTTCTTCTAATGGGAATGGACATCTAACATGAATGGACAAAAGGACCCCCCCCAACACCTTTTTCTGATTTCCAATATTTCAAGAAGCCCTGGAGTCTAGGTGGTATATTTCACTTCTTCTGGCCTCTTACTGCTCCTGTTTTCTCACAGTTTTCCCAGTTGAACAGTCATGGAAAAACTCCCTTACAAAAAGATCATTGGGTCTTTGAAAGCTTCCTTCAAATCCCCAGGGTCTAAATGGCTCCCTCAACTTGTCACCAAGATGGTATCTCAGGCTATCTCGCTATGTTCTCCTTCCCCCTACCCATTCTATCGATAATTTCTTCTGAAAACTGGATAAAGGCAAATCATAATGCGGAAATCAAACACAGAACTTTAGTAACGAGTGTGAAACACAGCGCTGGCTTGGTTTTGATGTGCTATGGGATGTAGGAGAGAAACAGAAAGGGACCTGGGCACATTAGCCTTGTGAAAAAATGGACTGAGGACAGGAATAGCTTTTTTTTTTTGAAAAAGGAAAATGGGAGAAATGGTTCTGAGTGTTGGATCTGGTCTTTTCTTTTTGCAGGAATTCTGTTGTCCCTTTAGAAAATATAAAAACCGTTCCAAGGCACATTGGCACCCGCGTGGCACTGCAGCCTTCTCTTGGCACCGCCTCATCCTGTTGCTGGCAGGACAGAGCATGGACCTCTTTAGCCTCATCCTCTGTTGTTTTCTGCACAGGAGCCAAACATTGTGGCTACTCACGAGGCAGGGCTGGCAGCTGAAGAACCCAGATGCCAAGCTCTGGACTGGACTTCTGTTCAGCTTGTGGCTGGTCCCTTCCCTGGCATCTGCCCTGGCTTTGCAGCAGCCTGTGTCCCCGTCTGCAGAGATGGGCTCAGGATTAGGCTTCTGTTGGCTCCCATGGATGTTCGGTCACTGTTTCCCTTTTGAATTATCCTTGATTATGAGGAATGTGCCTTTATGACACATCCTTCCCCTGGTGCCTGCTCAGATGATGTGCCTTCACTGCTAAAAAGGGGGTTTTCTCTCAAATTACTGGCCATTGTTAGCAAGAAATCTCATGGAATGGGAACGTTCGTCTCTGGTAAAAAGATGGAAAATGAAATACAAAAGCTTATATTTTAGACACAAACCTTCACTAAGTTCTGAATGAAGTTAAAACAAAAACAAATGCCAAAACTCAGGAACTTGAGAAATTCCAGAAGCCTTTTCTTTCTTTTCCAGTTCCTTTGACTTTCTGTCCCCACACATGCCACTGTCCCTGACTGACAATGATTTCACTTCCCTATCCAGGGACTTTTTACTTGACAAAAGGGAGATGGGTTCTCTGGGTTATAGGAGGTGGTGTGTTTATGGTATTTATCAACAAATAGACATTGAGTTGGGTTCCCACTGGGTTGGGAATATTGGATCATATTTTGCTGGTGAGGGGGTGGGAGTAGGAGGATCAGCCAATAAGTCCAACTGTTCCTTGATGGAGCTCATGAATAGTGCCCTGAAAAGAGGAAACCTCAGGTTTACCTAAGAAATGAAAATCAACTTAAGAAGTTCACCAACCAGAAGGGAAACTAAAGATATACATACATAATTCAGAAATACTCACCTCTAGAATATCTTGGTACATCTGAGGGGCATCTGACCTTTGTTCTAGAATCTTTAGGTATTTGCTCTCCTTCTGACTGACTATTGTTCATTGGAATTATAGAGCCCATTCAAGGGGAAGGATAAATTACAGCTAACTAGATGATGCTTTGCTTTACACAGCACAGTCTCTAAATGACCTTTTGGGAATTTGAGCAACCTTGGACTGAAAACCCCAAATCTGTAATCCTGTCAAGCTGAATGATTATTTACTGCTGGATTTCTGCAGCTGGAAAAGAAGCTTGTCCCAAAGGCAATCTTTCTAGCTTCATGAAATCTGAGTGGAAGCTAGGTCTTTGATGTCAGACAGACCTGAGTTCTAGTCTCAGTTCTATCTTTATTAGCTTCAGGAGCTTGAATAAATCCCTGAACCTCTTGAAACCTCAGTTTGGCCCTCTATAAGGTGGGAGGATAATGGTACCTATCTCATGGCATTATTGTGAATGTCAGACGGGAAATTCATGGCACAATATGTGTCATGACCCAAGTAGATCTTGGTTAGTGTGAAGATTTTCTGTAGATTGCAACAGGAAGAACCACCCATCAATCTATAGACCTATGTCATTTTTATCTCATTGGTTGATGCTCATATTTATCAACTTTACTGCTTTTAAAGAGGCAGAACAATCTGTGTGTTCTTGAGACTCTCAGAGCTACATACAACACGGTGTCCGACAGAGCATGTGATAACTAAATGTTTGCTAAATGAAGCAGTGGGCATGACAAACTTCAGGTTCATCCCCTGGAATGTATTATTTTAGGAAGTTAAGCCAGTTCATAAATTACTATCAAATTATACATCTCCTGAGAGGGACCAACAAAGGAAATTTGAAGCCTTAGGTATAGAGGTACGGAGGGAATAATTCTATTAAAACAACACTTTCCAACTTTGGAACAGTGGCCATGCCCACCTAGAAAACAATTATTGACTGAGGTAGGTGATCTTAGCAGATGTGAAGCACATTGGGAAGGAGCAGTAGTCATTAAGTGAAGCTTAGTGTAATTCGTAGGCTCTAGAAATGGGAACCCATCTCTAAATCTACGGTATAAGGGGGTGCATATTGGTATACTTTTACTGCAAAAGGCCAAATGGTAAATATTTAGGCTTCATAGGTCATACAGTTTCTCAGAACTGTAGTGTGAAACACCCATAGACGATACGTAAACAAATGAATATGGCTGTATTCCAATAAAACTTTATTCGGTGTCAGGATTTGACCCATCCTTGGGCCACGGTTTGTGGATGTCTGGTGTAAGGGATTGAAAATGTGATGAGTTACTATCCAGAATTTTATTTTTGTCATCAACTTTTAAAAATTAGGCTTTTAATTTTAATTCCAGTATAGTTAACATGTAGTGTTATATTAGTTTCAGGTGTATGGTATAGTGATTCAACAATTCTATTTATCACCCAGTGCTCATCGTGGTAAAAGTGCTCTTTTAAGTGGGTCACGGTCCCTAAATAAGGGATCTCCCATTTCTTATCTTTCTGGTTAACAGTTAATTGAACTAAGATTTATGAGGATTTCAAGAAGTATGGAAATAGGGGTCAGCGGTATGAGTCTGGGGTCCAAACTTAAGGGCCGGACATAGGCGAGGAGCAGGCTAGTAATAAGATAATAGAGATTGGAGTGGTGGTTGGGTGCTAGAGACAGAGCACACTCTCTGTTCCAGCTGATCATTATAGGGAACTGTGGCCCAATGTTTTAGATAGTCCAATTTTTCTAAAGAGCCCAGAAACCTCATTGTATCTTCTGATTTTTAAATCTTAGCTTACCAGTTTTCAAAACACTGAGTGCCCTACCAAAACATATGTAGGGTTGAAACGTAGCTGGTAGTTTGTGACCTTTGATTTTAGCCTGCAGCTCTTTACCCTGAAGTACTGCTGGTTGCCTTAAAATGGGGCTAGAGGTTTTTCCAAAGCCAGTCTGAATTTTACAAGGACTGATCAGATTTGTACCTGCTTCCTTAAGTCACCGCTCTCTTTCAAAACCATCTACCCCAAGATGGCACTACGAAGCCTTGTCTGACTGTATGCACAAGGTATGCCAAGCAGGCCCAGTGAAATTCTATCTATAGAATTTCATTAGAATTTGAACAGCCTAAAGGAAAGGGGAAGCCTTGGCAGCTTGTTCATTAATGTCGAAGATTTATGGACAACCAACTTAGAAAATTCAGAGAGAAATCAGTCCACGTTGGGTTTGAAATTGTCCAGCTCTGCCTGAATATGCTAAATCCTCCCTTATCTCATCCCTGCTCTTTGTGTTGGCAGGTTTAGTTCCATGATTCAATAGGAACCATCCTCTTTTCCTAATATTAAAATCTCATTTTGTTCTAAACTCTAATAATTTGAGACTTTTTTTTCCTGAGTTGGATATCAACAAAAATTACCTTTTCATCATGTGAAAGTTTAATTCCCTCGGTTTAATGAACTACTTTAAAATAAATTGAATAGATCAGATAAAACTTGTATTGTTTTTATTTGACAATCTCAAGCTGCATTATTGTGGAAATATTTGGGGGTGCAAGTTGTAATTTGAATGTCCCCGTGTTTATTCTGTGGTCATTAACCTGTTCAGAATTCATCTGTATCGAAGCCATCTGAAAATTCGTTTGTGGAATGAAACTCACATGTTAGAAATTTCTGGAGGCTTTAAACCCAACCTCTTTTTTTTTTTCTTTTTCCTTTTTAGCAGCAGTTCTCCCAGAAATAGTCTATTGTGCCTGACAAAAATGTATCCAATCCTGACTTGAAAAGGATCCACCCCTATTTGTAACTCAGTGACCCCCGAGGCCCAAATTGCTATTGAACTTTCTGAAAAGCGCTCTTGGTTTTTTAATAAGAACTTATTTGTAATTAGCACCCTAGGCTGGGCCTACATTTTGGGTTGTCAAAATAAGAATAAAAATCAAGCGGCATCTGTTGATCTGGAAAAAACAAAAACGAAACCCAAAAAGCCAACCAGGTATACGCATTTAGCTCTGCATTTTAGAAATTCTTAAGTTAATCCCATTTTAGTGTTCTGGAGAAAGGTGCAACGGAATGAAATGATCCCATGAAATCCTTGTGTTCCATAAGGTGTCTTGAAGTTTGATTGGATATTAACTAAAAGATCATTTTGTTTCTCTTTTATAGCAGGAGATGCAATGTGTTCGTTTTATAACATCTCCGCTGTTTGGAATAAATCACCAAGGACAGATGCTCATCACATTTCGGTTCAATAAAATTCTTTGCAGAGTCTGAACAGATACATGGCTAGTTGCTTTAGGTCTCTGTCCAGGCCATTATTTGTTTGGAAAATCAAATTCACAGAACAAAATAGAGTTACGCTAAGGACATGGAAATTAATATTTTGCTTGCTGTCTATGTGTTTGTTGTTATTTGTTGGTGGAAATGAGCCTATAGGACTCTACGTTTGGTTTCCCAAGTTCCACCTTTGTGAATATCATCGACCACCTCTTCATCTTTTCTTCTAAAAGAGCACAGTTAATCTGATTTCCTTCTGTTAGATCTTCTGGTAATACCTTTAAAGGTTCTCAGCAGAAAAATTTGCCAGTGCACTTGAAGAAGTGCTGAAATTCCATATTCAGTCTTTTCTGTGGTGGCAACTGGGTTTTCAGCAAGCAAAACCGAGGCGTTTATTTTAAAGTAATAGTGTGTGCTGCAAAACTGTTGGTGAGTTTTGGACATCTTTCATGTGCTGTATGGCACTTCTCTTGAATTTTTTAAAAAAATCAAGAAGACATAATCTACTGACTTGCCAATATTCATTTTTTTTAAAGGAGGAGAGATTTGAGCTTAAAAAGTTGTGACTGTAGATCTTCAGTTGATATTTCCTTGAAGAAGTTTCATATGGTTTTAAATTATTTATCCAAGAAGGTATGTGATAAACAGTTGAGGCTTCCCATAATGATGTGCAAGGTAAAAACGTGCATTTTACCAAACATTCATAAATGCACGTCCCTGCATTTGACAAAGCTGCACCAGTCTCCTGAGAAAATATTAAGTGTGGTGTGTGTGCGCGCGTGCGTGTGTGTGTGTGTGTGTGTGTATAAGGGTAAAGAAGCTGCTTGAATGTTGAGTAAATAGATCAACCCATGGCTAGAATGGTGTGGGGATGATAATCATTCCCAAAGGGCATCAGAAAATGCTTGCTAACCTGTCATGGTAATTTTCCTTGAAAACGAATCAAGGAAATTCAGGGTGTATAATAACCATTTGGTAGGGCTAATGTTCTGACACCGTCTGACGGAACCTGAAAAGTGGGAAGTTAGGCGCGTGGCTCGAAGTGAATTTTGCTTGCTGTTTGTTTATTAACAACCGTGTCAGTGCTGGATTTACTTCTGAGCTTTCTCTCTTTCAAGAGTGTGTTTCTCACCCTGGGATTAAAAGAGCATTTTTATTGGTGTATACTTTTGTTCACAGAACTCAGGGGCTGTCGGGCCAGTTAGGGTTAGCTGACCCTTTCTTCCCCACCCGGAATGAGGTTCCCAAACTGCAGAGAGAAACCTTCCCCGTGCACAAACCCTGAAGTTTATAGTGAGTCGACGATAGGAAATAAAAATTATGCCCTTTCTTTTATTTAAAGATCGCCTTCGCGTTGAACCGGCTTTTTACTACCATTAAATATTTGTTTTCTGGGAGCATTTGTATATATTTTCTTAGCTCTTAACTACCATTTCTGCTCGGTTTTGTATCTGCTAGCCCCAGCATTTACAACCTACGAAAACCTCATAAATCTACTTCATTTTTCTAATAAGACATGAAAGTCCTTAATTGGCCTTAATGAAATGCACTTAAAGGGCAATAAACGTGTTTAAACCCTCTTTCAGGGTGAGCTTCAGTACTCTCTCTCTACTCTGTTTTAGCCTTTCTGGTAATTAATCATTTATTCATATGTGACGAATCAGTAACAAGATCAAACAACTACTGCACAATTGCATGATAATAAGCTGCTCATATATGTGTCAAGATTTAGCAATCCTTTTTAAAGCCTAATTTAAAGTCATTTTACAACTAACCAGACTGCTTCTCTGAAGCATTTTCCCCCCAGTATCTCTTCTACATATTTTCATTTGGATGCCATCTTTTTATTTTGTTTATAGAGCCCAGTCCGCCTTAAATCCACCATGGCACCAGAGAGAATTTCAGCAATGCAAACATTTACCATTGTTTTGCGGTGGGGTTGGAATTCTCTCTTTGATCCAAAGGGGAGGGGGTGGAGGAGAAGCAAAAGAGAAAGAAGGACCGCGTTTATAAATAGAAGACCCAAGAGTCCCTGCCATTTTTAGTGTGTATTTAAATCTTAAATCTGCAGTGATTTATGGAGTCGTGTTAATCATTGGTCCGCACTTCAGCGCTCGGAATTCCTGCAGTTTCCCATGCCACGGATATGCCAGTGGAGGGGCTCCTTTTTCTATAGAGGAATTCTTTTTTAAAAAATTGAGATATAATGGACATATCCCTCACCAGGAAAGAGGAGTCCATACTTTCAACGCAAGCTGACGGATGGGATATCTGGAGGCCTTCTCGTGCGTACACAGACTGGGGACTGGACCTTCCTGGCTGTGAGTGTACAGCTAGGGCTCACCGGGAAGCCTAGAGGAGGGTATGTGAGGAAAGACCAGGACCTGCCAATTATAGTCAACAGAGTTGCTCTGCACTTACAAAATATATCTTGAGTTGACCCCAATGTATAATTGAACAGTTGGCATCAGCTATAGTCAAGGCAAGTTTGTTCAGTCCAAGGAAACTGAAGTAATTAAAGAGAAGAGTCAAATGGCCTTCTTCAGCATATACTAACATAAGTAGATCACTTGAGGTTTAACCATTTAGATATCTTTAATATTTGCCCATAAATAGCAGGCAGCAAGACCAGATACATATATATCTGTTTAAATAAGAAGAGACCCTGACAAGCTCAGTAAGGATGACACCTCTAAGTAAAATCTTGTCACCTGCATTGGTTTGCTCTCTGAATTTTTACCTTCTATTATATCTGTTAGAATTAGGGGCGCCTGGGTGGCTCAGTCGTTAAGCGTCTGCCTTCGGGCTCAGGTCATGATTCCGGGGTCCTGGGATTGAGCCCCGTGTTGTCTTCAGGCTCCCTGTTTGTTGAGGAATCTCCTTTTCCCTCTCCCACTCCCCCTGCTTGTGTTCCCTCTTTAGCTGTCTCTCTCTGTCAAATAAATAAATAAAATTGTAAAAAAAAAATTGGAATGAAGTTGTAAATGTTAGTTGACTCTCACCCCGCCCTCACCTCAACGCTCCCTCACCCCAGACCCAGAAGCATGTAAACCTTCTTCATTCAAATGTGAGGCGAAAAGGGGGTGAGTATGAATTGGTGACGAAGCTGAGTAGTATAATTTTTTAAAAGAAATGTCATTTTATTACTTTGAAGTATAAGAAATGGCTACTCCAGTGTAACCAGGCAGAGGGAGCTCTGGCCAGACCCATTTTTATGTCTAGAAAGTGACCACATGTGGTAATATATTAATTGTCAGTTGGTAGTAAGTGCTCCTGAGACATTTCAAAATTGTTCTTTTATATACCTTAAGAATTCCCCTGCAATTCAACTGTAGGTAGCTTCCTCTAATGTAGAAATTGTATTTTTTTCTTTTGTTGCCAATAATACCCATCATAGTGGATTCAATACATGTCAATTTACTTTGACTCAGCAACAATTTTTATCTTAGGCCCTAAAAAAGGTCAATTTTGTTCTAACTTCCTTGCAAGTACACATTCCTGAATAGAAAGCCCTAAATTACTGAGATTTAATCAAGACACCATTTACATTGCTGTCTACATGAATGGCTCCCCTGGGAGTTGTGCAGTGCACAACTCATGCATCTATATGTTACAGTTCCGTTTTTCTGTTTTGTGTATATATATACCTGGCCTTGATAAAGAAATATCTCTGATTTTGGTTAAAACATCATTTTCCCTTCCTTTTCAGATGGTCTGTGTTCTGTTGTATCAGGCACCTTTAAAGATCCTTAAATGTAGCAGAAGTGTTATCACGGGTTAATTTTTGTATTGCAAGCCCGATTGCACTAATATTTTCTGCAATTCCTCACATGCATTACAGCCTATTCATCTAGCTCTAAATCACTCTCTGGGTAAAATGTGAATTGTATCTTCATTCTATTTTGTCTTTCATTTTGTTTGTGACAAAAGAATGTTCCTTCAATTTATGACAGTTCCTTAGGCCAAATAACTTTACAAAAGGAGTAAAGTGAAGAGTCTTGAGTTAAAACAGAAAAAAAAGGCCTGGCTACTCAAGTTCCCCTAGGATGCTGTTTAAATAATTTTAGGGAGAAAAAGACACAACTGTGGGAGGTGAAAGCTGAACTCTTTTCTGGGCTTGAGATTTTAAGATGGGGTGCTGTCGCCCTAAGCCCTCTGGCACATCCCTGAATTTTGCAGAAATAATCACAATGTGTAAAAATTATCACAATGTGTAAAAATAATTGCAATAAGGTGATAATTTAGCAGTAAAAGGAAAATTCCAGACTCAGTTTAATCAGTTAAAGTGTCTCTCTGGTTCTTCTGATTTGTTGTTCATTTACGCTGGGCAGCTGGACAATAGGATTTTGCACGGGCCACAAACAATGAAATAAAACAGCAAGATGTACTGTATTTTACTGAAACATACAATAAAGGGCAGCAGGGGACTAGTCAAAGCCCAATATTCAAAGACTGTAATTTTTTATCACTACTTTATTTCCTAAACCAAAATGTTTTTTGGGTATAAATATTGGATGAAAGCAAAACTGCACCACATTTGCTCTCATGGAGGCAATACCTAAACCTACTTTTTATTAGAATTAAATTAATATTGTGTAAGTAGTTTTATAGTTTTAGCATTTTATTATTATTTATGTTCTAACTGCTCTGCATAAATAGAATTGTTCCTTGCTTCTTTTTGTTTTTACTACTAATAAAAAGTAATAGGTATCATAATTCAGGCACTGTTTGCATTTCAAGGCATTTTCTGTTTGGTCTTGGTGGCCTGTGGAAGGAGACAGACCCCAAACCAGAGCAAAAGAAGCTTTAACAACACACGCAGGAGGCACCTCTAAGGAGCATTAAATGTTTAGGCAAGAATGGCCAAAAGGAAGATGGACTATTTAAAAGATTTTCAAATTGTTAGTCGGAGAGCCGGTCCACCCAATGACAGCATCGTGTGAGCAGAAATATATCTGTGTTACTTTCTAGCTTCATTCATATATGTCTGGTATTTATTAATAAAGATCTCTTAATTTCCTGCTGATTTCTCAGAACACTCAGGAAAGAGAAGAAAATAGCTTTATTTGCAGGAAGGCAATTTTTAACCACAACCACCATGCTTTCTTATATATTCTAAAAAAAGACTTTTCAGAAGTAGAAGTGATAGGAGAAACTTAAGTGAAAATCAGAAAATGGAAATGATTCCTTTGTGAAAGTCATAGGATTGTGATACTTTTTGAGAAAATCGAGCAAGAATTCACACTTGGCAATCTAGAATACCCGACTCAAGGCTAGGACCACATTCCTGAAGTGGGCAGATCTGGAACTGTATTTTGCTAATGCTTTTATGCCCCAAAACATGTGCTATTGTCACTGTCTTAAGCCTATAGGCAGCCCCCAAGAGCCCCTGCAGTGCAGGTCCCTCCCTGTCTCTTCTCTCCCCAGGAAAAGAATGGAACTTGATTTATTGTTGTTCTAGAGAAATTGGTTTTGCAGTTAAGCGAGTCCTACGAATATATAATGGAAGACTATACAACCATTCAAAGGGATGTTCAGGAAGGATTTTTCATTACATGGAAAATACTCTTTCTGTGATGAGATGGGGAGAACACAGCATGGAATATTATACCCCCAGTGAGATCTCAGAGAGAGAAAATGCATTGCAGAAAGGCTGAATGAAATATCCTAAAATGTTAATGGAAATTGCTCTGGGTTGCAGGATTACGGGTGACTTGTTTTTCTGTGTATATTTCTCTAGTTTTCAAAAGTTCTGTCATATACATAGCGCTTTACAAAATGAAACTAGGAAAAACTATAAGAAAATACACCACACGATAAAAAAAAAGCAACAACCAGACTTAAGGGTGCATTTTTAATGAATTATACTGTTAAATGTTTACATACATTGTCAAGAGCCCTGAGAGAACCAATATGATTTTTTTCCCCACTTTATGGATGAAGATATTAAAACTTAAGGGAGACGAGGTAATTGCCCAAGGTCAGACAGCCAGAGAAGTTAACAATTCGAATTCAAAACGGGATAGATGTGCTCTAGGGTTTACATTTCCAACCACCGCATTGCCTATCTAACTCATGGGTCTTCATGCACATTTCATGTATAAAATGATTTTTATCATTTTATGTTACTGATTCTTCTGTGCTAAGAGAGGCAGTTGTCTGTCCACTTTTCCCACCATGCTGGGGCATGGCATTGCATTGTCCCTTTTGGTGATTGTGCTTTTCTTTCTAAATCAAGGGCTGTATTTTTGTTCAAACCAAACCAAATGGACAGGGCCTCTCAACACTGGCATTCCAGCTTATGCCAGCTTCTTCAGTTTGCTTGAGCCTAACTTTTTTAGGGTGACTTTGAATTGTTCCCCAGGGCAGAGTTTTTCTCCAGATCCTGTGCTAACTCTTTTGGACAACTTGGCATCCTAACATATCCCACCTGTGCTACCATAAATATTGAGTCCAGATCCTTCTGATTCAGACCAGGCTTCTCATTTTTTTCCGTAGAACTTGAAAAATATCAGAATGAATACCTGCAGAGACAGGCCTGTTTCTTCTTATGTCATTCATTAGAGCATATGCTTTTATGAGCTTTGACTTTCTTTGGAGTAGCCCCTGAACACCAGGGGGTCTAATACAAACACACTGTCAGTTAAAATTTTCTGAGATTTTCATTTTATTTCAGAAAAAACAGTTTCTTTTCCTGTGTGTCCTAAGGTCATTTGAATTAAGCTCAGAGGGCAACTTTGAAATTGGTTCCATCCTGCTAATAATTTTGCAGGAGGGTTTGAATGTTATGCTTCTAACAAGCCAGGCCTAATTTCCATGGTCGCCACTACACGACATTTGCAATCCTTGGTGACGATGCAAAGTGATTGACGTAAATGATGATCCAGATAACCCACAGAGATGCACTACTGAAGAGAAGGTTTTCTTGGGCTAGATTAATCTAGGGAAAGATGGCGCCATTGACCATCATTCGTCCTGGAAACTTGACTAAGCCTCAATGTTACTTCTGCTATGCAGAATTGAGATATTAAGTTTGGCACTTTTAAAATATGGCCCCAAATATTTTGCTATTTCTCCTTCTGAGAAGGGGTCTAAGTCCCCTCCCCTTGAATCTGGGTGAGTTTATAAGTGCTTCCATCAATGGTGGACTATCAAAACTGGGCTATAAAGGCCATGCTTTGCACCTGGTTCTTGTACAACATTTCCTCTCTGGACACTCTCTGGATGATCCTTCTTGGAGCCCAGACATGCTATGAGAAGCCCATGCCCACGGAATGGCCACGCAGAGATGATGTGGACAATAGTCCCAGCTGAACCCAGCTTTCAAGGCATCCCAGATCAGGTTCAGACATGTGAGAGAAGCCTTCAGATGCTACCAGCCTGCAACAATTCCAGTCTGCTCAGCTGAGGCCCCAGACACGGTGCAGCAGCAACAAGACATTCCCACTGAGTGCCGTCCAAATCCTACCCACAGAATCGGGGAGCATAATAAAAAGCGTTGTTGTTTTACAACATTAAGTTTAGAGCAGTTTGTTATACAACATGGAGAACGAGAATAGCAAGCTTTTAAAATTCCTCTCCCATTCTTAGTTGTTCAAATAATGTCTTACTTGCTCTTATCTTATTTATTATGAACTAAGAAGCCCCAAGGAATGTCAGAGGCATGGCGATAAAAAGATAAAAATGATTAAGAGATTCCTGGGGGTAGGGGTGGGGGTTGAGGAAGGACATGTGACATACCCACAGATGCTGATACATATCTCCTGGCTTTTGTGGTATGTGAAAGTAATTACAAATATGTGGACTTTACAAAGAACTTTTAGATGCATTTCACACAATTGAATTGTCTCGGCAATCTTACAAAGTGAGCATTATCATTATCATCATCATCTTTATTTTCCAGATTAAAGAACTGGGGTTCAGAGAGGTTAATGGCCTGGCTCAAAGACACACAGATGCTTGGGGGGCAGAGGGGACCAGAACGAACGTCCCCCGGCCTCCCATCCCTTGCTCTTCCTGGCACTGGTTGCTTTATGAGAAGTGAACTGCTGCCCCTTTGTGGCAGCTGGTCTCACTTCGGACACTGGGAAGCACCAACTTTGGTAGGAATACTGAAGGGCCCCTTTTGCTGACCTGGGGCCCCAAATAGCAGCCCTAGAGGGCACTCCTTAGGGATGGAAGGGTTAAAAAGAGGAATAATGTCTGAGTTTTTAATTTCTCTGGGAAGAGCAGAAAGACTTTAGAGGATTCTTTTTTTTTTTTTTTTTAAGATTTCTTTCTTTCTTTCTCTCTTTCTTTCTTTCTTTCTTTCTTTCTTTCTTTCTTTCTTTCTTTCTTTCTTTCTTTCTTTGACAGAGAGAGACACAGTGAGAGAAGGAACACAAGCAGGAGGAGTGGGAGAGGGAGAAACAGGCTCTGCACTGAGCAGGGAGCCCAATGTGGGGCTCAATCCCAGGACTCTGGGATCATGACCCAAGCCAAAGGCAGATGCCCAATGACTAAGCCACCCAGGTGCCCCGACTTTAGAGGATTCTTAGTGCAGACCTCATGCCTCAGTCCACTGTGTTTCATTTCTAGAAGCTCGATTTTTTAAAAAATTCCTTCCATGCCCCTGCTTCACATGTTCAGTCTTTCCTCCAGCTTCTTCAATATCTGAAATACAGTTATAATATCTGCTTTAATGTCCTTGTCGACTAATTCTATCATCTGTGTCATTCTGGGTCAGTTTCAATTGGCCCAGATGGGTTGCATTTTCTGCTTCTTCGTGTGCCTGGTAATTTTTAATTTGATGCCAGCCATTGTGAATATTATCTTGTTCGGTGCTGGATATTTTTGTATTTCTGTATTGCTGACCGTTGTTCTGAGACATGATTCCATTATCCATCCTTCCAAGTCTGGCTTTTAAGCCTTGGTAGGTGGGATCAGAGCTGCGTTTCAGGTAGGGTCCATTTTTCCCTGCTCTTGGGCACTGTTTCCTCTTCATCTCATGTTCATTGGTTAGTCCTCAGCTGAATATTTGAGAGGTACCCTCTGTAGGTCACTGAAATTCTCTCCCTGTACAGAGCTTTCCTTTCAGATTAGACAATGAATTAGCCCTATGAATTGTAGCTGCTCTGAATTCCCTAGACTCCCAGTCTCCTCAACTCATGGAGACCACTGGGATCTGCCCAGAGTTCCCCTCCCTGTACCACGGCCCAGAAATTTTCTTCAGGTAGTAATCTGGAGCAATTGTAGGGCTCACCTTATTTATTTTCTGTCTCTCAGGGATCATCGTCCTTTGTGATCTGATGTCCAATGTTTTAAGAGCTGTGTTTTGTTTATTTTTTTCAGATTTTAGTTATTTTGGGTATAGGAGTAATGGGAAACCCTGTTGTGTCTCCAACACTCATGAGATAACAAACACTTCCACTGATAGATGGCTGAAATTGGGCCACTATTTAGATACCAGTCCTGCTTAACTGTTTTCTTTCCCTCTGGAGCTCTGCCTTCAAGACTATTGAATGGCTTCTACTTGTAGGTCCTTTAAGTACTTCAGTCACCAGAATCCCTCTTGAATATTACTTGAGGCCAATTCACCCACTTTCCAATGCTGTTAGTATAGTTCGAATGTGTTGTGCACTTTATAGTTAAAATGCAAATGCTAATTCATGACTTCAGCAGGAGATTTTTTTTCTCTTCTTTTCTTTATTTGTATGTCAATTTTGACATTTCGGTGTTTGTTTCTGGGACCTTATGCTCTGATAAGTATTTATTATATGTTATACTTTGTGTCTATGGCTTATTGAGTTATACTGCTACCTGGCTTTGAAATCTTGTATCGGATGCAATGGTTACACAATTAAAATCTCTCTTATCCCTTGCATCAGAATCATTCACACTCCCACTGAACTTCGGTGGACTCCTCCTCACAACTCCCTGATGTAGTCACTTTCGTTGCAGGAATAGAGGCTCACTTACAGATGTCATGGGAGCTCTGGGGAAGGAAGAAGTGACCTTCCTGGAATCTGGAAATAATCCAAGGCAGCTCTTTGGCAGGAGCTCCTGGATTTTCTCTGAATGGCCCACCATCAATATGATTCCACCTCTTCCCATGGGTTGGTTGGTATCAGGTTGGATTCCCCGGGAGACATACTCTGAGATGGAGTTTTGAGGACAGAAAATTGGAGGGAGATGCCCTTAGGATCAGTTCCTGGGAGGGAAGGACACAGGACTAGGGAGAGGGAGAAGTTGAACATGGAGCCCACAGCACAAATCCTCAGCTCCCAGTGGGGAGCTCTGGGGCCGGGATGGCCCTTCTGAGTTGCCCTGAATTGAGGGAAGAGGGGCTGAGAATTTGTATGTCCCCATCCACTAGTCCTTGGGTGCAGGCTGGTCCTGGACAGGGTATGTCCCCATGGATGGGGTTCCCAAGGACAGTTCCTAGGGAGTGGCTCAGGTCATTGCCATCAGCCTCCAGTCCTCTCAGAAACTGGAGGAATGAGTGCTTCAAATAGGAAGCCACCACCTATGGGGTTTTGAAGTCCTAAGTAGTGATTTCAACTGTTTATTAGCTGTGAGAACTTGGGCAAAATCACTCATTCATCTGTTCATTCAACTGTTATTTTTGAAATGCCTACCATGTGTTTTAAGTTCAGAGGATAAAGAGGTGAGGTGGTCAAGTTCAAACAAAACCCAAGCCCTTATGGAACCTACAATCTTATTTTAAAAATTACATATTTAGGACTGTGTTCAAAATGACTGTAAAAAATAATAAAAATTACAGACTGTCTTAAGCAATATAAAGTAATATAAGTAACATAAGCTAATATGAAGGGCTTCTCAAACTTTCATGTGGAAACAAATCATCTGGGGATCTTGTTGAAATGCACATTATACTTCAATAGGTCTGGGGTGAGGCCAAGATGCTGCATTTCTGATAAGCTCCCAATTGA
This sequence comes from Potos flavus, assembly GCA_028534135.1. Taxonomy (NCBI): domain Eukaryota; kingdom Metazoa; phylum Chordata; class Mammalia; order Carnivora; family Procyonidae; genus Potos; species Potos flavus. The sequence continues at coordinate 73,120,067 of CM052898.1, read as the reverse complement.
TGCTGTGGCTGCTGGTCCACAGGCCACATTTAGAGAGTATCGAGGTTGGAAAGGACATAGGGTGGTCGAGGAGGGTCAGGTGGTGGTCTCCGTAAGGAGAGCATATTTGAACTGAGACCCAAAGAAGTGAATTACTTCATCTAAGTCCTAGCTTCCCCAACTATGAAATGGGAATAATGACAACAAAATCTGGCATGTAGTAGGCACTTATTAAATATTAATGATGAGTGCGGTTGTCGCAGAGCTCACTAAGACCCATCATGGTCGTTCTGCCTCCTCCTACCTCACAACCTTTCAGCTTTCAGTCCTGCTCATTGTTGCCATGTTCTTGCGCTTTTTTCTATTTTAAATCCCCAAGAATAGGGATTTGGTTGGCTCAGCTCTGTGTGAGCCAACTGCTGTAAGCCCAGCTACTTGGTAGGCTACCGATAGTCTGCCCATTGGCCATCCTCAGCTTTACTGCCCTTCACTGGTCCATCAGCTGCATCTGGAGGACAGTGGGGTCATGTGGTATGAACACAGCAGCTTAAGCTGCTCCCTGAGCGAAGGCTCTAGGCAGGCACTAAGGCTAGTGTTTAGTATGCATGCCCCCTTAGGTCACTGGTCCCATCTTACTGAGGCCCGCTATTCATGCCTTCATTTCTTCTAATGGACAGTGAGTTCCTTGAGGGTAGACACCTGTTTTTTTTTTGTTTTTTTTTTTTCCCCTGACATCTGGCAAAGCATTGGGCATACAATAGGAGCTTAATATTATGGGAGTTAACTGAGTAATATTATGGAGGCGCCATGTGGGCTGAGATGCCTTGGGGAAGGTTTGGAGGAGGCTGACAGGCAGAGGAGTTTGAAAGACAAGGAGGGTTTCAGTAGATGGACAGAATGCAGAGGGACACTTGCATAAGCAAAAGTTTGGTGGGTGAAAGACCAACATTTTACGGAAGACACAAACAATGTCTTGGTTATACGGAGACTGAACTAAATTTGAGCAGTGTTTTTTTTCCTGCTGCAGATATCATTGGCATTTTCTTTAGTCCTGGGTACCTCGCTCTTGTGTGCATGGGCACACACCATACAATAAAGAGAAAACATTCCATGAAGGCTTATTCTGCTCCAGCATTTACTGCACGAGCTGCAGATGTGGAGTAGTCCAAAGCCCAGAGGAATACAAACATAATGGGAGGCAGCTTGCCCAGAGGGTGGTTTTTTTGCAAGGGTTCACAGATCTTATTTTAAGGTTGAAGCCCCCCAGGTGTCCTTCCTCCTCTTTTCAACTGACAGTTGTGGTTGCGTGTGTGGCGCGGCTGGCCCTGGTGAACTGCCGGGAGGGCTTGAACAAACAGCCACTGTGGCTGTGGATTTCCTCTTGGCCCTGCCTGGAGGCAGCAGTTAGCACTGGGGAGTGTGGGGGCTGGAGGCTGGGGCCGGACTTTGAGTGGTGCTAATTCCGATTCTAGTTCCCTCATTTTCATAACTGTTGTGACAATTTTAGCTTCTCCCTTGGATATTAACACGGCCTGAGAAGAATTTTGGAGGGGGCAGCCCTTGCAAACTGGACAGCCCCTCTTTCCAGTGACTAGGACTCCCGACCGGTGGGCATGCCACTGTGTTGGTCTTTGCGATGCAGCTGAAGTTTCCTTCTCCCCTATCCCTGGAGAAAATTCTGCTTAAAGGAGGGATACAACTGAGAGGAGGCATGTGTAAGCTCTTCGAGATCATTCTATAACTGAAAATCTTTCCAGCTAATCTCTCTCCTCTTAATCTTTTGCCCTAAAATCCTTATTGCATACCTCGGCAGGTGAATTCCAACATTTTCATCATGTCAGTACCAAAATCTCCATGACTCCTTTCACTTCCAAGATAAAGTCTTTTCTTTTGCTCAAATTTAATTTTGTTTTCTCCAGTCTGACCCAAACTCTTGCCACCCCTGCATACTATTTTCTGTACACCAAGTCTCAAATGAGCCAGACTGGAGAACTCACTGATTCTGTATCCCACAGTTCCTATTTCTAGGTCTTTGCTTGTAAAGTTCCTTATGCCGGCCATGCATTCTCAAGTCCTATCTCTGAGTTCATTAGCTCTTCACGTCGAACTGAAGCCCCACTTCCTCCAGTCTCCCGGATGGCTCCACTCCCAAACCTCTCCAGTGTCTCCCAGGACCCTTCATGGCTGAATCTTAATTCGTGGCCCGTCTGGATTATTTGTCGATTTTTGATGTGCCTACACTCTGCTTCTTCAGCTAAGACTGTCAGCCTCTAGAGGGCAGGGACATTTGCCTATGGCACGATGAGAACATTCTAGTTTAAAGAGTTACTAGCAGCTTGTATGAGGAATGCTGTTGGTTACAAATAAATTTGTTGAAAGCAGACCTCGGAGGTCTCATGGTTGAAAATTCTAATAATACCAGACTATATATACTGGAAATTAATAAGTTGGCATATCAGTAGACTTTTCTCTCAGGCTGAGTTGTTCTCTATAGTTGGTGTGGTGTAGTGAGACTCCCCTCTCGGGGGGAGTCAACATACTAGACTCTCATCTCATCTCTGCTGCAAACGAGCTATGGTGTCTCTCATGAGTGACCCTGCTTCCCTGGGGCCCAGCTTCTTTAAGCTGTGAAAGTCAGAGAATATCATAATCCCAGTTGTGATAAAGAATTAATCAAGAAAGGGCAATGCCAGGGAGGCACATTTCTGTAAACGTTCAAGTTCAAACTTTTCTCTTTGTATTTCTCTATTGGTTTTCTCTCATTAGGATCACCTTCTATCTCTCTTTCTATCTTTCTTTCCTTTTTTCCCTTGAAGTGTCAGTAAATCTGATAATGATCTCACTTTCCTTTTATTCCTTCCCTTGTTCTAACCACACTTCAGCATGTTCTTCTAAGATAAACATTTCTCAGGCCATGAGTGCTGAGTGTTATACATGCAAAGCTCCAGCTCGCTTTGCTCCCAGAATCTTTGTTAAAAAGAAAGGAAGAAAGGAGGAAAGGAAGGAAGGAAGGAAGGAAGGTAGAAAGAAAGAAAGAGAGAAAGAAAGAAAGAAAGAAAGAAAGAAAGAAAGAGAAAGAAAGGAAGAAAGGAAGAAAAAGAAAGAAAAGAAAAGAAAGAAAGAAAGAAAGAAAGAAAGAAAGAAAGAAAAAAGAAAGAAAGAAAGAAAGAAATGAACTCAGCCTGAGAAAACATCTTTTCTTGTAATTAAACATTGCATTTCCACTCAAGAGTGCCAAGTGTTTAAAAAGCACGACCTCATTCATCTCTCATCCCCTGTCAGTTCATAGGCTATCTGGAGGTGGGGGTCTAAGGAAAATGCCCAGTATGCCACCCTGTTTTACAGAGTGAGGAATCAAGACCCGAGACCCCAGCAATTAGCCCTAGGGGTCCAGTGGGTCCCTTGCTAGTAGGAGAGCAGAACATGGGGTTCCTAGTTTCCAGCTGCTTCTACAACCACAGGCGTGGGGCAAGTTTGGGCAGGATCTTAAAGAGGCAAATTGATTCCTGTGAGCCAAGAAAGAGTGCTGCCCCTGGAAATTTAGAAAGGTGACGAGTGAATGCAGTATGTGCTCTGACTGGTGACAGGTGAAGGAAAAGAGGTTCATTCACCCAGAGACTTTTCCAGAACAAAGAAAAGGAAAAGCTCCATTGAGGCAAGACCAAAGGGAAGATTAAAATAATGATCCAGGCCTCCTTGAACTTTATTTATTGGTGTCCAACCCTAACCAAGCTGTATGATATGTGATCTGCTTCTAAGTTGGGAGCAAACTTTGCCTTGAGACCTGACTGGAGGTGGAAATATCAGAAAACGAATGAAGCTTAGGTTTCGGATCCCTCTTGGCACAGACCCCTTCCAAGACCCCGGGAGGGCCCTAGCCCTCAGTTCACGTGGCTCTATCTTTTGGTAAAACCTGCAAAGGTAAGATATTCTTTTTCTTAATGAGTCCCCCAAGTTGCACAAACTTTAGGACTCACAAAATCTGAATCTGGCCCTGAACCTGATGCCCTGTCCCCCCCAACATCATATCCATAGCTTTTGTGCCCCAGGAAACCCTCCCTCTTCCTAAATGGAGCTGAGCTCCCTGAAACTGCTTAACTATGTGTCTGCTCCGTGTCCTCAACACGCAGTTGCAATTCCTGGTCCTAAGGAAGGAAGCTAGCCCTCGTTGAGCGCTTCTTATGGAACCAATGCCTTCATTAACGCCACCTAAGTCCAAACTTTCCATGTCTTACTTTTTCAAAGCTGGGGAATAGGTTCAGGGAGGTCTGGTAACTTGGTGAAGGTCACATGGTTTGAAAGCGGCCCAGCCTCAATGGCAACTTATTCTTGTTGCATAAGCAGGAATAGCTGGAAGGAATAAAAGGGGATTCTGAGGTAAAGGGAAAGTTCTTTCCTTTTTGCTTGAGCCTCTTTTCTTTGTTTTTGTTTTTGTGTTTCCTGATCCCTTTCTCTCTTCTTTCTGCAATGGCGATCAATGCGTGTTCACGGAGCGTGTGGTTTCTGCAAGGTCTTGGGATAGGCATCCAAGGATGGGAAAGTCAGTTCCTAGTATTTTAAAAAGAGGGAACAAGGCGTGCCTGGGTGGATCAGTTGGTTAAGCATCTGTCTTTGGCTCAGGTCATGATCTCAGGGTCCTGGGATCAAACCCCACATGGGGCTCTCTGCTCAGTGGGGAGCCTGCTTCTCCCTCTCTCTCCCCCCTGCTTGTGTTCTCTTTCTCTCACTATCTCTCTCTCTCTCTCAAATAAATAAATAAAATCATTAAAAAAATAAAAAAGGGAGCCACATAACCACACAAATCATTGGAACATCAGGCAGTAGAGAGATACATAGTGCTAATGGGGGCACAGCTGGAGGTGGAGGAGAAAGGCAAACACCACAGGTGATCTGAGCTTCAGATAATAGGAGGATGAAGGCAGCTGGGGAACATGTGCATGGAGCCTGTGACGAGAGCCCAAAGGAAAGAAGAAAACATACACATAAGTAGTATTGTCTTTAGACCTAGGCAAGGGGGGCAGGGCAGGTCAAATCCCAGCTTCCCAATTTGCTAGTTATGTAACCTTGGACACATTGTCTAGCTTCTCTGAACCTAGTTTTCTCATCTGTGAGATGCAGAGGATGCTCAAATTCTCACAGCCTTGTTCTGAAGATCACATGAGGTAACCTATGTCAGGCCTGACACTATTGGCTTTTATTATAATCTGTTGTTATTATTCCTCTAATAAGAGGGAATTTGGTAGCCATGGAGTCTTTTGAAGAATACTGATTTTAGTGGGTTTCTGAAGAAAACAGTGCTGAAGGAGTGAGTAAACATCACATGTAGGAAGCTACTGAGGAAATGAAAGGAACGAGTAGCCCAGTGCACTTTCTCCAGCTGGTCGTGGGCAAATTCTGACCAAATCCCGCTGAACCACCAAAAGGGTCCTTACCAGACCAGGGTTACCTGCACTAATGAGCCACACACAGCGCTTCTCTTCCGCTTCCAGGCAGAGAGATCTCGTTAATGCTATAGAGGGAATCTTCCAGAAAATGCCACATTCAACATCAGCACACCTGCTTCATACACCCTGAGCTCCAAATGGAGAAAACAAGCAAAAAAATTGATTTAAATTATGCAGGTGGAGGGTAATTAAATATTGATATAATAATTATTAAATTATGCAGGTGTAGGATAGGTTTATGTGAAACTTCTGGAATCGCTGCAGGAGGGGTATAGACAATGAAAAACCCTGCATGGGGCTCTGAGCTGGAAGACAATGCTGTGAAGTTATGGTTGAACTGGGCAGCCGGTTAGCTTCGCATTCATCTGTAGGTGGATAGCTCTCTGGATGAGTTCATCCAAACCAAGGGCAAGCTTCCCCCAAATGGCCTGAGCGCATAAAAGAGAAAGCACCTCTGATCAGGCAGTGCTAAGAATTAAAAGAAAACATAGAAAAGGAAAATGGCAGAAGCCTCTTGAATCCTCTTATTTTCCTGTAAAACTATCATCTGAAACGGCAACACCACCAACAAACTTATTTTCATCTCTAAAGTAACGGTCATGATTTCGAAGCCAGAAAGAAATAGCTCTGCCATGAGCAAATGGTGGAGAGGAAAGCGTGAGGCAAGGTTTGAGGGGCCGTGAGGTGGAGGCATCCCAGGTCTGGACCAGAAATGGGTTTGTCGACAGTGGCCGAGATAGGCACACTTGCCACAGCGAGCTAGTTTGTTGGAGGAAAAATTCTAGTTCCAAGGCAGTGAATTTTTATGTTTGACCATTTTGTCACTTGTGTCACTAAAAAAGAATGGGCCAGATGGTGGTCTCTAGTATGTTTTTCACAGTGTGGCGTCTGCAGAGGGGTTTACCCTAGCTGGCCATTAACAATCAGTCTGAACAGCTTAAATGAGAGTCCAATGTTGAAAGGCAAGAAAGCCAAATGCTGAAATGTTCTTTAATTTCAAATCTCGGATGAACTTAAATGTTCAGTTTTAAAAGCCACAGTGACAGTCCTAGCCAATGGATGAAAGGATAACTTCAAGTATCTGTTTAAATAAACCATCCCCCCCGCCCCCTTCTCTCGCCATAAAATGTGAAAAAAATTACGGTTAAACCAAAGAGGTCTCATGTGTAGGCATTCAACGTTCTGACTTTGGTCTTGTGAGTTTTGACTTTGGGTGAGTCAGTGTAGTTTGGAGGTTCTCACACTTAAGCAAGCTTCAGAACCACCTGGGGGACTTGTTAAAACACAGATTGCTGGGCCCCATCTGCAGGATTTCTAATTTAGTAGAAATTTGCATTTCGCAAAATTCCCAGGTAGAAGTTCCCAACTTCCCAGCATGTTCTCTGCTGATCGTATGGGGACCACACACGTTTTCATCACTATACTAAAACATCTTCTGGCTCAGTTGAGCTCTTAAATTTTTTTTTTTTGAAGCTATAAATTCTTTTGAGAATCTAATGAAAGCCATGGACTTTTCCTCAGAAAAAATATACAGCTAAACATAAATGCTTGTCATTTTAGAGACTTTATCCCAAGGGGATTCCAAAAGTGTCTGAATAAAAGCTCTTATCCTATCTAGAGCAAGGGTCAGCAAACTTTTTCTGTAAATGTCCAGATAGTAAATATTTTAGGCTTTATGGACCACACAGTCTCAACTCTGCCACTGTAGTGGGAAAACAGCCAGAGACAGTATGCAAATGAATGGGCATGGCTGTTCTCCAAAAACCCTGGTGGTGGGCAGTATTTGGCCCAAGGGCTGTAGTTTGCCAACCCCTGGTCCAGAGCATGGATTTTAGAACCAGATATACCTACATTATTAGCTGTGCAACCTTGGGGTCAATCCTTAAACTACTTCAGCTTTGTTTTCCTCATCTGTGAAATGGGGAGGGGGGGTGATGAATCTTGCTCTAAAGTCTTGTGTTGAGAATGAACTGAGATAATCCACCCAAGGTTCCAGGCATTTCCCTTAAGTGTTATTATTTTTAAATTTAACTGTATGAATAATAGTAAATAAATAAATGCTAGTGTGCAAGCCCGATATGAATCATGGAGGTGTCACACCATATTAGTTCTTGTTGTCATTATTATTGTCAGGCAGAGAAGGTGCATGGGAATTAGCCGAGTACAAACGAAGAACTGGGAATGTGGGATTTTGTTCTAGAATTGCGAAACAAGAGGAATGAAGGTCTAGTAAGGTCTTATGTGTCCTAGCCACTGTCTTTTCTCTACACGCTCATTGGGTCCCCTGTGTTACTGGCACCCGGCTCTTCTCTTAGTCCATATGATCTTCAGATAAACTCTTTCTTTTCTGGAATGTTCTTTCTCCTCCTTACCCCATCCTTCAAGGCCTCTGTTTATGTGTTACTTTCTCAGAAGGTAGGTCAAACAGGACGTTGTTCTTTTCCCTTGTAAGTTATTAGACTTTGTACTTATTTACTCGTTTATTTATTAGATTTTTGAAAGTCTTCCCTGTTAGGACTGTAGGCTCCTTGCGGTCTGGACCATTCCTGTTCTGGTCATCACTGTGTATCTGGAGTTTAGCACCAGGCATGGTGCTTTGTAAATGCTCAAGAAATAGTTGATGAGTGAATGAACCAATTTTATCCAAGGTTATTCTTGGCTCAAAGCAACATAATGAAAGTTTACCTTTGGTGCCTTTTATCAGTGCTCCTGTCTCTAGGTGTGGGTGTGGAAGGTGAGGGTGCAAGGGTGGGGACCTCTCTGATTCAGGCTGTTCTATGCCTTCTGCTGCCTTCTGTGGCCTTTCATGATCAAGTTCCCCTCCATAAGCTGAGCTCCTCAGTGTCCTCTCCCAACTGTCACATGAAGCCAAACCTCAAAGCAGTTCCACTCTGCGGTGACAGACCTTTGCCTCCAGAAGCAGTTGGTTTTAATGGAGAACTCTGGGGTTGCAAAGCCAGAGCAGAACTCTTGCATGGTTGACCTCGAGGCTGAGGTGGATGGATGGATGGGATAGATTATGGAAGAGGAGTCATGCCTGGAAGCCTTCAAATCTCAGCCCAGTGTCAGCAGTCCCTTCTGAAGCAGCATCAGGGCAGATGCTTGCACATGAAAGAGGCATTCGCTCTTCCTACAGGAAAACCGCATTTAATTCTCCAAATATACTGATCTAAAATGCACTATGTAAGTGACATTGATTTAGCGGCTGCTGTTACCGCCTGCTGCTCCTTTCTTCCTTCCTTCCTTCCCTCCTTTCCTTTCCTTTCCTTTCCTATCCTTTCCTTTCCTTTCCTTTCCTTTCCTTTCCTTTCCTTTCCTTTCCTTTCCTTTCTTTCCCGCCTTTTTCTTTCTTTTTCTTCCTTCCTTCCTCCCTTCCTTCCTTCCTTTCTCTCTTTCCTTCCTTTCCTTCCTTCCCTTCTCCTTCCTTTCTCCTTCCCTCCTCCCTTCCTTCCTTCCTTCCTTCCTTCCTTCCTTCCTTCCTTCCTTCCTTTTTCCTTCCTTCCTCTAATGACTTAAGCTCCTAATCCTAGTTATAATGGAGAAAGAGAAAGATACAAAGAGTAATCTGACTAACAATGGCTGCAAGTCTATTGATAAACTCTTGAGCTCTTCAAGCTGCCTCGTTGAGTAGGGCCAAAATCCTGTACGAAGAGAACTAAGCTTAAAATTTAGTCCATCAGCAATGAGGGTGGCATGTGTAACAGATCTGGGGTGCCATGTCCCATCTCCTAGATTCATCCCTTATATCAGCAATAGCGTTGATAGATAGTGCTAACAGGATCCCCTTCAGCTCTAGCCATGTAGTGACCCACTTTTATGCCTGATGTGTTTCTTCAAAGCTGGGGGAGACTTGAGGAGCTTGGCTATCTCAGTAGCTTAAGTGTCTGACCTTGATCTCAGCTCATGTCTCAGTCTCAGGGTTGTGAGTTCAAGCCCTACGTTGGGCTCCACTTCTGGGCATGGAGCCTACTTAAAAAAAAAAAAAAAAAAAGGCTGAGAGACCCTATTCAGCCAGTATGTAGAGATAGCTTGGAAGGAAAGGGGAATTAACCCAGCAGGGCCAAACCTCAACCAATGGGCTATAGGAGCTAGTGCCCTAGACTCCTCTGAACAGGGGATCCTGGGAAGCATTTTGTGTTCTTCAGAGGTCCCGGGGGAGTTGAGACCCACTGCCTGCAACAGCAACCTCAACGACCCATCTTTATAGTCTTTCCTTTTCCTATTCTCACTGCTTTCACCCCTTCGCTCCTGTCTGTGTGTGTTTGTTCGTTCTGTTTTGGTGATGGGGGGACACCTCCCATATAAACTACTTGCCTCCAAGCCCTTTCTTAGCCTCAGCTTTTGGAAGAATCTAAACTAAGGCAAGGGGTGATTTCCTAGTGATGCCATGAACTTAAAATAGTTTTACCTAAAAGGTGGTGACTTGCTTTTTTTTTTCATTGAAGACAAAAGTGAAGGAAATGACTTTGAATGAAAATATATGGGATGTAGAAGGCAGGGGCATCCATTTCCTGGAGAGAAGCCTCTGGGCCAGCACTATCCAAAAGGGGAGCCACTCACCACACGTAGTTAGTGACTTCAGTGTGGCTAGTGTGAGTGAGAAGCTGAATTTTTCATTTAATTTAAATTTACTGAAATAACTACATGTGCCTAGTGGCTATTGGACTGGACTGGACTTCACGGCTTTAGACATTATAAGAAAAAACTCCCTCTGGAGGTTTAAAAAGTAAATTATATGGCTGACTCTACTGGTTACCTAACATCTATTCATGCAGAATCCTGATTTTATTCAGTATGCTACTGTCCCCAGTTAAAAAACATGAACAAAACCTGATTTTCCCAGACTTTCTTGCAGCTGTGCATGGTCACAGGAGCTTCCCTTCCCATATAAAACAGTCTGGAACAAAGAAGGAGTCCTGCTCTTTGCCTTTCCCCTGTCCCTTGTCTTTCTGCCTGATCATACACCATGCAGTCATCTTACCATCAGCAGGGAGAGAGCTGCCTATAAGTTGGATGAAGCCTGAGTCTTAAGGCCTCCCTCAATTTGCTGCCCCAGCCTGGCCCCCTGACCTCCAGACCAGAGTGACGGAGGCCAGTAAAATCCTGATGATACTTGTAGCAGAATGCAACCCATCTGGCATAGATTATTGTAACAGATTCTGCTTGAAAGTAGATTAATACTAATGTGTTGTACTTTTTTACTAGAGATTGGGAAATCATGGGACTGATTATAAAGCTCTGTCTAGGTATTGCTTGGAAAACTTGAAAAATGAGTATAGACTTTGGCCATAAACTAGAAAATGTGATCTTCTCTGGGCATTTGTTCAGATGATACCAACGAGTAAGAGTCAGTGACAGTACCTTGGAATAATACAGAGCCACTCTTTCTAAGGCTTTATGAGATGTCTCTAGATGGCTGAAACAGCCTCAGAGCCATTCAGGATGGCTTTGCGCTGGTGGGGTTGGGGCCCCTGGGTGGGGCTAACACACTACACATTCTTGACACAGAATGGGGCCTAGAGCAGAAGCCCACACCCATTTCACCTCCAGTGATGATGGACAATGCTGCTGAAAAGTTGCCTAGCCCCCTTATAATCCATTTTCAAGCATTTGGTGACTATTTGGGGACCAAGTCTATTTCTTTCCACCATTTAGATCATCAAGTAACCACAATACACAATACACATAGACAGGAAAAAAGATGCTTCACTCTCCCAGGCTTTCACTGAATAAAGAAATTTTTGAACTGAGCTCCTTAAAATATCAATGCTCCATATTACTCCCCAGATACAGATATAAATCTTTATAATGGTGCACTTTACAAGCAGCACTCTGGAGTCTTTTCTGATTGGTAATCACAGTGTTTCCTTATTAATACTGTAAAAAATGTAAAAGGCATAAACATTTTGCAATCTATCTGTTCTTTCTGTGCGGGCATACATCAGGGGCTGCTTTAAGCATTCCTAATGGTTCACCCATCACATTTTTTATGAGTTTATATGGGAAGAAAATTGTACCAGAAAACTGAATTCAATGACTGCCATTCTATGAATAAATTCTGTTATCTTTGATACTCTGGGTATAATAAAAACATACAAAAGTTAAATTTCAGCATCCTTGCAGAGTTATGTCAACTGTTTTTAATGTCAATAAGACACTGCTATTTCAACCAATGTCTTTTCCCCTCCAAAAAATACTGCTTGATTTTCAGGTTATGTTTTCATTAAAACAACTTGTTTTTAACAGCGAGATGCTGTGCATGTTTGCTAATTTATGTATACTACAAAGCCTGATCAAAATGAAGAGTTATAATTTTAAGACGTGGAGCTCGGTAAAAAACCGTCTATACTTGGGATGAAAGATTAAAATAAAAGTCAGGTGTCCATAAAATGCATTTTATATAAGTTAGATCAGAAAACGTCTTGGAAGAGTAACTTTGATCAAGCGGACTCTTAGATATATATTTGTATTTATACACATCCCCCCCCCCCCCGTGATTAAAGGGCGTATTTTACATTGTATTCTATAGGTATATTCTGTAAGTAAGATTTTGGTCTTTCTGACCATCTGGGAGATTTCTATCTCAAAAAAATGCAACGATCTAAATACTTTGGGTAGATTTTCCTGAACTGTTCAATTTCAATGTTTGCAAGTTGATGTACTGTGCTTCCTCGATATGATAACAAATTCTAAGTGACTTCTTTATATTATGGAGAGCCTGAAGCTCAAACAATTTCCCCGAAGTAGTGACCCACAGGCTCTCACCTACCCATCTGAACGTCTGTCATTTTCCTTTTGGGAGGGATTTTTGCCTCTGAAAGGTCCAACTTATCCAAGTGGCCATCTTCTTATTAATGGATTAATTGTTAAGATTTAGGAAAATTGAAATAAAAATCTCAAAGATATTCAGAACTTTCAAAGCTCTGAAAACCCTCCGCTGCTTGCACTCCCATCACCTGGAATATCCTAATGAGTCTGTACCTATAAGCTACAAACCAAAGAAGATATTGCAGGTGCCTGCCAGAGATGTGGCCTCATCCCTGGATTTTTGTGAGCCTCCAGACTTAGTTGTGACATTTATGACCTCAGGGGTTCTTACCTTCTCTTAAGTTTTGCCTCAAGGGAGGTAGAGACCTTGCAGAGCCTTATTCCCCAGCCTCAGGCTAACTCTTAACCTTTCTGCAAAAAGGACAAGGAGGAAATGATTTAGACAAAAGTACTTTGTAAGGTATATAAAACAAAATTTATTCCTAGGTCTAGTCGAGTAGGAATAGAATTCCTTTTCTGGAAATAAACAGGTAATTGAAGTAAAAGTGACTTCTTGGCCTAAATATGTGTCAGAGGACCTCAATTCTCTATTCGCCTGTGGAAACAGCTTCCTATCTTGGCCATAAGCAGAGATTTCCCAGAAATCTCCCAGAAAAATTAGAGTCCTAGAAAGGCTTCAGGAACAGGCCCATTAGGTGGGCTGATGGTGTTTCAATAGACCCACCCTAACTTCTTTTAGGGCATTCGCTGGTTTATTTTCATGATTGGGCTAAAGCATCTTTTCCGGAGGTACCTAGTCAGATGACTCCATCTGAGAAAATGAGTGTTTTGTTTTCTTTTAAAAGTGCACATGAAGATGCTTATTTGCGAAGCAAATTCCAGCATTGGCATCCTTGGAGGTTAATCCCGATTAATAGGTGCTTGGTGATATAATTTTGGCTCTTACTTGAGATGGAGATTCTGGCCTCTAGCCACCCTGCAATTATTACCAAGCTCAGGGCATACCTTGTGGGCACCCCTGTATGGAGGAGATGGCTCATTTGGATGGCATAAACAACACCTTGTAACCAGGAAACACTTGCTAAGCATCTCCTCTTCCAGAATTTCACGATCATCTCTCTCATTTTCCCATGTCCATTAGCACCACGCACAGGAGTTTTGTTCTGCTTTTGTATAACATTTACTAAAGTTTTTCCTTGCTCTGGAGTGATGGTGAGCACTTAGGAGAAAGTGGAATCAACAATGCTTGAGTGTTCTCATCCTGGAGGAGCTAAGTTGACACCGCCACGGAAGTGATCACACTTAAACACGCATTGAACCAATTGGGACCAGAATGTGGATAGCTATTTGTCTTTAGAGTTATATCTTTACTATTTTAATTTGATAAGAAGAAACAACTTTAAACAATGTTTCTATCAGCTTCTGGGAAATGTACATTCTCTCAAGGTATAACAGCCTGTGGGAGTTTGAGGTTGAAGTATAAGAACTTCCATGAGGGTTTTCAAGATGGCAGTCAGCCCTATTAGTTATTTCAAATTTCACTGGAAACCACTGGCATGTAGATTTGCACAAATGGCAGCTTCTTACATAGACCACAATAATAAAGGGCCAAGGCAATTGAAGGAGTCAGAGGCAGCTTGAGCTTTTGGCTTCAACCCAAGACTCTTCTACCTTCTGATTCATAAAATCACCTGTGAAGGACTTTGAGAATCTGGCCTCATTTTTGAACACATGAGAGAAGTGAAGTATTTACTAAGCACTTTTCTGCATGTGGAGAGTCCAGAGTTAGATGCTGTGAGGATAAAGGAACCTCAGGATATAGATCTTTTCGCTAAAGAAATTCATAACCTAGTTGGAGAGTTAGTGTCAGGTTTTACTTAGATACCAGTGGGTTGGCATCCAACATGCAATTGTGATTTCAGAGACACCAAAAGGATTCCAAATATTTCATCTATACCAAGACTTAAGGCAACTCTAACTCCAACCTCAACTCAATACTAACTCTGCCAAAAATTAGTAGATTTCTCATAGTAAGTACTTTGAACATGCTGGGCATTGTGATATATTCTTCATCTATGTGATGTTATTTAATTCTGACCTGTATTCGGCTTTGACCTGCTTTATTTTTTGTGCCGGTTCATGCACAACTTCTAAGTGACCTCTTGCACAGCCTTGAGGTGAGATGGATGGCCACTGAAGCCACTGAATAGAGGCCCTGGGTTTGTAACTACATGTCCCCAAGGCCATCCAGAGAGCTTTAATGCAAAGCTCCTACATGTTTTGAAGATCTGAATGCTGTGACCAGCAACGAATCTGAGGTGACCTCCTAGGATACGAGAATGCCCCATTCCATTCCCTCAGTCCCCAAAAGGCCTCCTGCTACCCTGAGGAATTTTAAAGAGTAAAAATTTCTCTAATAATAGTCTCAACATGTCTCTTCTACGTCTGCAGCTTATTGAGCAGATGGGCTTCAAGATCCCACTATCTTTTAAGGGCTCTCGTGTTGTAGGCTCTGTGTGGTGAGAAAGAGAATTCTTACAAGAGCTGACTTGGATTTCCAGTAAATTCTGGGTGCCTGTCTGTACTTCTACAAAGAAGTAGGGGGAACTTCTGTTTCCCATCTCTGAAGTCTCAGCACAGGTTGAGAGTATTAGCTTTTCAAACACCTTTAAGTCAAGGCTACCGGTACGTTCCTTTAACCTGGCTTTTCCCGAACAACAGATTGTTTCAGGAAAAGAATTTGTGAAATGTGACCAGAATTATTTTTTTATTGGGTGGTGAGGAGAACCTACCTAAATATGTGCCAAAGTAGATCGTATAGCTGCTTCTGCAACTCCTCCTTTTGTTTTTGTTGTTTCTATTAAAATATGGGGAGACACTAAGTATTCATCAGTGTGACATGGAAAAAGCACCCCAGAAAATGTACTTTTTAAAGTCCGAATATTGGTTGACTGCCATACGCCCCTTCTCATACATTTTTTTCCTCTTTTATAAGGGTTTGTTTATTTATTTGAGAGAGAGAGAGAAAGAGAGAGTGGGGGGGGCGATGGGAGATGGAGCGGAAGAGAATATCAAGCAGACTCTGCTAAGCGTGGAGCTCAACGCGGGGCTCAATTCCACCACCCTGAGATCATGATGTGAGCCGAAATCAAGAGTCAGATGCCCACCCACTGAGCCACCCACGTGCCCTTTCATACATTTTTTTTTTCCTTCTTAAACAACCTGGAAAGAATCATTTAAGTTAACTGAGGCTCACATGAAATGACTAACAGGTCAACTTCATACCTCAGCCTCTCATGCTCCTCCCATTAACAGTTGTCCTCTTTTAAAGTTTTCTTTCCACAAATCTTAGGAATATTAGACAGTGTGAGAATACATGAAAAAAATTATTTTAATTTTTCCAGATTTATTGAGATATAACTGACATATAACATTGTGTAAGTTTAAGGCGTACAACATGTTGATTTGATACACATATATTACAATATGATTATCACAATAATCGCTGTAGCATTAGATAACATCTCTTTCATGTCACATAATTACCATTTCTTTTTTTTTTTGTGGTGAGAACATTTAAGATCTACTCTCTTAGCAACTTTCAAGTGTGTAATACAGTATTGTTAACTATGATTGCAGTGCTGTGTGCATTCGATACCCAGAATTTCTTCATCTTCTAACTAGAAGTTTGTACCCTTTGACCCACATCTCCCCATCACTACCAACTCCATGACCACCGCCCCCTCCCCCCCCACCCCCACTGCTGGCCCTGGTAACCACCATCCTACTCCCAGTTTCTATTTCACAAATAAGTGATATCATGCAGTATTTATCTTTCTCTGACTTACTTCACTCAGCATAATGCCCACAAATTTCATCCATGATGCTGCGAAAGGCAGACAGGATTTCCTTTTTTATGGATTTCCTTTCCGATGGACTCTTAGGCTGCTTCCATATCTTGGCCTTATGACTAATGCTGCAATAAACATGGGAATGCAGATATCTTTTCAACATTCTTTTTTCATTTTCTTTGGATGTATACCCAGAAGAAGGATTGCTGGATCATATGGTAATTCTATTTTTAATTTTTGAGGAAACTCCATATTGTTTTCTATAGTGACTGCACCAGTTTGCATTCCCACCCATAGTGCACGGGGGTTCAAAAAAAATTATTATAGCCTTAAAATAGGTGCCTCTTTTCTTCATTTCCCCTTTCTCATTTAGCACCTTTAAAGGGAGATGGTATGAGTCCTAGGAAGAATATAGAATGTGTTCAAGACAACTGGGACACAACACTACTCATTTGTGTCCACTACAATGCATCAAAAGGAACTTAGAAGAAACCTGATATAAATGTTAATATTAATATCGCTCCCCTATGGAATCATGAGCAGAATTAAATGGTTTAGCTAAGTATCAGTGCCAGAATCGGACCTATCATTTGGCAAAAAGTCAGTGACAAGAGTTGATTAGTTGCAGCTAATCATTGGTGTGCTAGTAAAGGAGGGGTGAGTGTAAAGTGAGGGTCTCGGAAGCCTAACTTGTGACATTGGTCAATTTCTGAGGTGTAAATACCCTCATCAGGACTGATTTCAAGGTATCAATGGTTTAACAATGGACTCACGCAATTCCTGCAAATTTAACAATTAGCTTTCATAAGCTGGTATGATCCGGCTTCAGCATGCCACCACGGCTTCTCTCTGAGAACTGAGAGACCCTGCCTCTGGGAAAAGATATCCAAGGTACCCTTCCTTCTTGTACCTGCCCAGGATTTCCCCTAATGAGGGGGTGATGCTGGTCTCATCCATCACATTTTCCTCTAAAATGGCTGGTGATTAAGGAAAGCCTCTTTTTTTTTTTTTTTTTTTTTGCCTTTTTAAAACAGCTTTTTTGAGATATAAGTGACATTAAAAAACCCCTTTCAAGGAAATCTCCCAAGTATGCAGAACTTTGTGTGAGGAAAATAAGACACTGAAAATGCTTATACAAATCCAAGATGCCAGTTTATCAGAGGGATGGATAAAAAACAGATTAAAAATAATGCCAAAACTCATACAAATCAGTAGCAAAACACCAAATAACCCAATTAAAAAGGAGGCATAGGACTCGAATAGACATTTCTCTGAGGAAGACATACAAATGGCCATCAGTTACATGAAAAGATACTCAACATTACTAATCATCACGGAACTACAAATCAAAACCACAGTGAGGTATCACCTCATAGTTATTGGGATGGCTATTCTCAAAAAGACAAGAAATATCAAGTGTTGGCAAGGATGTGGAGAAAAGGGAACAGTTGTGCACTGTTGGTGGGAATGTAAATTGGTGCAGCTACTGTGGAAAATAGTTTGGAGGTTCCTCAAGAAATTAAAAATAGAACTACCCTATGATCCAGCAATCCCACTTCTGGGTATATAATCAAAGGAAATGAAAAGAAGATAGCAAAGAGATACCTGCACTCTCATGTTCACTGCAGTATTATTCACAATGGCCAAGATGTGCAAACAATGTAAGTGTCCAATACTGAATGAATGGATAAAAGTGATGTGGAATATGTATACAATGGAATACCATTCGGCCATAAGAAAGAAGGAAATCCCACCATTTGTGACAATATGGATGAATCTGGAGGGCATTATGCTAAATGAAGTAAGTCAGATAGAGAAAGACAAATACTGCATGTTATCACTTATACGTGGAATTTGAAAAAAAAAAAAAAAGTCAGACTCAGAAACACAGAGTAGAAAACTGCTTGCTAAAGGCTGAGGGATGAAGGGTATAAGATAAATAAGGTCTGAGGATCTAATGTATAATATGGTGACTATAGTTGATTACACCGTATTGTACAATTGAAATTTACTGACTAGGATCTTAAATTTTCTCACCAAAATGAAATGAACAAAACTTTACGTCAAAAAAAAAAAAAAAGAAAGAAAGAAAAGAAAAGAAATAATGCCCAAAGAGCTTACAGTTTCAATTTATTGATTGTACACAAGATGTGGTTAAATGATGTCCTATATCTTAGGATAAAATAATTAGGAGATTCCAAGTTGGGCATATTTTGGTCTGCAAACAGGCAGGTATTGTTGTGGAGGTGAGGGTGTGCTTTGATTCATCTTCAGTGGCCAGCATCACTTGGAGAGGAAAAGCCAGGGTCACATGGAGGTATGTGTTTCAGATGTGGTCAGCAGAATCTTTGGCTGTATTGCTGTGGCTATTTCTCCTTTCCATGGTGTTTTGGGATGCCTGGTCTAAGTTTGTCTTCCATGGTTGAGTTCACAGAATCATAATATCATAATATTGGGAAAGGCTTCTAGGTCAGTACAGAAATATCTTTCTCAATTTCCTTGACATGTGCTCATTTGCTTGGGCTCGAAGGCCACCAATGAAAGGGACACTCAACTTCTGAGGCCCCTGCTTACATTTTCAGGCCACTCTATTTGCTAGAAAATTCTTCAGGCAGAGTAGGATCTTTATCTCTGCAGCTACTTTTGGTTCTTCTCTGGACACAGAGGACCTAAGATGGACACACAGCTCTAAGAGTTGTCAGAGGCATTTCAAATTCAGTTCCACAACATTTCCTGCGTGTTTGCCATGGCTAAGATTCACAGACGCACAGGCCTCATTTCTGTCCTTGAGAAGTTCAAAGTCTGGCAACCTAGAAAGGTTCATAAACAGAGAACTTAATTCTATTCTAGCATTCTGTAACATGAACTTCCCTTGTCCTAGCAATTGTCCTTCCTTCCCCCCTGCCCTGTGCTGATGACAGGACCTTCCATGTTTTAACATAAGCTCATCATTGTGACGAACAAAATTGGTTGGTCTGGGGGAGGGTCTCTGACCAAATCGCACTAATCAC
The DNA here is from genome assembly GCA_028534135.1 of Potos flavus. Taxonomy (NCBI): domain Eukaryota; kingdom Metazoa; phylum Chordata; class Mammalia; order Carnivora; family Procyonidae; genus Potos; species Potos flavus. Next base: position 73,101,014 of record CM052898.1, on the reverse strand, counting down.
AGCGTTCTGCCCTCACTGGTGTTAAAAGAACAAAATTCGACTGAATAAATTTTAAAGCCCGTATTGGCTTTATTCAGTGATTCATGAATTGGGCAGCATCCCATCTAGCAGACAGAAAGGAGCTCTAACGAGCTGTACAAAATGAAAGACTTTTATAGGCAGAAGGAGATGGGACACGGAAGTTATACTAGCAAAGAGCTGATTATTTGTGGCAAGGTCACCTTCGTTTAAGGGATGGCAGGGGTCTATCAAGCAGACTACCTTGCTAGAACTGGCCGGGTAATTCCAGATAGACTGCTTTAAGATCCCATTCCTGGGGGAAGCTGAAACTATAATTAAGTTAGGTGTTAGGTCTCAGTTTGGTGACATGGGGCTTAGCATGAGTGACTCCATTTTGAACTCAATGTCTCTATTTCGAACACTGGCCAATGCTGAGTAGTCCAGGCATAGGCTCATGATCACAGCTGGTCACTCAGAGTTCTTCCTTGGGATTTTAAAGCTTGCTATCAGAAAGGATATAATACAGTCTCTCTCTAATGACTGTGTCCCTAATGACTGCACAACCCTGCAGCTGCTGTAGCCATGGCCTCTGCCATTCTGCAGTGAGAAAGAGTGAGGCAGATGGGCTGGGAGAAGGAGGCATGAGAGATGGAGAGAGGGTCCTGGCAATGTTCCATTTCATGCTTCCAGTTCCTCTTGAGACCCATCTCCATCTCTGCTGGTCACCTGTCCACTCCTTTCTTTGACTCACTGATTGAGCACATTCTCCTTGTTGTAAGCTTACGTGAGTTTGGTTTCTGGGGTATTTTTGGGGGGGGGGGAGGGAGGCAGGTGGAGAAGGCTAAATAAAGGGATTAGAGAGCAGTGTTGATGCCCCCAACCCAGCCCCTTTGGTGGAGAAAAACTTGTCTCGGGCACATAGTGAAGAAATAAGCTGAGTATCAAAGAGGGAAAAGCTTGTGTTTCCTTGGAAGACGTTTGGATGGGGGTCAGTGAGAGGTGGAGAATGATAAGGCAGGAATTCAGGTGGGGGCGAGAAGGCTGTTGAGTGGAAATTGTTTTCTTGGTGAGATGTTTATATTCACCACTGCTTCTTGGGGACATCTTGTCTGTTTACTCTGGGTCTACTGCTAAAGCAGTTAACTTCTGGGTGGTTCTGTAAAGTCTAAATAGGGATGGAGCCCTGTCTTTGTCTGTTAATAGAGAGTTTACTGTATGCCTGACACTCACAGACACTTATAAATAAATACATAATTATGTATATTACGTATGTACTTTCCATTGCATTTACATATAAAGCTCATAATATTATTGGACAGTTGGGAATTGTTATCCACATTTTATACATGAGAACCAGAGATTACAAAGGTCAATATGTTGTCTGAGGCTCACACACCTACAGAGAGACAGTTGGGATGGGAACGCAGCTTCTGACCCCAAACTATACTGTATGTCCCTTTCTTCCTAGAGAGAGATTCTGGTCCCTAAGGTTTGAGGTTTGCTGTGGCAATAATTCTCTAGTAGTGTGGTCTGGAGATTGCGTTCCCTGGGAAAGACTGGATTCACCCTGGCCCTCCCTGGAACTCAGCCTTTGTCCCCAGAGCAAGGGAGGTGTGAATGGTTCAGGGCAGGTCTTCGCTCTGGCAAAAGCCCAGCACTCAGCAGGTTGAACCAGAGTCCTACAGCCAGGTGCGTCCGGCCTGAGTCACCACGCCGGGCCAGGTGAGGCTCAGAGGTGGCACCTGCCTGTGGTTGGCAAGACTTCTGAGAGGGCTGCCTAATCCCAAATAATAATAATGACAACAATAGTGGTGATAATGGAGGGCTTTAGGTACGCGAAGTGTGGTTCAGTCCTAAAAGGTCCAGGAACTCTACAAAAGGTCCTGATGAGTATTATTATCTCCTGAGAGAGGTACAGGTTTACCTTGTGGGCAAATTCCATGTGGTGAGGTAAAACACCCGAAAGATAATGAGAGCAGCAAATAGCCAGTACTAATGCCAATACGCAGGAAAAAGGATAGGCAGAAAGCCATTTTTGGGGAATCAGGGTTAGTTCAGAGGGAGCTTTTCTCTTTGGACATGAATTATCAGCAGCAAATGACAGAGTGCAAGCTCAGGTTTTAAGACAAAGCAATGAGCACTGCATGGGAGGCCATTTGCTCTGCATGTGGGGTCTGCAGGTTGCACACTCGAGATTGTCTGGGGGCTGGAAGGCAATGGGAGTGAAGGAAAATGCTCAAGTGAAGGGCAGCCATATTGCAAGTAAAAGGAGATAAGGATGACAAATAGCAATCTATGTTTGGCTCTAGTATTGTGGGATGATAAGGAGTGGTGGGGACTGTGGCAAACTAATAAAACAACACATGCCCCTGCTGAAAGGGACAGCTCCACTCAGATCCAACCAAAGCTGGCCTCATGGTGTCAGGTCTTCCGATTTTGGAAAGAAACTGGAAATCTAAATTTTTGTGGAAAAGATCTTGAATTTGAAATATTGGTAACTGATATGAACATTTTCAAATGCTGTTGGCCAATAGCCTGGCTCATTGGGTTTCTCGTGGAAGATAACTCTTCAATTATTTCAAATTTGTAAGAAGTTTAGCCTCATACTACACATGGAGTTGGATGAGACAGAGTTGGCCCGTTGTGTACCCCAATCCCAATCTGCACCCCTAAGGTTATGAAGGTAGCCAGTGGGAAGGAGGGGGGATATTCCAGACTCATGTGTGTCGGGACACCGTACGAAATGTGGGCTGGATGGCGCTGTCATGCCAGGTGTGGCCATGATTGTAGTCAGACGAGAATAAAAACAAATTCTTGGGGCGCCTGGGTGGCTCAGTGGGTTAAAGTCTCTGCCTTCGGCTCAGGTCATGATCTCAGGGTCCTGGGATCCAGCCCCACATCAGGCTCTCTGCTCGGCAAGGAGCCTGCTTCCCCCCCTCTCTCTGCCTGCCTCTCTGCCTACTTGTGATCTCTCTCTGTCAAATAAATAAAAAATAAAATCTTTAAAAAAACCCCCCAAAAACACAAAAATATTGGTGGAAGCATAGGCTAGTGAGGGTGAGATCCAGCAGGGCTAGTGGAGATAAAAGGAAACTAGGACAAAATTTTATCCCTTTTAGCCTCCCTGTCCCTTTCTTTCTCCTTACTGCCCTCCCCTCCCTTTCCCTGCCTCCCTCCCTCTCTCCTCCCCTCCCTTCTTTATTTCCTTCCTTCCACAGATTCACTGCCTACTAACACTGTGTCAGGAGCTTTACCAAGCTATGAGAATACCATCTATGCATTAAATTACATTTCTGACTTCTAAAAAAAATATATCATGTGAAATAGCTATGCAGATTTTTACCAAATTTGGAGGTAAGTTTGACAAGATTTGACATTATACTAACTGTGTAAATATTTCTTGAAGGAAATCATCTCAGTGAGACACATAGTCAACCCCCAGAGCGGCAGAAACTGAACACTGAAAAGAGGTCTAATGTTTTGCAAGGACATGAGACCCACCAGACGCCTGAGGTGCTTTGAGCAGAGACTACAAATAGTAGATTCAAATCTGATCCCTGAACTGAAAGTCACAAGGGAAACATCTGTTACTGGCAATGTCAACTCTGTATAGGTGCTTCTGGGTCAGTAGCAGCAACAGGTGTTCATTTAATGAAGTTAATGACCTTTCCTAGCAATATGGCCCAGGCTGCTAGGGATGCATAAGGGTCAGCTCTTACTCTAAAACTTCACTTAAAGCGTGGTCCATGGATAGCAGTGTCAGCATCACCTGGGAGCCTGTTAGAAACACAGACTCTTGGCTGCACCACACACCTACTTCCTTCCAACAGTATCTCCACATGTGCATATTAAAGTTTGAGCACTCTAAAGCAGGAGTTATAAACCCTGCAATCATCTGTAGAGCTAAAAATACTAATGCTCCCCTTTCCCCAGCTCCTACCACGAAGAGGCTCTGTTAATTAGTCTAGGAGAGGGTCTGGGCAATAGAAACTTTCGAATCCTCTCCCTGAGGTGCAGCCTGGTTTGAGAACCACTGATTGTTAACAATGCTAATTCTTGGGCCCTACCTTAGACCTAATTGATCAGAATCTGTGTCTTCAGAAGCCTTGTAGGCGTGATTCTCATGTTTATGTTTGAGAACCACAGTCCCAAAGGATCATAATCTATGGTGGAAAGACAGGAAAAACAGGTCATTTCTATGCAGTGGGATGAGGGCCCAGACAAGGGCAAGCCCACATTCTCCAGTGGGGGACATCCAGCCTAGGGGCAGAAGAATGCAGGAAGGTCTTCTGTACGAGGTGACAGACATCTAGAGGGATGTGTGGAACCTCATCTGGTACAGAGATGGGAAAGAAAAGAGCATTCCAAGGAAAGGAAAAGCAGGTGCAATGTCCCTGAGGTGGGAGCACATAGCTCATCTGAGGACCTGAGAATCATTCAATTTGGCTGAAAGATGGGGTGCTGAGGGGTAAAAATAAGCTATAGGTAGGAAATAGGTAACAAAAGACCTTGTGTGTGGTGTTCAGGAGTTTTGACTCTATCCTGGGTGGGGTTTTGGTGGGAAAGTATTAGAAAGATCACTGTGGTTGTCATATGGACAATGGATGGGGGCAGCCCTCGGGAGGCAGGAGACTAGTTAGATGGTCATGGTAGTTCAGACACAGGATCATATACCATCAACCAGTGAGTTTTTACTGAGAATATACTACACAAATAATTGTATGGGACACAGTAGGCAACTTTTGACCTCAAGGGTCTTTGTTGGATTGTCAACACAAGTAGATCATCCAATTCAACCAGTCAATTTGACTTAATTAACATGCATTACAGAGAGGCAATGTGCCCAGGGACAGGGAAATGCAGTGATCAATAAGCCATGGTGGCTGTCATCAAGGAGCTTATAGTGTCTTGGAGGAGGCAGATATCATACATGGTATACAGTACAAATGTTGTTATGGACCAGTAAATTAATTGGTAATGGACACCAGGCCACTGATTTACCCAGCCTCATCCTTTTGCTTGGCTCATCCAGCCAACTACAATCTTGTGTGGCAGCATTATCTTTATTCTCATTTCACAGGTGAGAAAACTGAGGTTCAGAGAGGTTATGCATTTGTTCAGAATCCCAGAACTGGTGAAATAGCAGAGATGGGATTTTTGTTCCAGGCCTTCTAGGCTCATCATATCATATTTTGATGATTATCATGTTTCTCAGACTTCATTTATCCTTTTGGATGTTTACCATAATTTTGCAAGCCTGCACTATTATTTACTTTGTATTTTACAGATTCATTTTTCTTTTTTTTTTTTTAAGATTTTTATTTATTTATTTGACGGAGAGAGAGATCACAAGTAGGTAGAGAGGCAGGCAGAGAGAGAGGGGCAAGCAGACTCCCTGATGAGCAGAGAGCCCGATGCGGGGCTCGATCCCAGGACCCTGAGATCATGACCTGAGCCGAAGGCAGAGGCTTTAACCCACTGAGCCACCCAGGTGCCCCAGATTCATTTTTCATGTTAAATAATTTGTTCTAAAACAGAAGACCCTATGAATATAATGCATAGAAAGATAGCATCACTTGCCACAAATAGGTAATAATTGTAAAATTAAATACATCAGACACAAACCAATGGTATAAATCTAGGGGCATACTGGCCAATGCTTTAAGCCTGAGGTCTGCTTTCTCTCTGCTAAAAAAAGAAACCTGCAGGTGTTAAGAGATGTTAAAGACCTGGCACCAACCTGACACCAAGCTTTGACTTCCCACGAGGCTCTAAAGATAACCGAGCCTTTTGGAAATAACTTTCTCACTATGAGATTTCATCTTATTTAATGGTATCCGTCTATCACCTCAAATCATTGCATGTCATCCACAGGGCAGACACTGTGAAGGGTCCCATTCTTCCCTTTTTTCCTTTTTGTAAGATAACGATCTTCCCTGTCATAACCCTCCACCCCCACCGCATCAGGTCATTAAAGGCATTCCTTCTTGGTGGATAAAGGAGAGTGAACCTTTGGGAGAAGACCATAGGGTAGAGAGATAGCTGGTGATGTTTCAGTCTTGGGGAAATATAACTGTGATAAACAGTGATGATCTTCCTGTTAACCCTTCCCATCAGGGTTAGATTTTGCTTTGTCCTCAGCATGTGCTTTACTATTTCTCTCCTTTGTGGGGCCACTTCAGCCTTGATCTCATGTTTCTATCTCTCATGCGCAAATTCATATACCCTCCTTCACTTTGCTAATCATGTTTAATGATATTTTTATGTTGTTACAAAACAAAGTAATATTTAGGATGCAGAGGACTTCAGAGGGGCCTCAAGCTCCATGATCCCAGGGGATTGAGACCATGGGCATGGAAGCTGGCCGAGAGGGGAGGTTGTCAGCTGGTTTCTAGAGATCTCTAGATCCTGGAGCACTGGCCACTCACGTGGAGTGACCAAAGAATGAGTCTTTTGGATTCATAGGTTTCAGAGCTGTGTGAAAAGTTTGAGAGTATAAAACTCCACTTCCAATGAGCAGGGCCTGAGGAAGTTCTCTACATTGCATTTAGATCTCCATGCATGTTGGGGGTTCTCAATCCCTTGAGAATGGGCTTCTACCTTGATCATTTCCCCCTGACTGAAGAATGTGCATGAGTGGGAACTTGTCATAGAAATGCTACCCACCTGAGTGATGTATTTGTTGACCTAGCTCTGTATATACCTAATCCGTGCATCAGCTGGGACATTGCTTTTATTTGAATCAAACAACTTATGTTAAATACCCTACTTTAATGATCATGATTATCATGATTTATCATATACTTTTTAGCATCCTGATAATAGGAACTCTTTCAAAATTCAGGAGATTATCACTTGAGTCTGCTTTGCCAGTGATTTATTTCTGTCAATATACCAGTGAGAGGTGAACATTTTGTTTATATGACTCACACTGGGAATTTACAAAGAGCAAAAGACCCCCTATCAAACATGACTGCAAGTAAAAACATATCTAAGCACACATAACTTTGCATGGAAGATTAAAAAAGGAAGAAAATTGAGTGTAAGACCAAGTCTTGAATTTCTCTGAATTTTAGTAATGACCCTCCATGAGGTCTGATCTTCAAAATTTGAGTTTGCACAAAATAAAAAGTCATCTAGAATCTTTTTAAAAATAGCTTTTAAAATCTCATTTAAATAAAAGACAGAAAATCTGATTTCTTTCTAGACTATCTTTCCAGAAAATACACATTTATTGTAGGCATGTACTAGAGATATTAAGTATACAAAATTATGAGGCATAATCACTGCTCTCAGGAAACTTATAATTCTCCAAGGGAAACAGAAATAAAAACTATGATAAAAGCAGACTAGAGGAATTGAAATGTGATAGGTGAAACCAGGGGCTGGACAATTCATTTTATAACAGCTGGCAGACAGAAGGGCTATCGAAGAGGTGGCATTTAAGTTTATTCTTGATGGGTGCATAGGATTTTGCAAAGAGTGGGGATAGGTTCGAGGCAGAGGGAACAATGGGACCAAAGACAGAGGTAAGAATTTGCATACCTGCTTGGTAGATGGGAGTGATGATGGGAGCGTTGTGCCTACTTGAGGGAGAATGACAGAGAATAAGGATGGAAAGGTGGGTAAGAGCTCGATTATGAAGTTCTCTGAATGATTTTTGGATTTCCCTGGGCTGGTCATGGACAGCCAGCATAGATTCTTAAGCAGGAGAGTGACTATGATGGAAAATTTTGATTTAGAAAGCCAGGGAAGAAGATCATGTAAGAGGCTTTTTATATTACCCTAGGTAAAATTATCTTTTATCTCTTTCATAATTTCATCTTATGCTGATTCTGTTCTCTCTCTCTTTTTTCTTCTAGTAAATATACTGAAAAAAAGATCTTTATTTTTGGTGAGTTCCAATGAATGAAATCCTAAAACATAGAGGAAGGAATGAGAAAGGGCTGTCTTCATTTTGGATTTCTGGTTTTTATTTTTTCAGTATGTGGGACACGGAAGTAGGGGAAAGAGAAAGAGGGAAGAAAGCTATATATGTCATAATTTGTTCCTCCAAGAAGGTAGTTTTTTTTTCCTCTCTTGTGAGTCTCTTCAGATCAAATTAAGCGTAAAAATATTCTAATTGAGCTGGGCTGGACTAAAGATGGATCCTTATCTTCGTACAATTACATGGTGTAATCTATGTTTCCAATTATACCATTCTTTCTTCCAAGAGGAAGAGACTGAGCTTGTAAATAGACTCTCAGTCCTGCTCAGAAAGAAGTGTGTGTGGCTGGGATTATGAAAGAGAGAAGAAATATGCTAGCATAAATGCGTATGACTCCCAGTGCCTTTAAAGACATGACATTCCTGCCTGTGAGGAGTGGAAGGAAGGTGGGGAGACTGATAGACCCATTGATGGGGATGGGGGAACTTTATCTGTAAAATAGAAGACGAGGGTGATGGCTGTTTTTTTTTAACATGAGCTTTTGCTCAGGTCACTGGTGGAGCCACAGGAGCCATGGTGGTGAGGGTAGAGGGGGAACGAACTGTTCTAAAGAGGCCAGGGTCCTCAGAAGAGCCCGCTGCATAATGGAAGCTTGGCTTTCTTTCAAGGGAGACCCATCCAGGGGTGGCACCTTCTTGTTCAATCTCACCCCACACTTCCTTCTCCCCCTCCCCCTCCACATGCTTTTCCCCCTCTGAATTAGAAATGAGAAACACAGACTGTAGTTGTCAGTCTTGAACTTTTAATTTTCAGGTCTGGTCTTGAACAAGTCGTAAGAAAAACAAATTGTAAGAATTATAATACTTTTCCTTCTAGCCTTGTCTTTTTTTTTTTTTTTTCCTGGTTTCAGATTTCCCTCTAGAATATTTTTATCTGAGCTCCCAGGGGAGGCACATTGACACTGTGGGAAACACTCCATTTTCTCTTATATAGTAGGAGGATACTCAATTGTCAGTTAAAAAAAATAACGATCTGTAGCCGATTAAAGAACTGAGAGAGCCTTACACGTTGAGTCTTTTAAGTGGGTAATTCCTTTAACCGGGTAATTCTTCTAAGCGGGTAATTCCTTTAAGCAGGACCCTTCATAGCCCTGTAAAACTGAAGACCATCTAGGAACTCTTGAACTGTTTCAAATTGTTTTCAAATGGGTCTGAATGCTGTTGAGAAATGCATAATTTACGACCTTAACACTTGATTAGGTGTTAAACGACTGTCGGGAGAGATGTCCTTGGTAATCCAGTTATCATCTAGACTCTAATTATCACTTCGCAGGAGAAGTAAGGCTGGGTAATTGAGAACCAAAATTCTTAAAGGGCTTGAAGTGGCCATTTTCTTATGCAGTTAAGCAAATTATTTCTCTACCTAGAAGGTGTCTAATTGGTACCAACTGATGAGAAGGAAGAAATGGTGTTATGACTTTCAGGAGTGACTTAGTCAGGGGGCTCCAGCCAAGGAAACAGAAAGTTGCACCGAGTACTAACGGATTTCTCCTATTTAAAAATTTCGCTTTATTTAAAGTATATATTAAAGGAGGGAGAAAAGAGAAAGCAGGAGACAGCCAAGAGAAGACAGAATGTAATTAAGAGCTGATGGCCTTACCTCTCCCTTGTCTGTCATTACTAAGGATTTTTCTCAGATGAGACCCAATTTCACCTTGTGTTAGTTCCCATTGATCACTATAAATTATTTAAGCCACAAATGCTATGCCATCCATTAAACCAGGAATGGGGATAATGGGCCAAAATCTGCCTGAGAGAAGGGTCCCACTCTCAGCGAATTCAATAGGAAATGAATATAAGAGGTAACAGGTAGAGGGATTCCATTCTGTATCTTTTCCTTTGACCAGCCCTCCTCCTCCTTCACACCCCCAGTCTCCTATACAGAGCACCTCTACGTGTGTAAACATCCACAGTTAGTAGTGTAGACATAAAAATGGGACTCTAAGAAGTGACCCTTATTTCCAGCAGGGTCCACTCTAGACAGTGATGGATAGGGTTAGGATATAAAGGAGGCTAATAATCAACACCTCTTTCTTCTCATTCCAAATGTGGGACAAATGGATAGATGCTGGAGAGTAGGAAATCAGATCGCCTTGATTACTAATAACATTGATTGGAGAATGTGGGTTAGACCTGTGGCCAATGAGTTTGCCCATTCATCAGTGAAATCAGCACTTATCTCTGGTCACTGGCGCTGTTGGCCAACTACAGGCATTTGCCATGATGAGGGAGCGGGAGGCCATCCCCATGGCAGACAGCAGATTAGAAAGCATGTTTTTTGGACAGGTTGGCTCCAAAAGAGGCTCTTCTGAACTCTAATCAGATAATCACAGGCTACCATGAGGAGAGTGAGCTGGAGGAGGAAACTAGATGGTCTCTCTAGCTCAAGTCCTTTTACATAGAAGCAAGAAGCTCCTTCCTGAGAGGCCTTGAATGGGATGTTAAATGGAGACTAAACTTGTATCTGGTAAATGACATGCTTAATCCACTGCTTTTTATGGGTTTGAGGTTAGTAGCGCAATTCTATGCAATGTTCTGAAAAATAAAACTGGCCACATCCTGAAGAGCTCAGAGAGCTAAAAATGCACAGAACCACCACAATCTAGAGTCACTATCCTATCCCAGGAATGCAGAAAGTACGTAGTCTATCCCTGATTGGTAGGTGTCAATCTGGCCCATCACGTGTATAATAAACAGAAAATGATGGCAAAATTTAAGCCTATACTTTCCAGGTTCTTCTGACCTTATTTTTTTTCTTGATAGCATTTTTTTGAATGACAACACATGAAACACATGTTTATCATAGAATATTTAGAACATACTTAAAATATAAAGAAGAAAATAAAAGCCAACTCGATCCCATCATCCAAAGGTATCATTGATACCATTTAGGGTTTGTTTTTTTTAAAATCCTATATATAAGGTGATGGATGTCAACTAAAGTTATTGTGGTATTCATTTCATGATATATATGCACATCAAGTCATTATATTGTACACTTAAACTTATATGATGCTTTATGTCAATTACACTTCAATAAAAACTGGAAAAAAATCAAATGAAATTCTCTCTCTACACATACATACATACATACCTACATACAATCTTCCCACAGAATTCCTCTTACACTCTGTATGGACTTTTGTATTCTGATTTTTCCCTTATTATATACTGAATAATTTTTCATGTCATCAAGTTGACTTAAAAATAGGATTTCATTGGCTCCATAGCAGTTTGTTTAACCTGCTCCTTCCTGGGTATATAGATTATTTCCCACTTCCTTTTCTGCAGACATCTTTCTTGTATATAAGTATTTATGTGCTTCTCTGAATATTTCTTAGCACAGAGTCATTAGGACTGAGGGTTTGAACATCTTATGGCAGGGCTATGCTAGTAAGCGTCTAATAACAGGCTTACGGTGGTGGAAAAAAGCCTTGATTTGCAGCATTTGCCAATTTCTGTTGTGTAAATACTCCTTCCGAAGCTGATTTCAAGCTACCAGCAGTTTAGCCCCTACCTTGAAAAATTCCCGAAACATTAACCGTTGGCTCTGGTGAGCTAGCACAACAGCACAAGGCTTTCAATGCATATTTTGCCTTTTCTCTCCAGAGGGGTCATACTGAATTTCATCCCTCTCACAGTATGTGAGATGGCCTATTTAGATCCTGTGTGGGGTCTGGCTGCCCCAGGTGGGCCAGCAGCTGAGGCGGAAGGTAAGTGAACCCAGAGTTCTTGTACTCTGAAGGCTCCAGTGACACCCCAGATGACATGTTGGAGAAACAACGTTTCCTTCTAAAAGAGATATTCCACAAATACAAACGTGGTAAAAGGAGAAAAAATTAAACTTGGGATTTGTTTTAGATTTTATGTAAGACCAAGTCCAAATATTTGCTAACCAAAATAGTCTCTCTGTGACTTTTCTATCCTTCATATTGATGCAATGCTATTAAATATGACATTTAATCATCTTGTATATGCAGAGAAATATGGCTTCATGTAATATTGCTGGAGCATGGTAATTCCCAAAGAGCTGTAGCCCTGGCTTAGCCTCTAACTCTGTGGCCTTAAGTGCATCTCCTGCATTTTCTGTTGATCCTTTGTATGAAATCCAGAGGGAGCCTTAACGTGTAGATCTGATTCTGCCACTCTTTCATTCAGTACCTTCTTTGAATGAGTTCCCTGTGTTGGCGTTGGGATAAAATATCGCATTCCTTGTGTGGTTCACAATATTATCTGGGACAGCAGACAAACTCTGAAATAACTTCCAACACACATCTGTCAGCAAAGTCTAACATCTCTGCCTTCAAAATATGTCCAGAAGCTGAATATACTTCTATGTGTGACGCTCACCCGAATCACCTCCAACAGATCTCCTTGCCTCTCCTCTTGTCCCTCGTTGCTCCACTAAGAGCAGCCAGAGTGATCCTCTTTAAATGCAACTGCTCCTGTCACACCTCTGCTCAGACCCCCAGTGGCTCCCATCAACTCCTGTGTGTCATAAATCCAGGGAGATCTTTCAGGAACAAGACTGCTTCAAGTCTAGCAAATTCATCTTGGATAATTACCCACTGTTATCAAAGCCATGAGATCTAGCTACAGTTGTGTGGTTTTAAAAAGAACGACAACGGTTTCACCCTTTGTACTTGGCCCATACTAGTACTCCATGTTCAAAGCACTTTTCCTGACACAGAGGAACTATTTGTTGCACAATGTAAATGTTGAATGGATGGATGGATGGATGTATCAGAAAATGTGAGATTAATATACAGCTTGACTACATGGTTTGAACTGAATAAGAGAATGAAAGTTCTGTGGTCAGATTATTTAGATAGGACTCTGAAAATAATTCACTCAGACTATGATCTAAGCTATTTCTAAACTAAACTATGTTAGGTAACATTTTCTGCAGATGTGAAACTTTATGAGCTTGGCTGAAAATGATTGTGAAGGATGAGAATTAAACCACATGATATAATGAGAGAAAGAAGTCAAAGGGTCTGGCCTAGGCAACTTGTAGTCGAGGTTGCCATCTTGTGAGGTGGGAAAGCTGCAAGAGAATAAAACTCTTAGCAGGGGGATTAGGAGTGTAGAACATTTCTATTCTAAATCATCAGCAGGATCCAATTGAAGAAATAATACTAAGTTTAGCAAATATCTCAGAAATTATACAAACTATGTTGAATGTTGGCTTCGATATGACTGTGGGTGGAGACAAAGAACATTCTATGATTTTACCCCTTCTCAGTATGGGCTAACTGAGGTAGTTGTGCAGGAGATCATCACCCAGTGTGCATTAGATTCCGTGCTGGCCCTTGGTTCTGAATTATTCTTTGCCATTCTCTGCTCTGTATCACAGAAGAACTAATAATTGTAGGCTGTGTTTTCCTGGGTTCCCAAAGCAGAGGGCTTTTGGCCATGCTGGTCCTGGAGGCTCTCACAAGGGACTAGAGCATGAAAGGAGGAGGGCAAAGTCAGGATAAATCTCCTCTCTCTGTCTGACCTGTGTAGCATCGCTAGTGGTGGCTGAATGCCCTCCATGGGACCAGCTCCCCATGGACGGCCTTCTGTGGTCTGGCCTCTCTCCTTGTCCCTGGGCTCTGGTACCACTACCTCCTCCCTTTGACCCTCCAGCCTCGGGGGTCTCTAGCTTCCTGCAGCTGCTGATCTCTGGGTTGCTCTCCTGTCCCTGTTTGGTTTCTCAGTTTATGTTTAGAGTGGTTTCTGTTTGCCTGGTTGGCTCCCACAGATTGATTCCTTTAGTGAAACAAAGAGAGAATCTGGGGGTCATAATTTGGTGCATCACTTATTTCAAGGGCATTTGAGCATTTGACTTGAGTTTATCCTCTACGCTTGCCTTGTCTGTGACCCTATTATCTATCTGGGCGAGGTGGGTTACAGGTTTAGTATTGATCTGGCCCTCATGCATTTTTTATCCACTACTCAGAACCAAAAGGGGACAATAGTCTTAGAACAAAACCACTCCTCTGATTCTTGAATGTCTTCTCTGCTGTCCCCATCCTGCTTGGATACTCTTCATGAGACACTCACTAATTTCCAAGGTTTACCATTACATCTTGAGATAATTCTGTTATAACTTTTAATTTTTTGATAGAACACTTTATGTTGACAAACCCAACTCAAAATAGCTTGAAGAAGAAAGTAGCGTTTATTGGCTCCTTAAATTGATCAACCCAGAGGGAATGTTTAGGTGAGGCTTTACTTTGGGCTCAGATGTTGTGTCTTTGGTCCAGTTTTCATTTTATTTTCCTCTCTCCATTTCTTAGCCTATCTTCTTCAGGGTTGTCTCCGTCCTGAAGTAGGCTCACCTTGTAGCCTAAAGATGGCTTTCAGTAGCTCACCAACACTCCAGCAAATCCTGGAATGGAGTCTCCCTGGCCTTAACTGATTTATGTGCCATCCCTCACTGGTTTGCTTTGGTCATGTTTCCATCTCTGATTGGTCTGCCTTGGGTCCTGCTCTCATGCCTGAACTAATTCCTGAGGCTGGGTGAATGACATACACTGATAGGCCGAAGAAAATACACAGTAGATGGGATACCCTGATTTTTCTTTTTTTTTCTTTTCTCTTTTCTTTCTTTCTTTCTTTCTTTCTTCCTTTCTTTCTTTCTTTCTTTCTTTCTTTCTTTCTTTCTTTCTTTCTTTCTTCCTTCCTTCCTTCCTTCCTTCCTTCCTTCCTTCCTTTCTTTCTTTCTTTCTTTCTTTCTTTCTTTCTTTCTTTCTTTCTTTCTTTCTT
>CM052898.1:73003169-73085775 GCA_028534135.1 Potos flavus | reverse complement strand
GAGCGGTTTCCTAAAACAATGCACAATTAGAACTGAAACTATTCCACCAAATGTGGAGGACAAGGTTATCAATATAAAAAAACATGTATTGGATCCCCCTGAGAAATGCAGTCAAAATTTCATTTGATAATTTCATCACTTCACTTTGCAAAATGGTAACTGTGGCAACTGAAAGATACTGTAAAGGTCCGTCCCTCCTGATACACCTCTAGTATGTGGCAGGTTGTTTATTCCCTATTCTTTTTCTTTTAGGCCAATGAACAGTTACATTGAACAAAGCTTCCCTTCTTCCCCCTCCTCTTTTCTACTTCCTTTTCTTTTTTCTTTTGGTTTGGCAGGTGCCTAGATATTTATCTTTGCACAGGACAATGAAACAGCTGATTACCTGGTAAAAGTAACAAAATCCCACATTCAACTCAAAAAAAAAAAAAAAAAAAAGGAAAGTCAACAGTGATTCGCTTAATCCCATTCTTACTATTAAATCCTAGTTAATTAATTGTAAATTGAAAAGAAAGTACAGAAGTCTTAGTTTATATGGTTAAGTGTCATAATAGCAAGGGAGACTAGACAGAATTTTATTTTATTTTATTATTGTTTTTAAATTTTACTTACTTTAGCATGTGTGTGTGTTTGTCTTTTTTGCCAGAGTAAACTCTTATTTTTTAAGCCTCAAGAGACCATGGGAGGTTTGAAGGGGCTGTTGTTCTGGCAGAGTTTACCTGTTGAGGGGTTTTTTTTTTTTATGTTAATCACTTACACCAAATAATTCTGAGATGGCTTCTTTTTTTTTTTTTTTTTAAGATTTTATTTATTTGACAGAGAGAGAAAGATCACAAGTAGGTAGGGAGGCAGGCAGAGGGAGAGGGAGAGCAGGCTCCCTGCCAAGCAGACAGTCCGATGTGGGGCTCGATCCCAGGACCCTGAGATCATGACCTGAGCCGAAGGCAGAGGCTTTAACCCACTGAGCCACCCAGGCGCCCCCTGAGATGACTTCTTAAAGTGACTTGAAAACCACTGTGACAACAATAAGAGATGCCCAAAGCTGCTGTCAGATTCAGTTTCAACTGCTTCTCCAGCATAATGACTGGGGGAATGTTTCAGTTAGCTGCTATAGCCTAATAACCCCCTTCAAAATGTAGTAGCTAAAATAACAACCATTTATTATTCCTGACAAGTCAGTGTATCTGCTCCGTGGATTCATTGATTGGGGCTGGACTGGGTCTGTCTCGGCGGCGCTCACATGTGTCCCTGTGGTCAGCTGGAGGGCTGGCTGGGACTGGCGGGTTTAGGATGGCCATGGTGGGGATGACTCAGCTTGACTCCATATGGTCTCTTACTCTTCTAGCAAGATAGTCTGAACTTGCTCACATGGCAGTGGCAGAGTTCCCAAAGAGAGTAGAAGTCTCTTGAGTCAAGGAAGTCTCTTGAGGCCTAGGATCTGAATTGGAACATTATCAGGTTGATGTTATTCTATTGGTAAAAACAAGCCCAATTCAGGAGGAGGGGCTATAAATAATGCCTCAAGTGGAAGGAGTTACAAACTCCCACGGGATGCAGGAGGGAAAGAATTAGAGCCATATTTACATCCACCTACCCTAGAAAACTTGAGTATGCTTAGCTTACATGGTAAACACCTTATTTTTAGGGGGGGAAGTAATATAAAAATACACATTATGTGTGAAAGAAGTTCCCAGACCCAATTTAGAAACAATCTGGTTTATTAAAATAGAAGCATCCTCCCCCCCCAATCCATTTTTAGAAAACTAAAAAACTCATTTCTACCATTTGTTGACTTCACCACTCCATGTAAAGAGAGAAACCTTTACAGTTAACTATTTTTTTGTTTTGATTATACTTGTATGACTTTTGGCTTTGTTTATTAGTATATTACTGTGCAGTTTAGATTTTTCATACTATGGGAACATTTTCTATTCTGAGTTTGCTTTTAAGTATCTGAAAAGGAATTGCTACCTATAGTAGAATACTTGAAACTATTGTGTGTAAAGAAAAGTATGATTCAATTATTTGCTTTTTCAAGAAATACCAGTTGAGTGAGTCCCTCCTGAGCGTTAGAAGCTGGGCTAGGGGCTCAGAATACAGTGGAGAACCACACAAACAAAATCCCTCCCTCATGGGGCTTGCATTTTAGTGGTGGGACAGACAGGAAGCAAGCAAACAAGGACTGGTTGTGGTAAGCAGTAAGAAGGCTAACGCAGGGCATTGCAGAGGTCCCTTTAAACAGAGACAGTTCCTTCTTCCTTTATAGGGGAGAAGCAGAGGTGAAAATGAAGTGGAGATTACCTTACGGGAAAGAAGGCACTCATTCAGGGGACCAGGGGAAGAAATGTCCAGAGCAGAGCAGACCTTGATGAGGCCTGAAGATGTCACCATGTGGTGTTTGAGGAACACAAGTCCGGTGTAGCAGGCACAGTCCCTACCCTGTCCAGATCCATTCGGATTCATAGCCTCTGAGTGTGCTTTCTTTCCTAGTACCAGCACCTGCATCTCTTCGATACATAGCTGCCTTCAGGCGGACAGAATTCACTTTTCTTGCAAGTCCCAAGAGCTGAAAGTTCTGGGAATGTATATACCCCACAGGGCAGCCCTTTACTGATGACTGATGGGCGTTGGGGTGTAAATTCCCCAGCTCCCTTACCCCAGTGGGAGCACCTCCTCAGATCTCCTCTGCAGAACCGAGCCAAAGTTGTCCTCATTGGGACTTTGCTTCATTTCTTACCCTCACTTGCTTTCCTTTCTTTCCTGGGCCCACTTCCTTATTCTCCTCCTGGTTTTTCCTGGAACACTTTCTAATAAGTGGCTCTCACATGAATTCTCCTCTCTGGAGATGATTTCGAGGTACTTAACCCCAGGCAGCCAGTAAGACTGCAGCACAGTGACGGAAGAAGGAAGCACGAGAGAAGGTTCCAGAGACAGATGGATCAGGCAAGGTGTTGCAGTCACAGTACAAGCAGGGGAATGAATGACATAACCTAATTTACCTTTTAAAAAGATCAATCTGTTTGCTAGGGTGGCAATAGCTGGAGAGAGAATTGGTTGGAGGAGGGCAAAGTAAAATCTCAAATCAAATCCAAGGCCAATTATCCTCCCCGGTGCTGACTATTTCTACCATTATCTCTTTAGCTTTTCAATTGGGATAAAATGATCTACCCTTTGACTATGCCTCAAAGATAGTATGAAGATGAAAAGATGATTTGCATAAACTTCTTAGAGCTTTGGAAAATAAGTATCCAATAAAAATCACTATTATTATTGATAAAAATAAAAATAGCAATGAAAGCTCATAACCAGCCTCTGGAGAATTTTCATACATTAATGGGAAAATTAAGTGTTATATTAAAGACTAAAGCAACTGTTTCCAGGTTTCTCTTTTGTTCCTACTCTTGTTGCTCCTTTGAGTGTGTGAGAGCAAAAGAGCTGAGGCAAATGCTTGTGCCCCAACCTGGTTCACCCTGGAGTACGGATGAGGGGGGTCTTTGAAAAATGGCAACAATGAAAGAAGCAGTCCAGGGTTTTTCCTTTGCAGGAAAGGGACAAATTCCTTTGAAATGAAAAAAGAAAAACAACCTTATATAAATGGAGGTAAAACTGTCATTGAAAAATACTAGCTTATGTTCTAGGTAAATACACACACACACACACACACATTATCTCCAAACAGGGCAAGTGAGGGTGTGCATGTGTGTGTCTGTGCATGTGATGTGTACGCGTGTGCATGCTCTGCTCACTGAGTGTTTTTTTCCAGCCCAAAGTACAGAAAGTGACAGATGGATCAGCAATGGCTGCGAAGCAGTTACACATATCTGGCCAGGATGGTTTTGATTGTGTGTTGGGTCGTCAGCCAAGCACACACCAGAACTATTATTTTCAGAGGCTGGAAGAGAATTATCCGATGTCAATGGGAAGAGAGAAATGCAGGGAATGAAGTAGACACTGTGGGCAGTGTCCCAGTTCCTTTGGACCTCTCGTTGCTCTCCATTGAAAGACCATCTTTGTGTCTTCTGCAAAAATGCTTTCAAGAAGGTATTGGTGTAGTTGAAGGTACATCCAACTGCCTGAATTCACAGAAGAACTCACCAAAAGCAATGCATTCTGGTATTTGGGTTCAATTGTTACTGTACTTGAGTTCTCATAGTAAACATCTCATAGCTGAAATAAATATGTGATACACCACGGTCTTAGGATTGCATATCTTCAAATAACCCTGTAAATATTTCTTATCTCAGTGGTTTTCTGAACCACATGGCAGAAATAACCTCAAATGCAGTAGAAAATGCCTGATGTACTTGAATGTCAAAAGAACAAATACTTAGGCTCTGCACCTGAAAAGATAACATACCTCAGTAAGACCATAAATCAAAAAAATCTGCAGGAAAAACATGGAAGTGTTTGGTTTTCTACTTCTCCATCAACACCATTCTGGTACTTTGCTGTATGTGCTTTAAAAAACAATGTGCTTGACAAAAGATGTCGACATCAGCCCCAACAATATAGTGCTGTCTAGACTCTATTGTGACAAGGACGCGCTAAGTTACTCATTGATGTTTTGTTTGCTTTTGTTTTGTTTTCCCCAAATTGAAAAAACTGACCCCTCAGATCTCTCTTTTTCTCATTTTTCCCCTCTCTCAGAAGAAAAGGACATTACGAGCCTGTGCTATTAAGCTAGATCTTTGCCATGTCTTAGCATTTCATCCACTGGCCCATTGAGAAGGTTGGGACATGGTTACAAGAGTTGGTTTTGAAAAATGGTAGAGAGAGTGACAGAGTTACATGCAATATGGCAAACAATTGCTACCCATGTAGCTTTTGATATCTCAGAGACCCAGCTCCTGGCTGCCTGGGCCTTACTCTCTCTGACCCTCATCCATCCAAGGGTCTCCAATGATATGGCTCACTCCAATTGCTTGTAAGCCTGCTTACACTAACTTTTAAGGAGTTCCTCTTCTTTTAAATGTTTGGTTTAAAAAAAAAAAAAAATATATATATATATATATATATGATTTAACATTTCCACTGTAGAAAACCGGGGCCTAGGGCTTAGTAAGTGCTTAATAAATATACACTGATTAAATGAAGGAATTAAAAATAATGAGAGAATATAATACAGAGGAAGAAAAAAATTAAGAACCCGTCATTAACCCACCCTATGAGATGTAACGTGTAATACTATATATTGGTTACATGCTCCTAGAGTTTAGCTGCAGCTTTAAGAACAAAAATTTGATCATTTTGTCTTTATCGTTTTATTACATGCTTGCCTCCCCCTTCAATGACAACACATCGTCTTATGCTGCATACTTTTAATGGCTACATAATAATCCATTATATAAACTATTCCTATGAATTGCTTAACTAAGTTTGGATTGTTTGACATTTAGGTTGCTTCTAATTTTCTTGCTTTTGTAAACAGTACCGTAATAAACATCCTTGCTGTTGTTCTTCAATTTTTGTATACAATTTTAATTATTTCTTTAGGATAAAGTCTCAGAAATGAAGTGTCTGGGCTAAAGAATTGGTGCATTTTAATTCCTATTGACAGATTATCAAGGAAAGCATCTCCTTCTCTGAGTTCTGAGGCTGATCCATTTCCAAATGGAACTCTGAATTATAACCTTCTTCGGGGTCTATGTCCTTCAGGACCTGCGACTTTTACAGCAGATGACCAATATGCATTTATTAGATCAAGTAATTTGAATATCCCTTTCCCACGGCCTTGATTCTAGGTCCCTTAAGAAATGAATTCCTTTGCACAGCTAAAAAACAGATAAGCAGAAAGCCAGAGAGGGAAAAACCCCTTGTTATCTCTGAAACCTTAACTCCAGCTTCGTGAATTAATCTGGGCCAAGGGTCAGCAAACTAGAGCCCACCGGTCCCATCCAGTCTGTTTTTGTATGGCTCATAAATAAGGATTGTTCCTACATTTATAAATGCTTTAAAAAAGGACGACTATTTTTGATGTGAAAATTATATG
The DNA here is from genome assembly GCA_028534135.1 of Potos flavus. Taxonomy (NCBI): domain Eukaryota; kingdom Metazoa; phylum Chordata; class Mammalia; order Carnivora; family Procyonidae; genus Potos; species Potos flavus. The sequence continues at coordinate 73,079,786 of CM052898.1, read as the reverse complement.
AAATTTAATTTGTGTCCATAAATAAAGTTTTATTGGCCTACAGTTAGACTTATTTATGACTTGTCTATGGTGACTTCAGTGCTGAAATGGCCGGGCTAGGTAATTTCCATAGAGACCACAAGGCCCACAGAGCCTCTAATAACTAAACTATTTGGCCATTTACAGAAGAAGTTTGCTGAACCCTGAGCTAGATGTTTGTTAGCCAATCCAAACAAATAACCGAAACCCTAGAAAAATGAAATTTGCAATGATGTCATCACTAAATCAGCACTCTTGAGACAGTCGTAATTACTGGCACTTGCAGCGCGTATGGGTGAGATCTCCCCATCTTCCTTCTGTCTCGGCTTCAACCCCAGCATTCCACAGTGGAGAAAACCCCACACCTTAAGTCCGGGCACCACAAAGTGCTCAGACAAGGGTTTTCCACTGTGAGCATTGACAATTTCCCAAGTTCACGGTTTCAGCGTCATTGATACCAAGTCCTGAGGGCATGCTTTGGCTAGTGTGGCTGACGAGATGAAGTATGGCTCCCTTATTAACTTGTTCAAGCGCAGTGCAGCTGCATCATTTGCTCACCCATTTGCTTAACTTAAATAAAGGTTGGTGGTTAGGCTTCTGTTGCATTGTGCTCTCCTGCTAATTATCAGTGTATTTGTTTTAGAGACAATTAGCCACCTGGTTCATTCTCCCATTGAAGTCAGGTCATCATGAGTTACATCTGCTTTCAGGCCTCCTCAAGTCCAAGACATAATAAAAAGATGATGGCTATGATTATAAAAAGCGTGCGGGGTTGGGCATCAATGGTACAGCACATTGAATTCCCAAGGAGGATCGAGTTGCATCATTGTACTCACAGAAGCTCCTCTCTGCCAGTCACAAAAGAAGAATGTGAACCGAGGCTCTCGTGCCGAGCCAGAAGTCCTTTAGCAAGTGGGGAGAGTGTTTGTAAAGGTAGACACTAATAATGGCATAGCAACGGGAGACACGAGTCCTCCCCAGGCACTGTGCTGATAAAACAAAAAAGTGACAAGTAAGCACGTCTTAGTGCTTGTAGAATTTGCATAAAACTGAACTTGTTCAGACCTGTGGGTGTTGCCTTTTTAAAAAATGGGCCCGATAATGTGACATAATATTATGCAGAATACACATTTGCTTTCATAATCCCATATGCTCTGGCAAAACAGCATTTTGGAGCTAAGACTTTATTATGGTAGGTCCTTGCTGAATCGCATTGATGATGGAGACACTGCAGCTTTCTGAATTTGGGGAGCTGGAAGTCTACAGCACGAAGGCAACTTGATCACATGGGATGTTGTGTTCTGGGGATGTCACTTGACTAGAGAGAGGGAAATCAGATCGAGGAAGCTTAGTGTAATTAATTGAGTCTCTGTCCTAGCTCCAGAGGGCCTGGAATTGGATTCAGCAGAGAGAGTATGATGCAGTTCACTTTGGCTGCCTTAATACGAGTCAAGCAGATAAGTGAGGTTCAGCATTGGGGAAAAATTAAGCATTTGTAAAATTACAAATAACAGATCAATAGGACCCACTCTGAAAGCCTTTCATTCTGTGCACCAAGGAAGATTGTAACAGAGAATTCCTGCTTCGAGCCCAAAATTAGCAAGTTGCTTAAGAGTCAAAAGAGATTCCAATTTACATAAAAACTGACGCCATCCCTGAAACTCTAGATTATGATGCTCTATACAAGGGCATGGTGGATTATTTACAACATATTCTCCAATGTAAATTAGTAAAAATGACGTAAGCAGAAGGCCAACTTGGTGATCTAAAACCAGTTTCCCAAAGTGAATCCTGGCAGAACACTAGTTCTGTGGGATGTCATGTTGAAAATGAGATTCTGTGACTTCTTAATTTTGGGAAACAGGGGGCTCAGCTAAATTAACTCGGCTAAGTTAAAAGTTTATGTAGGGCTTCTGGGAGTCCTTTTTGGTTTTAAAATGCTAATGAACTTCATGAAACGTGCATTTCCCAAACTTATTAGACCATAGAACCCCCTTTTTCTGAGCATCTGGCAAGAAGAATGTTCTGACAAAGACTTGTTGAGAAACATCGCCCCAAAGTTTTTGTTCCGACTCAGCCCCCATAAAAAACCCAAGAGTGAGGGCAAGTAAATAACTGGGGATGGAGAGCTTACGAAACTGAACAGGTAGGCTGACAGCAGTTCCAATTCACCTGCGTATTTGTTCTTTTTGTCTTTGGGTTTTATCAGGGCTTGGGGTTTTCTTACTACTGTTTTAATGTCAGAACATGAACGATCCCACTCCTTAGTTTTTAAAAACTACTGCCTTGTGGAGCCTCAGGCTATGATTTGAAATGGTAAGAAATAATTTTGCTAATCGCATTGAGAAGTAAGCCTGCAACTTTCGATCACCTGCATAAAACCCATTAGTCTGAAGATAAATTGTGCGGTACAAAGGGTGTACAAATGGGTACAAAGGGGTGGGATCGCCCTAATTTCCTAACGCAGGACAGAGGAATTCAGCTTGATTATACATCATCGTTGGTGGCATGTGAATCTTACTATTTGAAAATGTTTGCCAGTTGCATAATGGAGTGTGGAACATGAATAATACGGATCAAGTGAGAACGTGGGACCACAAAGGTTACTGTTTTACACAAACCGATTCACAATGCCGGCATTTTAGAGAAAGATGTCTTGGGACAGCAGCTACATACAAATGCTTTTTCGTTGTCTGGGTCTGTTTTTGTGTTATGCTTTCCTGCAGACTTTCACGAGGCTGTTGTCAACTTAATCCTGTTTAGCAATTATGATTTACTTCAATTGGCTCCACTCATTAAGCTGTTTAAACTTAGATTTAAAGAATAATATCCACTTTGTTCCTTCACACAACTTTGGGGGGAAAATAAAACATTTAAAATGGGATTCTTGGCAGAGAACAATCGACATAAGACACTAAAGCTTACTGTACCTTTAATACATATATTTTTCTTCTTTAAAAAGGATTTTGAATGAGAACAACAAAGCCCAGACTGGTTTTCAGAGAGAGGAAGAATGACTCCTGATAAACGCCAATTACAAACAGAATATATGCCATTTATTTGAACTTGAGAAAATGCATATCTTGAAAAAAAATGTTTATATAATCACATATCAGCAACCGCAGTGTTTCGAACCTATTAAAAGTAGCTAAGAAAAGACCAAAAGCATGTCATTCATGGAAGCTTGATAGCGCATGAAAGAAAGAGACACCAGTGGTTTTGTCTCCTCTCATGCCAACCTATCGAAGCGCATTGACTTAGAGAGGCTGACTCTCAGATTGCTAAACTGGAGGTGCTGAGGATTCAGGGTCTGTGGGAAGACATGGTTTCCAGGCGAGATGCTATCTTTGAGCCCTTATTTTTCAAGACTATCACCTTACACCCTGCTGGCCTCATCTCCTCAGGACATAATTAAATAACTTTGCAAATGTTAGTAATGGCCATGTGAGGGAAGCCTAGTACATCCATGAATTTCTCAGGTGCATGTTTTAATCAAAATCAGAAAGTCTCAACACGTTGGACTCAATAGACTACTGGATACTGGGCAATATGCCCAGGATGATATTTGAGTTTGCCTATTAAGAAATAAGGGTAACCCACTCAAAGCCTCAAAAGTGTTTAGATTATGTATATTCTTGGGACAACACAGGGCAATGAGGACAATTTTCATGAAAAACAAGGTGGAAATAATTGTCTTCTGATGGCAGGTGATGTCATCAAATTCAGAACTTTATAACTGATTATGATTTTTTTTTTGCTTTAGTTGCTGAGATATTTACACTAAGCCTGATATTCATTTAAATTTTTGATATGTTGATTGACACCTTTCTCATATATGATTCTTAGGTTTTTATTTATATTTCACATTCCCATTAGATGGGAATGGTTTTAGACTAGCTGGTACAGATAATTACCATTTAAAGTCCATCCACAGGCCAAAATATGTAACCCAAATCGAAAGATAGTGGTGTTTTGTGGCAGATGCTTTGGTATGACCTCCTTTATATATTATTCTTAAAGCTCTTTAAATGCATTGTCTCTTCAGTAAAGACACCTTTGGAGTTGACTATTATTTTTACTTCTGACCTATCTTCCTCACTCCCAAGCTAATTTTTGTTCTTTGGGTCCAGACCATCAGATTTTAAATGTATGTTCAAGTTAAGGTGACATCTTTCTCCCCCCATTTTAATCCTCCCAAATCTTCCATTTCCCACTGCCATGGTCAGAAGTGTCCCCCCAGGCTTCCCCCCGCTTTTTTAAGATTTATTTATTTATTTTAGAGAGAGGGGGCAGAGGGAGAGTTTTAAGCAGACTCCATGCTGAGCACAGAGCCTGGTACGGGGGCTCGATTTTATGACCCTGATATCATGACCTAAGCTAAAACCAAGAGTAAGATGCTTAACCAACTGCACCATCCAGGCACCCCACCCCACCCCAAATTTCTTATGTTGAGATCCTAATTCCTAAGGTGATCATATTGGGAGGTGGGCCTCTAGGAGATGATGAGGTCATGAGGATGGAGCCCTCATGAATGTGATCCTTTCTCTAATAAAAGAAGCCCCAGAAAAGTGCCTCTGCCCTTCCATCATGTGAAGACCATGAACTCTGCAACTGGGAAGAGAGTTCTCACTGGACCACACTGACATCCTGTCTCAGACTTCCCGTCTCTGGCACAATGAGACATAAATGTGTGTAGGCCACCCAGTCTGGTATTTTGTCATAGCAGCCTGACCAGACTAAGACACCTATAGGAGGTACAGCAGTGAAGCAGTCACTGGTGAGAACATCGGATCCCATGGAGAAGTCACTGGCTGCACTCCCATCCATCAGTCACATAGCAGACCAGCCTGAAAATGCCCACTTCTAGAAAAGGTGGCCGCCTTCTGCTGTGTTCACACAAACTTTAGAAAAAGGAGAGGGCAATATGAAGGAGGCTCCAGTTGGATCACAAGAGCTCAGGAAAAGGATGACCAATGAGAATGAATAATAAGGACTGAGATTCAAAACAACAGATATTTTAAAGGGAGACTTTCAGAGAGTGGGGACCTGCTTCAAGCCAGCACTTACATCACCTTTGTAGTGAAAAGAAGGGCCACATATATCCCAATGTTCATAGCAGCAATGGCCACACAATCACCAAACTGTGGAAAGAGCCAAGATGCCCTTCAACAGACGAATGGATAAAGAAGACATGGTCCATATCCATTCCATAATGGAATATTATGCCTCCATCAGAAAGGATGAATACCCAACGTTTGTATCAACATGGATGGGACTGGAAGAGATTGAGTAAAATAAGTCAAGCAGGGAGAGTCAATTATCATATGGTTTCACTTACGTGTGGAGCATAAGGAAAAACAAGGAGGACATTGGGAGAAGGAAAGGAAGGGTGAATTGGGGGAAATCGGGAGGGGGAGATGAAATATGAGACTGTGGACTCTAAGAAACAAACTGAGGGTTTTGGAGGGGAGGGGGTTGTGGGGTTGGGTGAGCCTGGTGGTGGGTATTGAGGAGGGCAGGTATTACATGGAGCACTGGGTGTGGTGCATGAACAATGAATCTTGGAACACTGAAAAATAAAATTAAATTAGAAAAAACAAACAACTACTTTAGAAAAATAAGAAAGGGTTAAGGAAAAGGGAAAAAAATGAAAAGAATGTCTAATCTGCTGAATGGCTTAAAATTAGTTCTTGATAAAAATAAATCACATCTCCTTTCTCTATTCCCAGTGCTTAGGAGTGGGCTATCAGAAATCCATTGACCTTCAAGGAGAAACCCAAGTTAGTTCCTTGGAACCCCTAGTGTGGACACTGTGATTTTTGCTGTGTTCGTCCTCCTCACCTTGAAGCGACCTTTGCTGCTGTCCTGTGCAATGACTTCGAGTTTAAGTTACCTTCCCTTCTTACCCACCAATTCTTCAGGCAAAAGTTTGCCTCCTGGTCAGGTGTGGGGACTATGGCTTGTCCCCATCGAGTCCTGTCAGAAGCAACTCCTGGAAGACGGAATCCTGTGCTGGAGTTACACATCTCTGTTCCTACTGCACTGCCCCTGGCACGGTGTCTTTTCCTGTAGAGTCTGGAGTCTTTTCAGGAAGTAGCGAGGGACAGGAATTATTAAATAATGCAGAGGGTTGTGTTCAGGCAGCACGGCTTAGATGTTAGGGGGAAGACTCCGAAACCATACACTCTAGGTTTAAATTCCAGGTTTGCCATTTGCAAACAGTGTGACCTTATGCAAGTCCAGTCACCTCTTCAAGACTTAGTTTTGTCATCTGCCAAATGGGGTTAAAAAGGCTGACTTCTTCACAAAGCTGTGGGGAGGAGTAATGAATTAAGGTGTGTAAAATGTAGCATGGTGCTTTGCACATGGTAAATGCCAAATATATTCTTGCTGCCATGTGATCATGGACACTAGGGAATAAGAGAGGAATATAAGTCCTGGTTGTTGTCCTGAATGAATGTACAGCCTTCAGTCACACACAGAAGTGTGCAACACACATGTTCATGCAACAGTTGGAGAGTGTTACAGAGCAATGTGCTAGAAGATAAAGCTATGGAAGTTAATGTGATTTATTTAAAAGGATATTAGTGCAAATAGCATCAATAGAGGAAACTTAGTTGCAAAACTGGGACTTGAGTGGGGTCCTAAACGAGAAGGAAAGTTTGATAGGTGGACAGAGGAGAAAAGAGCGTTCTGGTATTAGGCATGTGGGAGTGAGCATAGAATATGTAAGGGACCCAAGAAATGTGGCCAAAAAAACCAGATGGGGCTTATAACTGGGGAATGTATAATGACTAACACATGGTAGGTGCTTCAGATACACTTGAGGATGAAAGAAGAAAGATGTTTCTGGATGTGTAGGATGAGACCAGATGATGGAGGTACTTGGGTATAAGATGTTTGAGCCCATAGTACAGCAAAAGGCAAGATAAGAAAATACATTGTAAGAGTATTATTCTAAGGAGGCCACCATGATAAACTATAGAAAAAAGACCTTGGAAGTAGAGAGAACAGTTATGAGGCTATGCTGATAAAGAGGATTCCAAGAACTGAAGCTCTAGTGGGATGGGGCTATGGGAATAGCTAGGTGGAAGAGTATCAATGGGACAAATGAAAATAGCTCTCTCCACAATCACTTTCTGTCCCCTTGTCCTGTCTTACTGCTTTTGAAACACTTTTCACAACCTGCATTCCTTTGTTGATTTATGTGTTTCCTTGTTTATTGTCTACCTCCTCCTCTGGAATGTAAGCTCTGGAGAAGAATGAACTTACTGCTCCAAGAATATGGCCTACTGTGTCACTGTGTCGGAGAGATCTAGGGGAGGAAGCACTTAAGCTATTGGCTGTCATAGGACAGCAGTGTGGGCCAACAGAAGCAGAGAAGTCAGGACAAGCACATTTGAGAAGAAATGAAGGCCACATCCATGCATCTACACATCCTTTCAATCATAATACTCATTGAGTGCTTATGTGGAAGCCATGCAGACTGGTTGTTAAGGCTCAGACTCTGACATTGGATGGCGCCACCAATTTTTACCTGTGAAGGAACTTTGGGCAAGTGACCCTCTGAGTCTGAATTTCCTCATCTCCACATTGGTTAAAATTAAAACCCATCTCACAGTCTTGATGTGGAAACTAACTGAGATCTAGATGGTGAGCTCCTAGTATGGTGCTTGATATTACTAAGGACCCAATAAAAGCAGCTCTTGTTATTACCATGTGCCAGTCATTGTGCCACTGTGTGAGGAGGCAATGAGGCTCAGCAATGGGAATATTCTAGAAGCTGTCAGATATATGGGCTTCATGTTTAAATGAGACATGAGAGCAAATTTGCTTTGATTTCATTCCCTGTTGACTTGGGTTGTTACTGCTGGCTACGTAACAGTGAAAGGAAGCTGTCTCCAAAGATATTTCGGATCTCTTTTCTGCAAGGGACTCATGATAACAAAAGAAATTACTATCAAGAAATGATGCCTGGTATATAGTTCTTCCAGAAGGAATAATGAAACGAGTAGGAAACTGCTTTTCTTTTTTCTTTTCTTTTCTTTTTTTTTTTTGTAACTCAAAATAATGCTGGAAAATAGATGGTAAGATAATTTCCAAGTCAAGTGCTTATTGATGTTTTCCTGTTTATATAAAATGGAGTATTTAACTTTCGGGTACTTTTATGCAGTACTGTGTTATGAGTTCCTGTGCTAGACAGCAGGGAAAGCTACATAACAAAGCTCCTGATATCTGGTGGAATAACCAAAACAATGAGCATTAATAGCAATCCAGGTTACTTTTTTGCTATGAAGAAGGTTTTTAAAAGTATTTCTGATGTGAAAGAAATAAAGGGAGTTTCATGGCCTGTTAACATGTCTTATTCAATGTCTTGCTTAAGGGTTATTTTACTTTATTTTTTACTAATGGCTTATTTTAAAAAGTAAACTTTAGTGAACAGGGAACAGATTAACTGGAACAATAACAATGGCCTATTGACATTGAAAAGAAACTTGGGGATAATTTTAATCTTGTTATTCTGCAGATAATGAAACCAAGACTAGAAGGGGTTTCCTCAGAGCCACAGAGACTCTGGGTGGCAGAGCTTGGTCTAGAACATGTCTCCTGACTCCTGACCCCTAACCCAGATCTTTTTCCTCTTTACCAAGTTGGTGGCCTATGGTAAAGGGGCAAATGTCCAATTAGTGGACACATTAAAATAATAGGGCAAGTGACTGTCAAAATTCCACCACAATTTCTGTGATCTGCATTTATCCAATCTAATGCTGGTCATCCAAAACCCAATGTAGCTATTGACATATATCCCAGGGACTCTAGACTCAAGATGGACTCTGTATCTTGGCAAATGGCACCACCATCTTCCCTCTTGGCCAAGCAGGAACCTGAGCATCATAGTGATTTCTCTCTCTCCTCCCAGAACCAACTCTTCAGTGAATGTCATTGTCCTTCCCTTTACAGTACTCCTTGACTCCTTCCACCTCTCTCCATCTCCACTCTCTCCAACACTGAGAAAGCCACCACCGGCTATCGCCCCTAACTCCTCTCCTCTCTCCTTTCCTTGTCTCCTCCCACCTTCCTGCTCAGTCTAGAATCACATGTGATAAAAGCAATCACTCAAAAATCAAATCTGAAAAAAAAAAATCTGGTTATATCATGGTCCTGTTTATTATTCATCAATTGCTCCCATCACCCTCAAGATAAAATCCAAGCTCCTTTTACTTGAAATACAAGTGCTGCAAAAACTAGCCTCTGATTATCTTCCCAGGCTCATTTATTCCTTTATTATCTCCCTTAAATCGAGTCTATGCTATGATTTTTTTCTTTCATAGAGTCTAGTCTATGATTTTTTCAAAGCTAAGCTCTCAACATCTGGGCCTTTGTATGTGCTATTTTTTCTGCCTTGAACACTTTTCCCTTATATCTTTGCCTGATTGATTTCTAATCATCCTTTAGACCTATCTAGATATCACGTAGATATCACTTCTTCCAAACAATCTTCCCTGACCAACCAGCCCCTCCACCTGTCTGGAGAGACTCCTCTTCTCTACTCCAAGAGCAAGCTGAATGTCCCCATTACAGCATTAATCACATCTGATTGTAACCATGTATCTTTTGTTCTCCTTCATTAGCATATTATTTCTATGTGGGATGGAAATCATGTCCAACTCCTGTGTAGAATCCTTACTACCTATTGCAATTCCTGGCACACAACCATAAATAGCTAGTGAATGAATGAATTTATGAATAAAAAGAGCTGCTTTTCATTTTCTAAAATTCCTCATGGGATTAACAGAGATCAAGTTGAGGGTGAAGTTGGGAGAGGAATGGTTCAGAAAGAAACAATCCAGGTTGGAGTTGGGGAGGAGGCAGAGCATCATTTTTTTCCTCTCTCCCTTGGAATTCTAGTAAAGAACAGGGTTGGGGACAAAAGAGAATAGGATGCTTGCTGGGTTAAGCATCAACTTACAGTTCTATCAAGTAAGACTCTGAAACCAGTGGGAGTCTCCTTATTAGAGACTACTCATACTACACTAATGATTCATGCTTAGTTTATTTAACATTCTCTGTAATATTTAAAAAATGACTCTTGATTAGAATTCCAGGAAATTGGAGAGACAATCATTTGATCAAGGGGAAATGCTTATTTAACCAGTAAATGGGTACTGGTGGGCATGGGCATCAGAGAAGAGAAACATGTTTATCAAATGACTTTATACAGAAAGTGATATCCTGAGTGCTTGATGGTTGAGGAACTTCTATTGAGAGGAAGAACTTAACATCAGTTTAAATTGTAATCATTTGTTATTAAGAAAAGGAATAATAACCTCTGTTAGATGAGTATTTTTAGAGCTTATCTGTGTGTATTTTAATAAAATTAAAGCAAAATTAGTATAGGGTGATATGTATCTTTAACCTTGTGAATTTGTTTTGTAATGATTATTTTTGAACTTCTGAAAGTAAGCCAGGAACATTGTTTAAGTGGGTTATGGGTACATAAAAATCATGTCATTGTCTCAGTTCCCCTAAGAATTTTGTCAAGCTATTTTCTGAAGGCAAAACCAAGGTCTTAATAGGTTTTAGCTGATAGGGTAGGAGTTATTTGGACATTCGAAGGTGTCGTTACTTAAACAAGTTAATCATATGTCTACAGGCTTGTATTCTAGATAGCTTCTATGATATCTTTTAAATGTTCTAGCTTTCATGATTTTTCTTTTGCTGAGTGGATAAAATTATTTGCAACCGGCCCAGTTTTATTGAGTACAGTGTATTACCAGGCACTCACTCTCTACATGCTCCAGCCAAAACATGTCTGTGTAAATGAAGATTCTCTTTCAAGACAGGAGATGAAATCCAGCTTCAGTGGTTTCCCATGAAGCTAATACAGTTTCTCCTGCCATTTTGGTTGGAGCCCAACTATATTTGACTCAATGTTTGGTCTCTCATTCTGGTGATTTTCCTCATTTTTCATAATTTACCTACTGCTGTCAAGAACAATCATTGTCTTCCCCGAGAGACTAGTAAATACTCTTTTAAGCCAATGGGTTTATAAAAGGTGCAATCCAATGATTCAATTCATTTGGGCAGATTCATCAGATGTTTCATAAATACAAGACATAGATGTTTTCAGGGATGTAAAGAGAACAATCCTTGACCTAAAGGAATTTGAAGTCAGATTATGGGCAAACAGGAAAAATTTACAAGATAAAGTTATTTTTCCTTGCTCGTAAGTGGAGCTATACAGACTTATATAGCTTATAGATATAGCTTATAGACTGTAGTCTATAAGAGATAAAACCCTTATACTAGGGGTGTCTAGGTGGCTCAGTCAGTTTAAACATCTGATTCTTCATGTTGGCTCAAGTCATAATCTCAGGGTTGTGAGATCGAGCCCTGCATTGGGATCCATGCTCAGTGGGAAGTCTGCTTCTTTTTCCCTCTCCCTTTGCCCCTCTCCCACATTCTCTCTCTGAAAAAAATAAATCTTAAAAAAAAAAAAAACATCAAACACCCTTATACTAAACTACTGTTGAAGGAACATTGATTGCATCCAAAATCAACTGTGAAACGGTTTTTGTAGAATAATTGGAAATGAGTGGTTTTGTTACCACTCTTTATGCTCCATTGGAAAAGAGACGCTGCTATACATAGGCATTTTTTATAACTTACCCCAGAGAAAGGGAGGTTGCTGTGTCAACTTCACACATCTATTTGCTTTAGAAACTAGTACCTTCTGGACTAATAAACTGTCTAGCCAATCAGGCCACTGGAGTTTAGCTAACCCAGGGTTCTGGAGGAAAAGTATACAAGAATTGGGCCATTTTGACTTGGGGTTGTCATATAAACCCTCAAAAGGACAGAAGAAGTTGACGTTGCTGTTCTGTCTTGGGGGACTAAAATATTGAGTTTATTTATTTATTTATTTTTTTGGCAATGTTGGGGGAGGCCATGGAAGTCTTTACTAAATTGGCCCAACAAGTCTTTAATAATATCTGGCAAAGCCTGTTGTTCTTGAACACTGAAATGAGTCTGTTGAGAAAGGCTACCCTCCAAAATTCGATGGTCTGGAACATTATGACTGGCTTGCAAGGAGGCACCCCGGCTGCTATACCAACAGAATGTGTGTTCATACCTGATGAGGATGCTCATGTATCATCTTTTTTTTTTTTAAAGATTTTATTTATTTATTTGATAGAGAGAGAGATCACAAGCAGGCGGGGGAGGGGGGGCGGGGAAGCAGGCTCCCTGCTGAGCAGAGAGCCCGATGCAGAGCTCGATCCCAGGACCCTGAGATCATGACCTGAGCCAAAGGCAGAGGTTTTAACCCACTGAGCCAACCAGGTGCCTCTGATGTATCATTTTAATTAAATCACAAGGAGGGCACAAGTAAACACCCTGAGTGATCTGACCCCTAGCCTAGGGGACTTAATAAATTAGTGGTTCAGATTATGGGGCTCTTGTTGGAACAAACTGTTCACTCGTTTTGGGAGTTATTATGTTAGTCTGTCTCTTCTCTTACACGTACCTGTACTGTTCCTGTGGCATCTGCCTCCCACGCAGCCAGATACCCACCCGCCCCCTCCTCCTCCGAGCCACCTCCGTGCTAACAACGTTGCTGACCGCTCAGCACACACCAGGGAGGAGGGCTGTGTCTGTGAGGTTGGAGGAGCTGGTTGAGGGCTGAAGTTGCAGAGGAGGTCACCGTGCGGCCATGACCTTCCGTTGACCTGCAAGCTGAACCCAGCGATTGTAGGCTCCTCACTCCTTCTCTTGTCCTTGCAGTGTAGTTCTGTCCACCGTTCCTGGAGTGGGAGCTGTTTCCAAGGACACAGCCCTGAGAGAGCACTGTGTTGCTGGGCCCGTCTGGACGGTATGTGTAACTGAACCCAGTAACTTACGGCGTCTATATAAACTTTGAAGATCCTGGCAGGCAGGTGCGGGGATCTACTCGTCTCGCTTCTGCTCAAGACAAACCTCGTAAGTCAGTCCCCTCGCTTATTAAAACTGCCACCTACCGATGTGGAGTGGCCTCTTTCCTCAGTTTCTTCTTGCCTGTCTCATACAGGGGCCAGTTTTTGAACCGACAGGCAAAATGCAATTGGAATGTTAGTATTTATATTCGCTTCTTTTCATCTTGTTTTGTTTAAAATTTACCATCCTTGGAATAATATGCTACCTTTAAGAACTCAATAAGGTGTGGGCTACAGCCCAGCCGACGTCCATTAAACTATTTAGGAAAGAAAGCAAATAGTAAAAGACATCTATCTAAATCTAAATATAATTCTAAACTTAATCCATATCCGTGTAAATCGTACATGCATGTATTCATATTTGGCATAAAACTCATAACCATGGGACTTTTTTTAACCATAGGTTGCCCTTTGTATGCAGATTTTTAATGAAATACAAACATTTTTGGAAAAAATATACACTTCGGATTCTTAATTTTTAAATATAACACTGATACTCAAAATAGGGAAGAAAGCAAAACTCTTGCACTGGCGATCTAAGGTCGGCAGTAACACCCAGGAATCGTAGTGTGGAAGCCAATTTATTGCCATGACTTCGCTGTGGCAGAGTGTAATCCCCCACCCCTGGACTGTGGACTTGACGGTGGAAGTTCTTTTAGCCAAAGGGGTGTAGTACATATGATACAAGCACGGGCTTTGGATGTGCTTGGGTGACTGGGTTAGCCTTTTCGTACTTTGGTGATCCTCAGGGAGGACACCATGCCTCATGTCGTCATTGCTGCTTTAGCCTGAATCCCAGAGGGAGAAAATAAGGAGCTGACCACCTCACCCAGGGACGTGTCAATCGGAGGACGATGAGAGAGATGCATGGAGTAGATCGGAAATTAACCTGCAGCCTGGAGCCCATTGTCCAACCTACAGGCAGGCAAACTGCCTCTGCTGAGGGTGAGGGTAATGATTGTGTGTTGGGTCTGTGAGATTTTAGGGTGATTTGCGCTTCCGTGTTATTGTGTCAATAACTGACGACGCAGACGATTTCCGGACATGTGTTTCTAACTCCATGTAGACGTTTATCACTATGAAAATTTCTTTAAAAATTCCTTTATATTCGTGTCTTCGACAGTATTTTTGCAACCCGACTTGAATATTTAGTGGTTTTTAACTAAAAATGCCTTTTCTCTTGCTTTGGAAGAATTGAACTGGTTAAGAAATAGAAGTGTGTTCTGAGTGACTTCTAGAGGTGACAGGTATTACTTTCTGTGCTCAAAAAGTCTAAGGGCTGACCATAAATCGTGGGATTGGAATTGGGGAATTTGATACTTACAGGCATTCTGAGATGTTGCAGAAAGTGAATTATGCACGAAGCTCGAAGTTTTCAGAAATGCTATGCTGCCGTAACGTTTTTTTCCTCTCAAGTTGGAGCAAACTTTTCACTCATAAGCTTTCTAATTTTCCGAGTAGAAAAAAAAAATCATATCACAAAGAATGCAAGTGTGAGGAGCAGTTAGTTCCAAACTGCCTGCTGCTTTTCAGCTAGGATTGTGTGCCGTTTATGTCAAAACACTTCAGCAAAGAAATACAAATACAGACTAATGTTTGACTTCTTTTGTTGTGTTGAACTGGAGCCAGCAAAAGTATTTATATATAAATCCACTTGTGAAATGCATAACCCTCTCAATGTGACTTATATGTTTAAGGCTTAAAGAGAATTCAGGTTGATTGACAGAAGCTACTGCTCTTACAATGTCAAAATGTTTGACTCTGCTTATGTGGAAACTTTCAAAATCCTTCTTTTCACAGAGGGATGTGTAGCTTCTAATTAAGCGCGACCGCATTAGCAAGCAACATTTATTCGCCCTACTGTGTGTGTTGTAAAGCGTCAGCCTCAACGCACCCGTCCTTGGTCTTCTCTTTAGAAACTTGAGGGAAATGAATCCTCTCAAGCCCCAAGCGTGTGCCCAAAATAGCTACTTAGACGTTGCCTGAGGGCAAAATAAATGGCTTTGCTGTTTTAAACACTTGAACATAATGTAGGTAGAAAAGAGAGTCCTGTCATACGGAGTCAGATACTTCCCTCCCCTCTCCAGCAGTAATACTCGGTTTTCTCCTCCTCAGTTCTGGGAGGAACCAAGGCATGCTTTTTGAATCTTTGATGTAGATGAGCTTCTGAGGACACAACTAATACAAAGGAGCACCGGCGCTTCTAGTGCCTGAGATGCTGTGTTGGGATGTCACGTCTCCATTTTTCGAAAGCTGCATCCTTCCATTTTGTTGAACTCTAGTACCTTGTTTAAATTTTTATTGCATTTCCACACAGTGTTATGCATAAGTATATAAGAAATGCCACAACAGATTAGGCCAGTGGTCCATCTTCCCTGCCTCTGAGGGACATTTCGTGGGGAGCTAAGGTTGTCTTTCTTGACATTACACTGAAAACATTAGGGATCGACTGTACACGTTCCTCATGCCCTTTATTATTCCATTATAGAACCAGCATCTGAGAATTTTCCTAAACCTTTTAAAACTTGTTTATAGTTTCACCCTTTGTTATTCTTTTGGGACAACAAGATCACTGCACAATTTGTGTTTAAAAAAAATCGTCCTCCTCAAGTTTTAAGAGTTGGTTCCTGAGGCCTTAGCATTTTAAGATTTGATGAATAAGTCCCTGTTTAAGAAACTCATATCGTCACAATTTCCCAGAATCTGGTTATGTGGTAGGCTGCTTCTGAAATGGTTCCCAAAGATCCCTACATCCCGGTATTTATACCCTGCTGCAATTCCCTTCCCTTCTGCCTGGGCTGGACCTAACTGAGTAGCTTCTAATGAATAGCATATGGCAAATGTGACGAAATAGAGATTTCAAGATTATGTTGTAAAAGACTGTGACTTCCATCTTGCTTGTACTCTCTCTGACTCTTTCCATGCGCTTGCTCTGAAGGAGCAAACTGCCATGTTGTATGTGGCTCTGTGGAGGGGTCCACAGGCAAGGACTGGAGGGCAGCCTCTGGCCAACAGTCAGCAAGGAACTGAGGACCTGAGTCCCACAGCTGATGAGGCACTGGATCCCGCTAACACTCATGCAATGGCCTTAGAAGGTGATTCTTCCTTCACTGAGCCATCTGATGAGGCAGCAGACCCAATGGACACCTTGGTTTTAGCCTTGTAGGAGACAGCCTACCACACAACTAAACAGGGGCCATGAAGGTCCTTGTCTCAATTTGCTCTGATTATATCTTTGACATAGTCCTGCTGTAAGAGCCTAATAGTCGGCCATATTGGTCCTGAAAAATATTTTTATCTTGGCAATTCTAAGATGTCTTCCCCCTCTCAGATCGTTTATGTGACTTAAAAAAATACATGTAAGCATGATTCTAGAAAATTTTGATATGGCAGGTGTATCACTTAGTTATTTCTGTGTAATAGACCATCTTAAAACTTGGTGGCTTAAAACAATATTTATCTAGCTCCCTATTCTGTGGATTGGCGGTTTAGATTGGGCTCAGCTGGGTAGTTGTAATCTCAGCTGGATTCCTTCAGCATCTGCCATCAACGGCAGGTCATCTAGCGGGCTTTGCTGGTCTTGGACAGACTCTCTCATATCTCCGAGGCCTCAGCTGGGATTATCCAACTGCTTCAGTTGTGTTCCATATGATGACCATCCAGTGGGCTACCCCAGGCTTATTCAAATGGCAGTCCCAAGAAAATAAACAGAAGCAAGGCCTCTTGAGTCCAAGGCTTACAACTAAAACATCTGTCCCTCCTGAATTCTATTGGCTGAAGTAAGTCACAAGGCCAGCCCAGACTCGTGGGGTGGGAAATACATTCCACCCCTTGCTGGGAGGAAATGTAAAGTCACTTGCAGAGAGCACGAGTACAGAGGGAGTAAATAATTGTAGCTATCTGTGCAGTCCACCCCAATGGACATAATTTAACATGGAGTCTCCTCCTTCCACAACACACAATGTTGTTACACTAAGTAGTATGAGTTGTTACCATTACACTACCAATGTTGGATTCTCATTCCAATTTTGCAGTTCTCTGTCCATGTGACTTTGTGCCAGTTTACTTATCTATACAGTGAGGCTGTTAATGGGTCCTAACTCATAGGGCCACTGTGAAGATTTAATGAATTAATACACATGACAATCTTGAGTCTCAAAAAGTGCTCAAAGACTGTTAGCTATTATTATCAAGACTATGTCACTTTATAACAATTATTTATGTTAACGTTTATTTCTCTGCTAGACCTAGACTCATGAGGAGGAATCTTCATGCATTTAATCTTCCTTCAAAAATGACTGAGCGTGAACTACATGCCAGGAGCTAGGAGCTGGGGAATAACTGGCCCCCGGGGGGAAATAAGCCCACGACTGTTATTTTTAGCAGCATGGATGTTCATTTCTATGTCTTGCTTCCCTAAACTCAGATCTTGGTCTTTTGTTGTTGTTTATTTATTGAAAAGTGGTTGCTGTTATTGTCATGGTTTAAATCTTTGGACTATTTTCGAGCATCTTTGGGGGTCTCAATTATCATCACTAGTTACCCTGCGTTTATATTTTTATTTTTGTTACTCCAGCCTCACAAGTTCTAGTAGATGAGTAAGGCTTTGATTTTTGTTTCTCTATTTTCCAAGGACTCTGTTGAATTCTTTTTGTTTCTGTGTGTGGTGGAAATTGAGTACATTTAGAGGGAGCTTATGTTCATTTAGCCCAACAGTAGTGCCACTCATCTGTTGATTCTCCTGGCACATGGGGGTGGTGTGTACCCAGAATTGTTGGATGGATTCTTTTGGTCATTTTCGGGGGGCAGCAGAGCCACTCAGTGCTTTGGTTTTCTCATTTGCCAATTGGGAATAATGCTAACCACTCCACTTGCCTATGGAGTTGTAGTGAAAGCAAATTATAGAATTGAAACAAGAGGGGCGCCTGAAAGGCTCAGTCAGTTAAGTGGCTGACTCTTGAGTTTGGCTCACACCATTATTTCAGGGTCGTGAGATGAGCCCTGCACTGAGCCCTGCACTGGGGTCCAGGCTCAGTGCGGACCCTGCTTGAGATTCTCTCTCTCCCTTTCTTTTTGCTCCTTGCCCTGCACACTCTCTCTAAATAAATAAATAAAATCTTTAAAAAGAAAGAATAAAAACAGAAGAATTTAAGCAATATTTTCATAATATCTGTACTGGGAATGATGTCACCTTTATTAAGGAGCAAGAGAAGCTAGACCAGTGGAGGATAGAAATTGGCAGACCCAATAAATTCTAGGCACCACAGGGAACTTGTATTGGAGATTTTTGAAAAATAAGGATAAAATTGTACTAATATAATGGATCCATTCCTTTTTCATCTTTCCCAACTTTTTTTTTTGTACTTCTTGAATCTAAATCAAAGCTGAACACAAAAGCTTCTGTATGATGTAAAATCACTGTTGTAGTAACTATAAAATGTTGCATGTACTTCATTTCCGTAAGTACAATGTGTTCTGCTTCACTTTTATTTTACTCTATTAGGTATGCAGCCTATTTGCCAGGGTGAGTTATCTCCTTTTAGAGTTTGGTTATATACCTAGTCTATTTTGTAAACAGAATTTCCATTAAAAATGAATTACTTTTCCTTAGAGCTTATTGATGGGGCTGACACATCGCTAAATTTCTTTTCTGAGCCAAGATTTGTCGTCTTGATCAAAAGTTGGCAAAACGCAGTTTGTGATCATTCAAAAGGTACAAGTGGTGTGTGCCCTACAAAACATTTTCTTAGTGGCACACTTGCCCTTGATTTTGTCTTTAAAGCAATTAACCACCAGGGACAAAGAAATAGCAACCCTGCACTATGATTCCTCAGATAGTCTTGGCATTCACCAGAAACACTTTTCTTCATTTAGAAAGAAGTGTTCTTCTGACAGACAGTCTGGAACAAAGTGTGCGTACACACATACAATGAGTCAAGAATTGGATTGCAAAAACATGAGACCCCAAACAGTAAGCTAAAAATGTGATATCGGATGCTTGGCAGAGAGATGATATTGTAAGCCTTCCGAAACCCAGCCCGCGACACAATCAGGAATCACTGCTATTAGCAATCCTTCCCCAATATCTCCAGAAAAGGAGGGAAGAGAAAAGCATTGGTTTGGTGAGATCATCTGTCTGCTTCTTTCAATTTTACCAGTAAGACGTTGTTAAAAAGATTTTTTTTTCTTTTTTTCCTGATTACAAAAGTAATACATGCTCATAGTAAAAAAAAAAAAAAAGAAAAAAAATCAGAAAATTAGTTGTGAGAATAGAACCGGGAAGAATTTAGGCTGATGTCCCCTCCAACCATAGTTGGTTGGTTTTTTTTCCTAAGTTTGAATGCAGATTGTGTGTGGTTCAAAGTAATTATTTGAGGCTTCTAAGGGTAGCCAATGGGGGAGTAAGATAAGGTAATTTCTACGACCTTTAAGGAAACAAAGGAATTTCTTGGTTGGATATTTGCCCCATTGTTCTGAACTAATTAGCATTTACAGTATCTTAAGCTTCATTTTTCATGGCAATTCCCACACAAACACGCTTCCCCTCAGTTTCTCAAAATGAAATAACATTAGAGAGAGAAGCCCTATGGAATAGGCATGGGAAAAAGCAAATGTCAGAGATGAGTTTAGAAGGTTTGTTTTCACAGAAATGAGGAAGGTCAAGGTCAGTAAGGCTTGGACTAAACATTCTGATTTGTGGGAGCAAAGAAAACTTTTTTTTAATGTCGAACATCAGTAAATGACGAGTAGTTTTCTGAAACAGAATAAAGCCATGCTAAGTTGAGAGCAGGTCTATAAAATAAAAATCCTCATGGGAAACAAGGAAAGAAAACCATCTTCATAACTGTGCTCCTCATAAAAAGAGAAGAGAGTAAACAATAATGATTATTTGCTGATGGGTGAGAGATGATAATGGCTGAATCCACCATGAGGTGCTCAGCTAGAGAACATTCTGGCCCAGGCCAAGTGCAAGCCACAAAGGGTGCAGACAGGGGAGCTGTGATAATTAGTAGGAAAGTCACTCAGCACACCTCACAGGCTGCCCATCTCCCCAGAGGGTGAGGGCTTGGAAGGGGCAAGGCCAGAGACATCTCTGTTTTTCAACAGCTTGAGCAGAGGGGTAGGAACCAAAGGTGCTAGAAATAAGTGTTCACTTTCTGCTTGGGTTCCTTTCAGGACTTTGAAGAAAGTCATTTTATATCCCCACCTGTACACATTCTTCTAAGTGCATTGCAAAGTCTCAGCAAGTGTTTTGATCCCTGCTGGCCATGCCGGCATCCATAAAGGATTTATCCATCTAGCAACAGTACTACTACTGGTAGTAATAGTAATAGCACTAAGTAATAGTTAATATTAGAGAGAGATCACCATGTGCCAGACATTCTCATGCTTTACACAGATTATTTAATCCTAACACATGCTGTGAGGCAGGGGCTATCATTATTCATTTTATGGATGAGGGGACTGAAACTCGAAGAGGTACCCGAATTTCCCAATGTTATTGGAAATGTCATTGGAAGTAGGTGACAAATCCATGGAGATGAAGCTCGGCACTACTTACGTGGGAAATAAATCATGAACGTTTAGTGTGTATTTCCCACACTTCCGGGTAGTACTGCGTATTCTACATGGATCATCTCATTTACTGATGCAAAGCTGATGAGGCAGGAACAAGTATGACGCCCATGATGCCGATGAGGGATTGAGGCTTATGTCGCTTCACTAACTCACCTGTGCCAGTTATGCAGGTCAGCGTGCTTCCCTGCTTGACTGGGGTCTGGTGAAACCCCGAATCAGCTCCCTGAATCCTTGTTCTATAATGCCCATCATAAACTCTTTATTTAGGTGTCGGAGAGTCTTCTGAAATGGATGCACTTTTCCCTTCTGTTTCTTCTTCTTCTCTCTCTCTCTCTCTCTTTTTTTCTTCTTAAAACTATTACTATATTTTAAAGAGAAAAAAAAATAAAGAGAAAATATAGTCTTCTCTTTAAAAACTGTACCTCTTTTGGACTACCAAAGGAAAGACCTCTTTGGGTGAGAGGCTTATTAAAAACCCTCACTCTTAAGGAGATGGGAGCCCCTGAATGCTCTCACGCTTCCCTTGTGAGCACAAACTGAAAGCATACTAAATTTTGCTATTTGGTACTTGACAGTGACCACTGCTTAATGCTTTTTAGGCATGTTAGAACCCCCGTGGTGCCTCTAAATTGTGCAGGAGTACTCCTTGGGGAGAAATGTCTTTCTGACCCCAGCTTGCAATCAATTAACACCATGAAGCATGGGAATTTATAGCCCTTACTTTTTATTTTCTCAGCGAGGGAGAATCTGGAAGACACCAACGCTGTAATGGAGTAAAGGAAGGCAATCTGATCTGTTGTTTCACAGATGTCTCCTTGACCTTCATTGTAAGGTCATCGACGAGTGACACCGTTTCAGCAATCCTCCAAGTGAACGCAGTGTGGCTTTTTTGCTGTTGTGTTTTTTTTTTAAACAAACTTCCAATGTCTAACTTTTTAATTCTTGCCATAACACCAGCTGGCTCGTAATTAACCGCTGGCATCATCAATATCTCGTCAAAGTTAATGAGTTTTTAACATAATTTTTAACTGCTCTGAAGAGGTTACAGAATTAAAAGAACAAGAATAATGTATATATTTATTCGCAGACAAACAGAGAGATGAAAGAGAAGGATCTGGTTCTAAGACCGTTGGGCAAGGAATTTGGGACGACTAACCTGAGGCTTCCTAGTGAATCCAGTGGTCAGGGTTGAAGGGATTTATAGGTCTGGGCAGTCTCACACATCACTTGTACCTGCAAAGAACTAACATTTACCCCTTTTTGAAGCTGCTTAGGCTGAACAACAGTTCAAATACAAAACAACGCATACTTAGGATATTGATGTTTTTCTCTCTTTCTTTGGCCCTCGGACTCAGAGAATTCACTTAATCACAGTTCGCATTT
This sequence comes from Potos flavus, assembly GCA_028534135.1. Taxonomy (NCBI): domain Eukaryota; kingdom Metazoa; phylum Chordata; class Mammalia; order Carnivora; family Procyonidae; genus Potos; species Potos flavus. The sequence goes on along the minus strand of CM052898.1, from coordinate 73,057,836 downwards.
CCTGGTGCACTATTATTAATTGGGAGCGCAAGCTCGTTCTCTTTCCCTCCTTCGTTATTCCCCCTTCCGTCCCATCTCCTGCCTTTCCCACCCTCCCTCCCTTACTTCCTTTTTATTTCCATTCCCCCCTGTTTCCCCGACCCACCCATAGTCAACCATCTTTAAATGATTCACGTCTATCTGTTTATTTATACATGTTCTTACAAAGTGTTGTTTTTGCATATGGGTTTTTAATTTTCATAAATGATATTGTGTTATATTGCTCTCATTCTCTTTTTCATTTTTTTGTTCCACTCTAATTTTAATCTTTCCTTGTGCTTTTGTATAGGTCTGCCTGTTGGTTTTAACTGCTGCATAACATTCCACATTGAATTTATGCATCTCCTGGTGTTGGATACCAGGATGGCTTCCAATTTCCCGTCACTATAGCAATACTATCGTGAATATTCTCATGCATTCTCTTATTGACCTGGGCGGAAATGTCTCTGCGACACTCCCAGAAGCTAGAATGCTGGGTCAAAAGATGTGACTACACTTAATTTGATTACATAGCTGTATAGCTGTCCAACAGGGCTGTACATTCTCTATGAGCTCTGCATGAGAATTCCTTGAGCCACACATTGCCAACATTTAGCATTATCCTGGTATCTAATTTTTACCAATTTGATGATTTAAAATGACATCCCATAGTTATAATTTGCCTTTCTGTAATTATTAATTTGTTTGACCTCTTTTTATGTGCTACTCACACTCCTTGTTTTCTTTTTAAATAACTGCCTATTTATATCTTTTATCCATTTTTTTCTATTGAAATTTGTGAAATTTTCTTGGTTTGTAAGAGTTGTAACAACTTCATCCTCTCCTCCTTCTCCTCCTCTTCTTCTTCTTCCTCCTCCTCATTCTCTTCTTCTTCTCCTCCTCTTCCTTCTTCACATGTTCTACATATTAGTTTCTTGATAGTTTTAGACACGGCAACTATCTTCTCCCAGAGTGTCATGTGTCTGTTAACTTTCTCCATAATTTCCTTGCTCACATTGATACTCTCAATTTTGATGGGATTAAATTAATTAATTTTGGCTTGATAGTTTTTGCTTTCAGGGTTTTGTTTCAGAGGTCCTTCATTGCCGCTAGAGGCTAAAGATATTCTCTAACATTATTAAATCTACTATTTCTACGTTTTCCATGTAGGATTTTAATCCACTTGATGCCTACCTTGAAAGTGGTGTTAGGCAGTGATCCAGTATTAGCTTTCTGCATAAAGTGAGCCAATTTCCCAATTTCATCTATTATGTACACTATCTTTTCCCCATGGATTTGGGTTGTATCAATACATTTCCGTTTATATATGGGTCTAACTGACTTGTCTATTTTCTTCCATAGGTTTCTTTGTCTGTTCTTGTTCCAGTACCATATTACTTTTTTTTTTAAGGTTTTATTTATTTATTTGACACAGAGAGAGAGAGAGCACAAGCAGGGGGAGTGGCAGGCAGAAGGAGAGGGAGAAGTAGGTTCCCCACTGAGCAGGGAGCCCAACGTGGGGCTCAATCCCAGGACCCTGGGATCATGGCCTGAGCCTAAGGCAGAAGCTTAACCAACATATTACTTTCAATTACTGTGCTTTTTTTTAGTATGCCTTAATATTTGGTAGGGACAGCTCCCTTCTCATATTTTCTCTTCAATTGCAAAGTTGACTTAGCTATTTGTAAATGAATTTTAGAATAATAATTGAAATTGCATTTGGGAAGAATTGACATCTTTACAGAGTAAATAATCCTATCCAAGAGTATGAACGTTTTTTTTAACACTCTTTTATGAACTTTAATATAATAGTATATTTTCATCTGTGGAGGTCTCATGTATTAATTTTTTAAAGGATTTATTTATTTATTTTAGAGAGAGAGAGTACAGGTAGGAGAGGCAGAAGGAGAGGGAGAGATAATCTCAAGCAGATGCCACACTGAGCACAGAGCCCAATGCGGAGCTCAATCTTACGACCCCGAGATCACGACCTGAGCCAAAACTGAGCTGGACGCTTAACCGACTGCATCACCCAGGCACCCTTCATGTATTAATTTTTAACTAAATTTCTCACCTTAGTCTTCTCTGTGAACCATTAATCCTTTTTTTCCAACAGCGCAAGGTCAATCCATTGGAATGAGGACATGCCAAGTGGTGCTGTTTGATCCTGTTGCTCCCCAAAGCAGTTTCCAGTCTGGTGTTGAGCTGGCTGTGAAAGAGTAATTTGGATGTTTGTTAAGAATCAAAATGACTAGACCCTCAGAGATTTTTATTTGGTTGGTTCAAGTAGATTTAGGAATCAGAATTTTTAAATAGTTCTCAGATGATTCTGATGGGCTGCCATGTTTAGGAAGCACTACTCATTGATAATTTTCAGTTTTTTATGATTCTTTCCTCTCCTCCTCCATTAAAAAAAATCCCTAAGAAAAGATAATTCTGATGTAAGAAGGAATTATGAACCAACATTGCTAATTAAAAATATTACTCATTGTAAATTTATTGTACATGTTTTTATCTAAAGAATTAAAATGCCTGAGGTCAAAGGTATGCAAGATACCCTCTGAATACCATTTACATTTAATAATAATTACTTATTAAAGTAATTCAGGACTACTCCATAATATGCAATTTATTCTTTTTTTCCCCCAAGCCCAGTAAATAAAACAGAGCAATTATAATTGCGATAATGGCTTCTAGATGGCTTGCAAATTGAAATCTTTACCAGTTGTGTGATGAAAATTCACTGCTTTCAACCAGAATAGTGCAATGCATAACATTGTAACTTCTGCTTGGATGAAGTTTACCGACACGGATTTCATCAATGACAAATCAACAAGGAGACTGTTGTATCTTTCAGGAGCAAATGGGCAATGGGGAAGATGGATGGTCATGTGGAAGTGTATAATTATATATTCTAGCTATGCTAAACTTTAATAAATAAGCCCTTAAGTCATTCAGAGAAAGGTGGATCAATTGTTTGGTCACTTGTTCACCTGATTTATCATATTGTATAGGGGCATGTTGAAGACTTTGTTGACGCAACAATATTGTATTTCATGATGGAATTTAAGCCGGTTAGTCTTCAAGGGACTGAAAGGGTAAACTGAGCATCTGAGACTCATGTCATGATGGACAGTGGCTATGCCAAGATATATTCTAGTTGTTCTAAATATATTTATGAATTTGCCTTCATATGCCATTGAGGGGCATTTGTCTTTCATGTCCACAACTTAAGCTCTGCAAGTTAAAAAAATGAAATAAGGACTTTATGAACACCCTTTATTCATTGAAAGACTGAAATGGGGGTGCCTGGGTTGCTCAGTCTGTTGAGTGTCTACCTTCGGCTCAGGTCATAGTACCAGGGTCCTGGGATTGAGCCCTACATCGGGCTTCCTGCTCAGAAGGGAGCCTGCTTCTCCCTCTCTTTCTCCCCCTGGCTTGTGCTCTCTCTCTCTCTCACTTTCTCTGTCAAATAAATAAATAAAATTTTAAAAAGAAAAGAAAGAAAGACCAAAATGCATATAGTCTTCTCATGGTTAAGTCATTGTGATGATTTCATTTGCATTGCTTTAACCCAAATATTTTTTAAAGGTGTTTGACCTCCCCATATTTATTCCTCAGCCTGGTGACATTCCTATGTGTAAATGAACTTCATAGTTAATGGGCTTCATGGAAATGAAAGTGTTCACAGAGAAAAATGTCAAGCTAACGTTTTGATAGGAACTTTTAAGACAAAAAGTGGTAGGCTGACAATTGTAGTAGAAAGATCATGTCTTTTCAAGAATCTTTATAGGGCCCTTTGTTCAGCTCCTTCCTGTCCAGGGACTTCGTGGGGGATGGTATATTAATCAGCCATACCTGCGGCTTCTCTAAAGTTTGTTATTTCCGAATTTTGAACATGTGATTCATAATCAGCAATACCTGATATTTCTCTAATGTTTATGAATTACAAAGCATGTTTTAGAAAATGATTTTCACATTTGAGTCTCCTTATAACTCTGTGAAGCATGTATTACTAATCCCATTTTACAGATGGGAAAACTTGACCAAGAAAACAGTGACTATACCTTCAACTTATGTTTACTGACTCCAGATTTCCCTGACACTGTTAGCCTGACTGATAAAATATTTTCCTTTTACAGATACTTCTGTATTTCTTGTTTAGGAGTTGAAAGCAGGGCTCGGTCGGCAAACTTTCTGTAAAGGGCTAGAGAGTAAATATTACAGGTGTTGTGGGCCATAAGGTCACAGCTCTGTTGCAACCACCCACTTCTACCGTTACAGTGTGAAAGCAGCCATAGTCCATTTTGAAAATGAATAGGCGTGTCTGTATTCTGATAACATTTTATTTGCAAAACCAGGCTGGACAGATCTGGCCCACGGGCTACAGTTTGCTGATACCTGCTATAGAGTAATGAATCTTACAGAGAAAGAGATTATGTATGTAACCCAGGCGTGTTTTAGTATTCCAATTCCTCATATGCCTCACTTGCATTTTCATATTTATTTCATGAAATGATTACATTGCACACCATGTCATGAGCATCCCTGTCCCATTTAAACATTTCTTCTATTTCCCCACAGCAGCTGTTTCACCTTTCTCGGGCTCTCCTGTCTCTTCTCTCTCTCTCTCTCTCTCTCTTTTTTTTTTTAAGTAGGCTCCATGCCCAGCATGGAGCCCAAGTTGGGGCTTGAACTCAGGACGCTGAGCCAAGAACAAGAGTCGGATGTTTAACCAACTGAGCCACTCGGATGCCCTGCAGACCTTTCTTTCTGAAGTCTCTCTTGTCCCCTTCTGCTGTTCAAGCTCCTCCACCTTCTTACACCTTCCTGTGGGTCTTTCTGATTCATTTCTTAGTGCAGTTTAGCTCTCTATCAGCTTCCTCATTAGCATCCCCACCCATCATATTCTCTCAGCACAAAGAGGGGATCTGGGAATTTACTCTCTTTTGCAAGTAGAAGGACGATTATTAATACCAATTTTTTTCCTGCTAAATAAACGTAAAGTGCTGACCCTAGTGCTTGGCACATAGTAAGTGTTCAGAAAATAACAATCATTTTTGCATTAAGTACCTGAGTTTTGGAGACTGTAAAGTACTGTGAAAATGTAAGCCACTGGCTAGTGGTATGGCAATTAGGACTACAGAAACCTTTACACAACCCAGAGAGCTCAGAAGCCTTGGGTTTAGTTAGGACTTACTGAAGTGATGGCTGTCAGGTCCCTCAGGGGGTTCTGTGAATAATCTACACGTCTAGACTATGCTACTTTCCCCATAGAAAAGATTGGCTTGTTTTGTGTTAATCCAAACACTAAAGCATTTTTTGCTTAAAGACTTTGTGACTTGAAGAAAAAAAATCTTCAGCTTGACAGCAGATCGTATTCAATAGGACCTGCTTCACGGAGTTCCATGTTTGCATTCACAATGAATAAAGAGCGTCAAACATATTTTCAGTCAGACAGTCATTTTGCAGAACAAGACTTTGTAGATGGCACTGAAAAATCCTGATGTTAAAATTTCATCCTAATTTTTATAGAGTTATCTTATGATAACATTATCACAATATTTTAAAGCAAATTGTCATGTGCAATGAATACCACAATGGAAGTCACTTTCACACATTTTTCAATCATTTCAAAGCATTCCCCCATCCCCGCACTCATTCACTCAAGCAAACATTTTTCAACTGCTTGGTGTATACCAGGTGCCAAGTAGTAAAACCCAGTTTGCTTTCTTAAGAAGTGCAATCCAGTGGGAGAAGCATTCGTGTTATAAAACAGTCTTCAGTGGAGGTATCCACAAGAGGACCCTACAAGATAGAGCGCTCCTGCGACTGGATGAGTGCTGGGTATTCAAGGGGGCTTTCATGTTTGAAAACAATTTTGAGGTGGTTTACGGAGCACAATATGGTAAAAACTAAGTAATGAGGAAAATAGGACTAAGGAAAAATTGGGTAAGGAAAGTCCATTGAACTAAATGGAAAGATAGTGAACAAATTGCATGCCATAAATTATGCACTTATTAGAGATGAAATATTTGGCTCTGAGCTTCCTATCAGTCAAAGCAAAGAGGAAAATATGATCCTTTCCATGGTCAAAGTATCTGTAAGACAAAAGCAGATGAGCCAAGCCTAGAGAAATGTATCTTGTGGGTTCTCCTAATTAACACCTAGTCGTCATTGCCCCTACATAAACCAAATAAGTCTCATGTGAAGTTGTTTCTTAAATCTTCCTTCAGATAAGCCATTGGGTAATGTCAAAGCAGAGGTCAGCACGTGACATCATGCCAGAACAATATCTCCTGATTAAGTCTCATCTTCTGCTTAGAAATCCTCCATGTCTCTTATTTCTCTCAGCTGAGCTTTTGTGAGTAAATGGCATCAGAAAATTTGAATTTATCCTAAGTGAATCTTAAAGAAACTGCTTTATTTTTTTTTAAGATTATTTATTTATTTGAGAGAGAGTGAGAGAGAGAGACCACACAAGTAGGGAGGAGGTGCAAAGGGAGAAGCAGACTCCCTGCTGAGCAAGGAGCCCAACAGATGCAGATCTCTATTCCAGGACCCTGGGATCATGACCTGAGCCAAAGGCAGACACTTAAGCGACTGAGCCACCCAGGCACCCCAGAAACACCAGTTTTAAATAAAGTAAAATTTTAATAGGGGATAATCCTGGGTGGAAACATTATAGGTGATTTATTATCTTCTTTATATTTTTCTTCTTTATATATTATCTTCTTTATATTTTTCTATGACTCAAATCTTCTCTGATTATAAAGCCATCCCAACCAGATACTTTGGGTCTAGAGCAGAACCTGATCCTCAGGGCTCTTTCTGATGCTTAACCACCATATGAGGTTGACCAGATGCCCTGGGGAGCTCTAGGACTTAGCCCACGAGGTTGTCTGTGGCAAGAAGATCGCTCATATTGGAAAGTACCATATGTCTTTTGCAGGATCAGGTGAGGCCAGCCTGCCAGAATGGGAGTGACACACTGATTCTGTGTCACTCGAATTGCTTATAGAGTCAGGGGACCCATGTATCCTAGAGGTGGTCCTGCTTTGGCCAGAACACAGAGCACTACCCTGTTACAATTTTATATTATAGTTCTCAAATTCCCATCCTCTGTGTCCTTCCTTCAGCTCTCGTCTTGGCATAATGTTTTGATTTTTGGAATAACCCGAGAGTCCCAGGGAGTATCAGTTCTGATGTCAGAAAGGTGGCAAGGATTAGTAGTAGCAAGGTCATAGAAAGACAGTGAGGACCTCCTTCTTGCTGGGTACTGTCCCAAACAGTAAGGACCTTGATTGGAACATCATTTCACACAAGAACATTAACAAGGGCCATGCTCTGCATCAAGACCTATTTATAACCTCTTAATTTCTCAATGTTATATTCAGAAGCTGAAATTCCCACAATTGCTGATATGAATGGAAAAGTTGCAGCATATGACAAGAGTGATGAATCCTAGGAAGCTTAAATTTTTGCTTTTTCTCAGAGGCTCCTCAGCTGACAAATCTCAAGTTCTTTCATTCATTCTTGCCAGTTGGGGATTGGCTTGGCTCAGCTCATCTCTTGTGAAGGTTTGGACTGTGGTTTTGGAAATGCCAGCAGCCCTCGGGGCTTTAAGCTGGACACTCTGTGCGTTTGGTGGGGGCTGGAGGGGGAGGGACGGCACATCCTGGAAAGTGTGTTAATGCCTGAAGGTCCAGTTTTTATTTCTGACCTATGTTTGGCATCCGAGTACTGCTGAACTAATTCAAGGCTCCTGATCCTGGGCTTTACTGTTATCTGGTATTTCCTTGACTTTGGTTCCTTGCCATTCCCAGAAGGAGAAATGTAGTCAAGGAACAATTCCACATCAGAAGAGTTAAGGATGGCTTCATGAAGATGCTGAGTGCATGCTTTTGTGATTAGACACAGCAGGAAACCTGCAAGTTTATAACTATTTATGAAGCCGTAATTCACTCACACACTCATTCATTCATTCATTCATTCATTCATTCATTCACTAAACACTTACTAAATCCTGGCCGCTTCCCTGCCACAGTGATAGGGGCTAGAAAAAGAAACAAGCATGTTTTTTTGTTTTGTTTTTGGTTTTTTGTTTTTGCCTTTGTAAGACTCACAAAATAATGGGAGAGCAAAGTTACAAGGCAATCAGAGAAACATAAATTAGGGATATGTATCATAAGTCCTGTAGGACACATAAAGGAAGATGAAGCAATTTGTTTTCTTTGGAAGGGGGCTGGAGGAACCCGGCAAGTCTTCCTGGGGCAGGTGCTCTCTGAGCTGGAGCTTGAAGGAGGAGTAGGGGTGTGGCCATGGAGTTGGAGCCCTGTGACTAGTTCTGGCCAGTGGGTTTTGAATGGAAGTGACAATCTTCTAGGCAAAGAGAGTTGAAAGGCAGTGTGCTTCACCCATTTCTCTCTTCTCCTTTGGCAGAGTCTGTGGAAGTTGTATACCAAAATTGTAGAGCCTCAAGATGGAATCCTTGGGTCACTACATGGAAGAGAGCCACCCAGGAAAGGCGCCTAGCCCATATTGATCTTTGCATGGGTGAGAAAACCTCTGTTGTGGTAAGTTACTGAGACTTACGGTTACTTGTTTTCACAGCTGAGCCGATCCTATTATGACTAATTTAAGGAGTTTTCCAAGCATATATGGTGACATTTCTGAATGAGAGAAGGACTGGTGAAAATTCATAGAGGCGTTTCCTGAAGGCAAGGGAGCTGGTCTCTTTTCCTATCAGCTCCTTTCCATCCTTCTTCTCCTGGAAGAAGTACAACTCTGCACTTCTAGACTACTGTAGGCCCAGGCTGAACAGGGTTCTCTGGAAGCAGCAAGCTCACAGGCAGAGTTGTAGGTTCTTTTTGTAGAAAGAGGAAGGAGGATGTGGAAACTGAGAATGCTGAGAGGATTGGGTGAGACACCGAGCGCATCTTCTAGGCGCTGGTTGGAGGTAGCAAAGCCTGGCTGCCTGTCTCTTGGTGGTTCCTGCAGTGGATATCTGGTCCCACTCATTTATGGCTGACTTTAGAATATGGGGCACTTGATCTCTTTTTGTCCTCTCCTCTGTGGTCTGTTATCAATTCTGAGCAACAGGAAGCTTCACTCAATATCCCATTACACTGCAAGAATTTTGTGCAAGACATTGGGGTCCAGAGAATCTGTGCCTTGTCTTCCAAATAATTAGATGGCAGAGCCAGGAGTAAAACACTGATTTCCTAAATCTGAATTCTGTATTTTTAGTTTCTCATTATTTGGTTGATATTTCTTTTGTTGTTATTGTTTGCTTTTTTCTCTGTTGTCCTCTTTTTTAACATCCCAATGGCCAGGTCAGTTCATTTCTTTAAAGAGAATGAAGGAAATGCAGCACAGTGATTACATCCTTGAGGTAAGAGGCAGACTGCTTTGGTTGAATCCTTGTGTTCATCCATACCTCCCTCCCCCTTGCGACTTACCAATTGTGTGACCTTTGTCAAGTCACTCACTCTCTCCCAAGCCTCGGTTTTCTGGTCTGAAAATGGGATAATCATAGCAGCTGAGAAGAAAAAAATGAGAGGGCAGGAGACGGGGCAGATAACACACTTAGCACAGTGACCCGTGTAGAGCACCTGCTCGGGGAGTGTTGGATATTAGTGTGGATTCTGTTTTCAGGATAAGCCTCAGCAACATCGTAAGGAAAGCAAAACCTATCTCCGTCAGATTTTATTTTTACTTATGATTCCTTCTTGTCGTAAGTCCATCCTCCTTTCCCCAGGGACCCACACCATAATTTTGTCCACCGAAAGCCCTTCACCTCCTTTTACGGGGTCAATCCTTCTGGCATCCAGGCTTCTTTTTTCCATAAAATGTGCTTCTTATCCTCTCAAATGCACAGCAGCAGCTCAGTGTTGGAAAACAATTTTTTTTTCTAGTGGGGTGGGTAAATAAATTAGTTTCAGACAATCTTGGGTGCATTGTAAGTGAGGTATTTTGGAGGCAACACTCTTTACTTACCCGTTATCTTCCCAGTTTATACTATAAATCATGAAGGGGATTGATTGCTAAGAATTTGCATCAGGGCAAGTGAACTGGTGGGCCTAAACCCTCACATCACTTTCTGGCTCACTTGGGGGTCTTATATAAAGATGAAGGCAGACACATGGCAACACATACAAACAAGCAGCAGCTAGGATGACTTAGCCTCGGACAGGATGAGAAATAGTTGCATTCGCCCCAGCCAAATTTGGGCTGGTCGATATGAAACTTCACAGACATTTTAGGAAAGTTGAGGTCACTTAGTTTTAGCTTCTGATATACAAATTGTGTTGCCTGCATGGAGATAAATATATTTTGGCAATTATAAAGGTTCTACATCAGGGTACAGATGAAGATGTAACTCCGGTGATTTGTGATTCCATCACCAGCCCCTCAAGCTGTTTCTAGCCTCTTTATTTACAGCTTTCCTGAGCTGTATATCTTATAAATACAAAACGAATGAAGTAGTGCAAATGAAAAAGCCGCTTTCCTTATGGCCTATTTACATCTCCTTGCTTGTCACTGGGGTAAATAAAGACCCAGACTCCTGAGCTGTTGGGGACTGGACTATTCCTTGTATCCACGATGTAGAGAAAGTATATTGGTGGGCAGAGAAGACTGGAGAAGTTGAGAGAGACACTTGTGGCCTTTGAGCTTCCCAAGTGAGGAAAATTCTGCAGATTGGGGGCCATTATCTTTGATTTCATAGTCCAAGAGAATCTTGACGTTCCCCATGGATGTCTTCTGAGGCTTTCACGAGTTCTCATAATGTAAGACGACTAAGGAGTAGATGGAATTCACACCATTTCCATGGCTTTGTCCTGAGTGAAGTACATTTCCCAACCTCTTGACTTTGGGCTTGGCCACGTGACTTTGCTTTGACTAAGAGCATAAGAAATGACAGGTATCAATTCTGAGCCTAGGCCTGAAAGGGCTGTGTACACTTTCATTTGCTCTCATATGCCTATCCCAACACTATGACATGCCCTGGATATCTTACTCATTGGTCTAAGGACAAAGAAAGACATATAGGGCAGAGCAGACCTGCTTAGATGAAATTTATAAAGTTTACTATGCATGGGACAAGAGTCTAGAAATATAAAGCAGATCCTGAATGGCGATCTTATCTTAACCTGAAATCTCAGTAATTTACCACGACAGAGGTTTTCTCATCCATGTAAAGTCCACAGTGGTTTGGGCATCTTTCCTGGGTGGCTCCCTTCCATGCAGTGACCCAAGAATTCCATCTTGAGGCTCTACAATTTCAGCACACAACTTCCACAGACTCTGCCAAAGGGGAAGAGAGAAATTGGTAAGGTACAATGCCTTTCAACTCTCTTTGCCTGGAAGCTTGTCACTTGCATTCAAAGCTCATTGGCCAGAACTAGTCACATGGCTCCAACCCAACCGCAGAGGAGGGTGGGAAGGGTCAGGTAGTGCATACATATTTTGTGAGCACTTACTGCCTCTGTCATAATGTTACTCCTCCTTCAAGCTGCAGCTCAAAGAGCACCTCCTCCGTGAAGCAGCACTTCTTCTCCCTTTCCAAGGAGAAGAAATTGCTTCATCCTCCTTTATAACCACAGTACTTTGATATACATCTCGATAGCCAAGATCAAGGCCCAAATGATTTAAATTTGAGCCTCATTAAATTTTAAAATGACCACATTGGTCTTCGTAAGACACCTATTATTTCTGTCTGCTTGACATCAATTCCCCTCCTTTCTCCTGGAGAACATCCCTCCTCTACAATCAGTCCATGGCTTTGGGAGGGTCTGACCCACCTCTCAGCTCCAGAGGGGGGAACATATGGCCAGTCAGGGAGGAGCAGGTGACTCAAATTGGTCCGATGAGACTCAGTGCCAGGACATTTTGGGGAAAGAGAAGTCCTTTTTCACTTGGATTAACAGCTGTAGTAATAATGGCAGCTGGGGTGGTCTGAAGTTCCTCGTGGAGAAGGCCCACTTGAGAATGATGTCAACAGAGAGGAAAGTGGGACAGAGAGATAGAAAGAGCTAGGACTAGATATAAAAATGGAGACAGAGGTAAAGGAGGGGGAAAAAAAAAGAGAGAGAGAGAAAGCTGCTAATATGATTTGATTTGAGCTGCTGGAGATCCCAGGGTTAACTGGACCAGAAACATCTCTTAAACTTTTCAATGAAGTAATTAAATTTATTTTTGTTTTATTTTGTTTTATCTTATCTTTGCTTAAACCTGCTTGAGCAGTATTTTTTCTCACATGTAACCAAAAGATTTCTGAATTTGCAGATAGTTGAAATTGTAAGTATAACATCCTTAAATGCCAGAATCTGTGGGTAAGATCATCAGCAGAAGACATTTCCTCACTGATCAGTGGAGAAATGGGCTCTAATGACTGTCCTTAGACATTACACTTCATGCTGGATCGAATATAGAGAAACTTTCATCTTGCTTCCTTCTCCCATCTTTTCTTTTGTTGCTTCCCTCCACTTACCTTCTCGATTATTTTGTTAGTCATTGGTATGTTCTCTACTGCTCAAGTCCTCTAGACCTACCACTTAACCCTGCATTCCTGTAAAAAAATTCATGTCCAGTTATCATCAGCCACTGAATCTTGGCTTCGTTCTTATTTGTTGTAAGTTTGGGGAAGTCTTGAACTTCCTTCACTTACTTTTGCTTGGACTCAAGCAAAACAGAAACAGAAAACGTGATGGTGACACTGGAAAGGCACTGAGGATTGACTCATCCTGCAGCATCTTCCATGGGTGGGTTACTTAGGCTGAGGAATGACATACCAGCGTGGTGCAAACCTTCTTGCCAAGCTGGGCCATCAGGATGCCTTCTCATAACCTCCGCAGTCTTGCTCCTTCCCTGAGTGGATGATGACCCAGCATCCTGCTTGTGCAAAGTCAGGGCCTTTTTTTCTTTTCCTTCTATTTTTTTCTGGTCTTCTCCCTGTCTCTCCCTATGCATATTCTTTCATCTTTCCAAAATACTTCACAAAGTAGTGAAAGTTCACTTACTCTCTCTAAAGCTGTTTCTCCATATTTGAGTAGGGTTAATAATGTTTACTTACTAGAACTGTGATGATGAATATGAGATTAGCTATGTAGAGTGAGCCATCCAAAGCCTCCTGCCTCACAAATGCTAACATACATTAGTCCTCTAACAGTACTGGTATATTTGCCTTCTTTTATCTTTCTTCCTCCATTGTGACGGTGAAATATAATCCAAATATATTTTGTGTCTTTAAAGAAATCTGAGGGCTATGTGTCTTGATCATCTGTTTTCTTCGTTTAGTTGAATTCAGCCTTTTATTTTCAATGACTCGCTCATCTCCTGCATGGAATTTTATTGGAGATCATGGCATTCCTTCCATAGCTGTGCTGCTGTCTGCCACAGAAATGGAAAATAATGAGAATTTCTAATTTTGGCCAAGCCCCGAAGCAGTATTTCTTTCCTGGGCTACCTTCAACCACCAGTCTTATGTTCACGGCTAGTCTTGTGTTCTACAGAATACTAACTCCATAGTTTATAGGTACCAGGATATCCAAAAAGAGTTCCACAGCTGAATAAATTTGTGAGTAACTTGGTGTAAACCAAGCGTATCAATCTTCTGCAAGACTTCCCAGAGCCTTTGTTTGCCAACGTATATCGTGAATCTTCAAGGGAGGTGGGGGAGGCATAACATGCAATGTTTCTCAAACCCACTTGGCCATGGAACCTACTATTAGTTGAGCCTGTCACGAAACAAGTATTCCAGAGAACGCGCTCGGAGAAATGCTGACTTAGTGTTTTAATTAGATTTCTCCAATAATGTCTTCTTTTTTGTTCCAGCAATGCTAGATTTTTCTGTACTCTTCCTCAGTTGTCTTGTCTCTGTTGTGCTTGCTCCTCTATCTTTGTTTAGTTCCTGCTGGGTAAATACATTCATAGGTTGAGTGATAGAACATAGTGATTAGTCAACCAAAGAGAAGACTGAATAGTCATACCAGTGTGTGGTGATAAATGTTTGCAATATGTTGAATTCACCTTTGCTTCTTTTAAGTGATAAAGTGAATGGGGGAAGGTAATGTTGTCTCCATTCTTCTCTAGGACCTTCCTTCTGATTGGAACATGGGAGGCTTAGTGGGGTCTCAAATATAAAGGACATCTTTTGGGGGAAATGATTCAATTTTTCATTGTAAGAGCACACATCAAAATATATTAGCCTGCAGTCATTTGATTTTTATGGCTTATCTGTTTCTAATTTGCTTGCAAAAACTGGGGTGGGTAATGTAGATCAGACCAAATGATAGAATTTTCATGTACACAGTCACCAATATATTGATTCAAGAAATAATAATTTACTCATTTATGCCTTTCTTCTCTTTGAAGTATAGCACATCATTAATTAATTAATTAATGTTAGCAAAGCCTCTCTCCCCACCCTTTTTTTGGGGGGATGGGGTCTCCTTTCACCGTAATCCAGATAAAGCTTTTATGAAATGGAATTAGCACACTTCACATCTTGTAGCTAATTTTTAAAATACAGTCCCCTCTGGATTAGTATATATTTGAATTAAATTAGGAGGTCAGAATTAATGCCCCTGCTTTCCTATTTCTTTTTCTTTCTTTGGTCTTTGAACCTTTCTCTTTCTAATGAAAAGCATATGATTTTTTTAAACCCTCCTCTTCTGAATTTTATTTAGTTCAATAAGGGTGAACATACCTACTTATAGTTTTCTTTGTCTTCATTTGTAAAATGTTATCACCTCTGTGACAGGTATATAACCTTAGGCAATGTGTAAATAAGGTACATCCGTCCTGTGATTCCTTTCTTTTTACATAGGATTTAATTTTGGAATTCTCCATTTATGATATCGATTTGTTATTAGTCATTTAGGGCAATAAAGTAAAAGAATTTAAAAGCTCATTTTTAATGGGAGTTAAATAAGAAGTGTATAGAATTTCCCTTTTTTGGAATATACATTTTTATAATACTTGGGCCTTTCTTATTACATTTATATTGACTTATATATAAATTGAGGACATGTTTATAAGAAATGACTTTAGGAGTAAAAGAAATATATGTTTTGTACATATATCTATGCATCTCCCTTAGAAATTCTGATTTAGTAATTGTGGGGTGTGACCCCAGCATCTACATTTTTAAAGTCTCCCTAGGTTTTGTATTGCAACCCCAACTGAGAAGCACTCGTGTAGAATGTTCTGTTTGGAAATGCGGTTAACTCTTGTATGATACAGAAGTTAGAGATGCTTATGTCAGCCTCACACAGTCGAAAACCCACATATAATTTGATTCCCCCAAAACTTAACTGGTGATAGCCTACTATTGACTGGATTCCTACTGATAACATAAATAGTCAATTCACACCTATTTTGTATGTTACATGTATCATGTCCTATAGTCTTACAATAAAGTAAGCTAGAGAACAGAAGTGTTCTTGAGAAACTCGTAAGGAAGAGAAAATCCATTTACAGTCCTGTACTATAAAGCAATCTGTGTGTAAGTGGACCCACATAGGTCAAATGGACCGTGATTTCTTGTGAGAAGCCTGCCTCATCCATGGCTGACAGGATAGAGGCACAGAGAGATGAAAGAATTTTTGTGGAAACCACACAGCAGACCCTTGGGGGGTGCCAGCCATGGGCAGGGATTCTTTCCTTTCAGGTTCTCTCTCTTACAACCCAAGGAAATGAGCGATGGAGAACATAGGCTAGGGCCCTAGTATTATTAACTGAGCTGCAGAGGAGAGAAGCATAATACTTTGCCACCCAGTTTGACTCTTCTACACTTTTCTAGAAAAAAATATGTCCACATTGGCTGGAGCAGAGATCATGTGTAGAGATATATTTAGCAATCTGGTGGGAATCCTTGCTTTTTTTTTTTTTTCTAATTGAGTATAATTTTCCATTTGTTTTGGTTTAAATGGGCCAGTTGAGCTAAACAGAATGCTTGGGAATGAATGGCTACAGCTTGTCCAAATTTCCTCTTCACCTTCTTCCTGTCACCAACTCATACTTCTGTCATTTTCACTCTAGTGTGAAAACACCATGAAAAGGAGTGGGTAGCAAAGGCAGTGCGTTTCTGAGTTTAGAATTCTGACTAAATTGGATCAGTTTTACACATTCTTTGCCTATAAATACAGGATATAATAGTCAACATGGGTTTCTATTGTGAGGGTCCCCTTTTCACAGTAGTTACCAAATGTAATCTTGATGGATGGAACTCTATAATGGTATGTCTAGAGGTGGCATAAAGGTGTCCTTTCTGGTGGTGAAATGGAGCTTTAAGAGCAACAGAGCAATAGGTTTTTCCCAGAACTTTCATACCTTGTCATGCTGGACAATTACTCTTAACCATATGTGGCTAAGAAAAGCGCATTTCAGTGGGATTTAAGCATGACATCCCCTTCTTCATTTCCACAAATGAGAAGCAGATGCCCATATTCTCTGGGTAGTATTCAGGCCTTAATAACATTGCCATGCATTGGGTCTATTCATTGATGCTGACAGTAGTAATAATAATAGTAATAATCATAGTAAACTTTTATTGAGTGTTTACCATGTGTCAGCCACTAATGTTTTATGTGTGTTACTTTATGTAATCCTCACAGAGCCCTATGTAGAAGGGTACTGAGAGTTTTTTTGTTTTGTTTTAATTTTTAGCTTAGGCCACCCAGATTCTCTCTCCTTTCCTGTTGATAATAGTACCCAGCTTTTCATCCCCATCCTCCCCCAAGGTTATCCCCTATGCTCTAGTGGGAAACATATCCCACCCTCATCTCCAGGATGAGCCTTGATAGACTTAATCCAATCAGCAAATCCAATTTCCTGTGGCCACAGTGATGAGTTCAGGGATGATCGAGTGACCTAGTTTGGACCAATGAGATCACGGGAGAAATTTTCAGGGGATCCTGGGTCTTCTGTGAAAATTCCTGGACATTCTCTTTGTGTTAAATATGAATGTGGGTACATGGAAGCTGCCAAGGGAAAGTCAGCCTTGGGTAAAAGTAGCACGAAGGAAGTTGGTAAAGAAAAACAGAAAGAAATTAGAGCTCTGCTGATTTCACTGTGCAGCTAGATTTAGCCTCAATTAAAGCCTACTCTACTTTTAGATTTTTCAGCCAATAACTCTCTTTCATCATTTAAGTTGAATTGAATTATGATGCAAACTGGATTTGACAGCCTCTGCTTTAAGTGTGTGACTATCTATATAAAGGGAAACTGAATGTAGTTATTCCAAGACCTACTGAACAAACATCAAGCAAGTGATGAAAAACAAGGTCCAGAAAGGGAGTAGGCAATTTCTGCTAGATAAGAAGTGTGAAGACTTAGAAACCCGGTACCAGTTGAAGCAAAGATCATTTCCCTTACAACAGTGTGATTTTTATTTTCTTCTTGTTTTTCCCCTCCTCTTTCCTCCCATCTCTTCCTCTCTCCTCCCCTCTCCCTTCTCTTCTTCTCTCTTCTTCTCACTTATATTAGGAGAGAAAAAACAGAGAGACTTGGAAGTACATATAGGCTCCTTCCCTCAATAACCTGATCACTTTTTTTTTAAAGACATATATTTTAGAGAGAGAGTGTGTGCATGGGTCGGGGTGGGAGGGTGGGTCCATGCAGGAAGAGGGAGAGAGAGAATCTCAAGCAGACTCTTCACCAAGCAAGGAGCCCGAGGTGGGGCTCGATCCCAAGACCCTGAGATCACAACATTGAGATCATGATCTGCGGTGAAACTGAGTTGGACGCTTAACCGGCTGAGCCTCCCAGATACCCCAACCTGATAACTATTTAGTAGTCAATTAGAATTTGGTCTTGCAAGAGAAACCAAAGTCTATGTGGAAGGCTATTGCAAGGACTTTTGAAGTAAACCTTCCCTAAAATCCTTATGCTCCGCATAGCCATTAAAAAACCACAAGCAGTGTTTTTCAGATTTCATCCCACAACTTCCGAATTAAGTGTTCGGAGCAAGGGGAGCCTGTTTTTAGTTCCCTCTGCCTTCCAGCCATGCCTGATCATGGTGACTTTAATGTAGCTCATCTAGGCACCATACTTTGTGAAAAAACTGTCCTAGGAGAGATCTCCAAATTGGAGACCAACAGATATTAATTGTCATTTAGATAGCTAATTATGCCTAGGAGTGGTCTTCAAATAGCATTTTGAATTTTATATCATTTTAGTTATAGCAATCAATGAGAAGTAATTGTTTAAAGTCCTTGCTTAGTAAATGGTTCAATTTTTTAAAAAGGTAAGCGTAAGAGGGTGGTTAAGAATGAGAAAATCTCTTCAGTGATTCAGTGAACTACACCATGAGCTGCCTGAATGCTCAAATCAGAAAGCTGTGGCCTGAGCATTTGGGAGCAGTTTCCCCGGATTGAAGAGAGATTAGTGCCTGGAAGGAAAGACTTTTTAGAGTGTTAATCTTACCAAATCTTCTCAAGGCGATGGTAAACTTTGAGGTCTTCGCTTAGCTATTGTATACCAAAAAGATTCTCATTTTCTCTCAAAAGAGAGAAGAGGAGTAGCTCCCTTAGTCATTTCAGGCTGACTACAATAGATTTCTCATAAAATTCTGTGCAAATTGCCAGAGTGTTAGTTATTCCATCAGTAAGAGTGAACATAAGTAATAATACTGATGTAAATAATCATCCTGTAAACTCTTTATTGCTAAGGAGTTCAACATGAGGTCATGCATTTTGAACATCTGGTTGAATGACTGAATTGTGAATTATAAAGGTCTTGTGAAGAAGGGTGAGAGCTGCCTGCTATCTTTAGGATCCCTGCCTCTTTGTGAAAACATCCAAAATAGTCAGTTTGGATAAATAGGAAATTGAACTTCCAGTGCTGAAGGTGATCAGAAAACTATTTTCTTCAGCCCTGTTTAGGGAAGGAAATGATGAAGAGGACTCTCTTAGCTGTCTGACTACTTGGCAAATAGTGGTTGATTGCAAAATGGACCCTGATTCCTCCCATCCCAGTATGCATACGCTTTGCAATGTAACTTCCCACTTTTTCTATCAAGAGGTAGATTTTATCTTTCCATCTCTTGACTCTGGTCCTGGCCGCATGACTTGTTCTCACCAACGGGGCATTCGCAATTCTGATACCAAGGAAAGGCTTAAAAAGTGTTTACACATTGAGCTTTGCCCTTTCTTGCTAACCTGGGGGACCCTGCAACCACCACTGTGTGAAGAAGCCAGGGCCGGCCCACCGGAAGGTGAGAGACACCGCGGTTGACAGCCCTCCCCACCTCCAGACATGGCAGTGAGGCCATTCTACCTATCCAGCCCTAGTCAACACTCAGCCTGGTGAGCAATAATAACATGGTTCTTGTTTTAACCCCCTAAGTTTCAGAGTGGTTTTTTAGGCAGTGAAAGCTAACTCATATACAGTGCTATGGTCTGAATGTTTGTGTCCCTCTCAAAACTCATTTATTGCAATCTTGACCCCCAAAGGTGGATGGTATTAGGATAGGGAGTTTGGGAAGTTGTTCAGTCATGAGGGCGGAGCTCTCATGTGGGGATGAGTGACCTTATAAAAGAAATCCCACAGATCTCCCTAGTCCCTTCTACCATGTGAGCACCCAGCGAGGAGTCTGTGGCCCTGAAGAAGGCCCTCACCAAAGTCTGCTAGCACCCAAATCCTGGACTTCCCAGCCTCCAGAACTGTGAGAAACACATTTATGATGTTTATAAGCCACCTAGTCTGTGGAATTTTGTGATGGCAGCCCCATGGACAGCAGCACAGGGCATACCTCCTGAAAAGCACTTAGTACTTTGATTTTGGGGACAGTGTCCGTTTCTTCCTCTGGGCAAAATTCTTTGAGGGTGAAAAAGAGTTTCTTGCTCATCATAGCAGACACACCTTACATTCTTGTCAGATTCTTTAGTTTAGCCTGCCTGTTGGACCCCAAATCTCTGGGTGTGCCTGGGCCGCCACCATTAACACCAGACTGCAAGCGGGGTCCACGTAGGTCCACGTGGTGCTGACACTGGAGCCCAAGGCTGCTGGCCCACGCTCCCCTCCCACTGTCCCCACTTCCAGGCTCCAGAGGAGTGCCATACAGGATTGGGCTTCGGGAGCAGGTGCTGAAAGCGCCAGATGACGCAACCCAGGAGTGCAGGGAAGTCAGTTCTCTGTGGAGCAAACCGAACCACAGAGATGGAGACAGGAGGGTGGCGAGAAGACAAATTCCCTTTCTTTCCTCCTTCCGATGTGCTCCCTGAGAGTGGTTTCTCTACTAACCCTGCCCGATCTTATCTGCTGGGCACCGGGTTCAAGGCTCGTCTGGAAGCTGTGGCCCACGCAGTAAGGTATCATCTGGGGTTGCTTCCAAGGCCCTGGGCCTCGTGTCCCCTTTGCTCATCCTTCGAACCCGGGGACTCACCTTCCAAATCAAGCACCAGCAGTCAAACTTGGGCTGTGTGTGTCTGGGGTCACAGATAGAGATGTTCCATTTGTATTCCTAGCCTGTCAGACATTTTCTGGTGCCCAGGCCGTCCCTAGCTCAGCGGTCACTTGTGGTCACCTGAAGGATTTGGTCAGAAACACTGCTAAATATGTGGAGTTAAGACTCCCAGAGGTCACGCTGTGGCTCTACCACAGCAGGAAAGCCTTAGTTAGGATGCTGCTCCCTGATCGCCATCTTGGGCCATACATACTGATTCATTGTCGATTAATTTATTTGTTTTTGTTTATGTGACACACACATTATTCAAAGATGCAGATGGAAAGAAGATAACATAAAAATCTGCCTCCCACTTTTTCTCCTTCCTCCATCCTATTTCCCAGAGGAAAATTCCTTTATCGATTTTTTGTGTGTCTTTACTGAAGTGTGCTATGCAAACACATGGATAGAATACATCTTTTATTTATTTTTTAAATTTTCATTATTATTTACATACTGTTCTACTCCTTGTTTTTCCCACTTTACCATGTGTCCTGGAGATCGTTACAAATCATTCCTTAAAAGCTACACGGCCTTTTTAATGGCTGTGCAGTTTTCCACTGTGTGGTCTTAGCTGACTTAATCTTGAGTCTCCTAGTGATGAACATTTCAATTGTTTCCAATGTTTGTGTTGCAAAAATGTTGCAATATGTTATACATACGCCTCTGAGGGACTGATAAGGTCTTAGAAGTGGAATCCCTGAGGCAAAGGGGTTTGTGTGCCTTTGATATTTTGGTATTTTGAAATTGCCAAATCGACATATTATTTTCTTAATATTTGTTTACATTTCTTGGCTCAAAATGTCCATCGGTATCCTACCTCTCTAAGCGTCTTCTGTTGCATCTAAGAAGGTGGAGGTTTAACGGGCATGTGGGGGAAATGTGAGCTGACTCCCCAAACAGAAGAGATGGGGGCAGGGGTTTGGAAGGAAAGGGAGAAACTGATTTGAAGCAAGGAGACAATTGGAGGTGTGCCAAAAGCAACACCCTTTCATCATTGCAGGGAAGCAAATTTTAGGAGGCACCGTAAGCACAGCAGTGATCAAAAAGGCAGAAGAGAGGAACAAAATCTGCCTTAGGTAAAGCCTGAACTAGGCAGTGAAGGGACTAATTAGGAGAGTAAAGAGACAAAGGCTCACTCTCACATATGGAGTCGATCTTTAATTACCTTAAATAGGCGAAAGATTCGTTACAAATTATGATTTTTCTCCCTGGACATCCTCTGGTAACAATACAGGCTTTTCCTTCCCCTCCAAACCGGACACATCAGAACAGCGGTGGGCGTGCATACAATGTCTCGTGCAAAGCTCAGGGGACTTCCTTCCTCTATGTGCGGCACTGCCCAGGCAGCCCTTTTCCATTCTTCGGGAGCTCCTTTCAGGTAGGGGGCGCACCTCTCAGTGCAGATGGCCTGGGGATCTCTGCCCCAGCCCGGGGCACAGAGCTGCAAGGGACACCACTCTGCTGTGCCCAGCAGCTGATCTCCGCGGACAGGATGCTGAAGACTAGGGTGCCGACAGCAACTTCATCCTCAGAATTTCTCTAATCTCGGCCCTTGATGATTACTTCCATGTCCTTTCCACTCATTCACTTCACTCTTGGCTTCAAAGATCTCGCAGTCAGTCCTTTTATCATTTCAGCAGAAGAGTTTCTACAATGGAGGGCAGATTTCTCTGCTTAAACAAGGGTATAGAAGCGCCCAGGCAGAGGCAATCAGAACACTTTCTGTGAATGTAAACTCACATTCTACCAGAGTCGTCCTTTTGTTGTGTCTCTGATGTTGTATCCTATCTAGAGGGAAGAATCCATGAAAGGTAATGCTGCACAGATATTACGTATTTTAATCAATGAAAAAAGAGTATTGTACCTTGGGACTCCCTGATTCAGATTTGATTGATCAAATGCCCTTCTTACAAGGCAAGATGACATTTTCATTCATTAAAACCCTTTCACATTTTGCCACAATATATGCATATTGATCATGGCAAACCTTCCCCCATAAGTTAGGCACAGGAATAGAATGTGAGAGGCAGGAAGCACGTGCGGGGGTGATCCTGGAACTCACTTGAAGTTGGCAATCTGAAATGTATATTACAATCACTACCTATTTGTATTTCCTGCCTAGAACCCGTGTATCTGTGCGTAACATGATGGCATCAAGCCGGAAGCGCCTAGCACAACTTTGTGTTCACCGTCTTCCAGGTGGAATAAAAACAATTCTATCAGGTTTTGATACAGTTTGTCTAGTAGTCAGAATTAGAACCCTGGCTTTTCCATACTAGAAATAATTACTTTGCATGGTTTGGTGTTCAAAGTTTAAATCGTATTGAAGGAGACTAAATGGCCCAGAGAGTTTGGATCCACCTAAGAGAAGGAATCAGAAAGAGTATTTGATGTGCTTATTCACTGTCCAAATGAATGGTTAAAATGTTTATGCTAAGGTAGTGTTTTTCAAATAGACTCTTTCATGGATCAATGCATAGAAACCAGATAAAGGTTGGACTGATGTCTGCTTGCATGTCTCATCTCTGCTCCTTGCCCTTCTCTCTCTCCAGACCTAGAGGCCATGGAGCCCAGAACTGGGCAGAGCAGACAGGGTTGGGTATTTCTGCATCCTCCACACCCGACACAGCATCCATGACCTAGGGCTGCCCAATTAAGGTTTGTGAAATGACACAGAGCCTAGTGCCTATAGAAATGTGAACATAAGATGTTTTAGGTGGAAATGTTTAGAGTTTGTGTATTAAAAGCTTGATCCAAATATGATCTATGTCTTTTAAGTGTATGTTCCTTGGCAATATGTGAAAGGATTTGTGAGGCTCACTTTGGGAATGTGAAAGGTAACGTAAGTGTTGTGATCCACTTCTAGGCAAATGTAACTCTTAGAGTGATAGGAGATAAAGTAGCATCCTCTGATGGACAGGAAGGGACCATGAGGTGACATCAATATCTGTTTGTTCATCTATCAGGAGAGTTGTTTGACTCATCTACCTGGCTGATGTGTCCTCCAAAAGGCGGCTGCTAAATGGAAGGCGCTGTCTTCCCATACAGAGCTGTGTGTGTGTGCATGCGCATCACTCCTTGGTCAAGGCTTCTGATAAGAGTTGTGTACTGCCCCAAAATGCTGACTCACATTTTTTAAAAAATAATTTTGAATTTGTTGCCAAGATTTTTAAAAATTGGGAGAGTTCACATATAAATCCAGATTTTTTTTTTTGTTTCTTTGGAAAAAGTAGAAGATGTGGCAACACAGTAAACCTTCCTCTTAAGCCCTGCTTCCCTGAGTGTGGTCCCTGGGCCAGCAGCACCCGTACCACCTCGGAAGGTGTTAGAAAATCTGGGGGTGGGCCCAGCAGTGCATCAGTGATGCTGATGCATGTGTGTGCTTGAGAACCATTCACTGCTGTTGACTCTCCTCGGGCACAGCTTAGTAGTGTGAATGCTTTCCACCTGAGCTGTTCCATTCATTCGTGTGATTATCTGGCCCTTATGAGCATATGAGGCTCTTTTTTTTTTCTCTTTCTTTATTCCACTTTCTACATGGATTAGGTCATTTAGTAGGAAGGCATGAGACTTTCAGACCTCCAATTATGAATCTGAGGCCCCAAAGATCTGAGGTCAGGCAGAGATCTTTAGGAACCCTACCACCATCCCATAGGCATATCAGATCTGACTTCCCATCTTTTCAGCTGCTGCCCATGTGGCAGTATGAGAAAACTCAATTAGTACAAACAGATAAGAGCATATTAAAGTCTTGGGAGGAAGAGAGCCCTGGTTGAGGTCCCTAATGCATGCAAGTAAAATGGTTAGATAAAGCTTTATTTAATTATGTTGCAGGCGGGAAGAGAGTCACATGTAATCTTGGTGTATTTAAGTGTGTGCTTTTTAATGAACTTTTCAGAATGTCTGTATGGTTTCTGCCAGTTTGTCAGGCAGCCATCAATTACTCAGTCTCACCCTAAATATAAACAAGCCACCGTTTCACTATGGGCAAACATCTACCAAAGCCAACTTTCTCTATGTGGGTCAGCACTCTTAAGTAATTGTCAGTCGTGAGTCCTACGTGGAGGTACTCTTGAGTAAGGCTTCTGTTTACTCACCCAACTGCTATTCTTATTAGATGCAGATGGATATGACTCTTAGATCAAGCTAAGATTTTTGGTTTTTGTGCGTTGGTTTGGTTTTTTCAGACCCTATAGATCGTGGTTAGCTTCCTGAAATACTTATGAAATAATATTAATCAGTGCACATCAAATACCCACCTCTTCTGCATTTCCCAGCCCCGAGGCTGACGGGTGGGGTCACAGGGCTAATTCTTACCTGTGGAATGTGAATAGCAGTGTTGTGTGACTTCTGGTTTATAAGAGAAGGCACATCTTCATGCTTTCACCTTTCCCACACTGGCGATGTTAGAGAACACATGTTTGAGTTCATGGAACTGCAAAGTGGAAGCAGCCTGGGTCCTTGACTTGCCATCTGGAAGAGTGCTGTGCAGGAGTACCTAAGCCACTTTAGACTTTGGTATGAGCAAGAATTAAGCCCTCGTTGTACTTAATTTTGCTATGGATAATTTTCCTGCAGATAGCCTGGCCCATGCTGACTAACATAAAATGCCATGACTCTGATAAGCTGGTTTGTCTGAGGAACATGCTAGGACTTCAGCAGAAGCCAATAGGAAAGAAGCAGCAGCTTATAACTTATGCATCTGCGGAGGTGACCCTGGAAGGGGTAGCAGCCCACTTAACAGTGTCCAGAGAATGAGGCTTGTTCTAGATTGGAGTGTGTATCTAAGAAGATTTGATCTAATGGGTAGGACAGCAGCAGGATTTTCTGGGCAGTGACCATGCATAAGATCATATGGGAGGAATCATGGTGGCTTGGGATAATTTTGTGATTTGGGGGAGGATCCCAGCTAAATGCTGAGAGGGTATTACATAGATGGAGCTGAGCCATTCAAGAGTGAAGGCTGGATTGAGTAAACAGAGCCCCAAGCAGGATGCTTGAGGCTAATTACAGAGTTTATGACCAGAAGAAAAAGTTGGAGGGGAGGAGATACTCTGTAACTAAAGAAGAGGCCCAGTTTGGGGTTTGGATGACCAGGTAGATGAAGGTACCCTTGTTAGGAGGGGATATGGGATGAGGGGTTAGATTTGTTTGTAATAAATATATATATTCATACACACACAGACACATAGACACATACACACACATCATCCAAATGTCAGTAGTGGTGCCAACAAGTTGCTTAGAGTGGCTTATAGCCTCCTGATAATTTTAATTAACCTTCCACTTTGTTACCCCATTTATATATGCAATTGTAGCCAATACAGTGTACATGCTATGCAAAGGCAGTTTTAATACAATCCCACCCTTCCCTTCCCACTGGAGTGCTATTTCTAAGCCTCTCCTATACAGAAATTCTGGGACCTTGACTGTCAAGTAAAGATGTCCACTCAGCAGTTGCATATATGCATCTGGAGGTCAGGAACGAGATTGGGGAAGAAAATAATAACTTGCAGTTACTACTATAAAGAATGGAAATTTAGTTTGTGGGACAAAAAGAAATCGCCCGAGAAAAGTGTACCTAATGTAGAGACCTGAGCAGCACCAATGTCTGTCACGTTGAGAAAGAAGACCCATGAAGCTGATTAAAGGAAAAGAATTGAGTGTGGTATTCAAGAAATCAAGGTAGGAGAGAGTTTTGTGGAAGAGAGAAAGACCATCGACAGTTACTAAAATTACAGCGAAAGTAAGGACAAAAAGGCCAGCTTTGAATTTTCCCAAACGGATTTCTGGGTGGCACTAAGGGGTCATGGTCAATATTGGTGGGTATGGAAAGGCAGACTGAGGAATGAATGACAGCTGCGAAAATGGAGGTGTTGAGTGGAGACAACTTCTTCAAGAAGACTAGCTATAAAGAGATAGCGAGCAATAACAAGAGGGGAGTTTGGGCTTGCTACTCTGCCCATAACAGCCATAGTGGCCTCTTTAATGCATGAGTCAGATCACATCACTTCTCCTCTGGAAACCTGCCAAGCCTCCTCATTTCTCTCAGCATCAAAGCTGAAGTCCTCAGAAGAATCCATGATGTCTGACATGAACCTGCTTCCCCATCAGCCTGAACTTCTGCGACTGCTCCCCTAGCCTACTCCCTTCCAGCTTCACCTCCTTTCTTGTTCATGTGTCAGGTGTGCTCCTAACTTAGCTCTGGATGTTCCCTTTACTTGGAATGTTCTTCCCTCCAACATCCTCTAACTCGCTCCTCTCCTTCAAGTTTTGACTCAAACGTTTTCTCAATGAATATAATCCTAACAGGTCGTTGAGAATTGCCACTTGCCCTCCAACCGCCACACTCCTGCTTTCTTCTTATTCTACTTGACGTTCTCTTTTTCCATCTCATTTATCACTTAATATATTATGTCGATTGTTTATTGCCTGTCTTTTCTTGCTAGAATATGATCTCTTCCAAATCAGGGATGCTTAACCATTTTATTCCGCTGATACACCCCATATGCCTCCCATATGCATTGGGACAGTGCCTGGTACAAAGATGGCCTTAAATCAATGGTGGCGAATGAATGAAGGCATTTAAAAATATATGTTGAAGCCACAGGGGACAACAGATGAAACAATGTGCCCATGAGGATGGGATGCTGGCACAGAAGAGAGTCAATTATATCCAGGGGAGCGGTGGATGGAGATTCATGTATGGTTGATCAGGACTCTTTGCCACTGAGGTCCAGGTTGTAGGTTCAGTTCCCAACTGGGGCCACTGAATGTTGTCTCCTTCTGACCCTGGGCTGCACTGTCATCTCCTAAGACACAGAGTTGGTCACAAGGGATGAGCATGTCGGCCTGGATCCTCATGCATTTGCAACCCTTTCCAGGAAAAGGTGGCCAGCAGCCACATTTCCGAAGAAAAGCATATTCTAAGGTTTTCTATTCTCATGCTTTTCACTTAGCAGGGCTCCTCCTACAAACTTCTCTTACGCAGAGAAGAGGTTGAGAGGAGGGCTTGCCAAGGAAGGGTGTTCTCTCCACCGTCTGCCTCTTGCAGGCTGATAAGGCAGCTGAGTTACAAGAGAGGAGAGCTCTTGGCCCCTGGAAGTCTACAGAGCCGGGCTCAGTTTGCTTCTGCATGAGCCCTCCCGCTCCGTTCTCTGTTGACGCAGGCAGGCATGGGGCAACCCTTAGGTTCCACAAAGATAACCTAATAACAGCTTGGCCAGAGCACACCATCCTTCCCAAGCCCCACAAAGACACTTGGATGATGAAACAACCACTTGCCTCCAAAACAGCAGTTACCACCCCTCCTCCCCAGCAGCTCGGGATCATCGACAAGCTGCCTGCTAGGTTGGTTGATATGTCTTTTATTTAGCATTCTGTTAATTTGCTAAACACTGTTTTAGTCTATATGACCGCAGAATATAAAAATGCAGTAGGTGGTTTATAGGAGACATGTTGCAAGAGAATGCTCAGTGCTGTGAGCCTCACACACAATACCTACCCTCGGAAGGGCTGGATTTTCCCTCGGGCTACGGGGGAGCGAGCTAAGCGAGGTTCCCCACCCTCTTTATGGGCTTTCTTTGACCTGCTCCTCCCCTCGGTGCTGTGTGGTGGGCGTACAACTGTTGCAAGTAGGTGGCACAGCTGTTTGCTTTGACTGCCTCAGTACCTCGGGGATCCCAGCCTCACAGTTAACATTGCAGGATGAAAATGGCATTTATGCTTTAATAAACTCACCCTATTTCTTTGTTAGAGGAAGAAAGGGGGGGATCCCACCCACCACGCTGCCAGCTACATGTCACCACTCAGAGCACACCAGAGTGGCTAATGTTTTCCAAATCCTCCCTTGCATTGGAAATGGAAACCATTAGAAAAATATTGGGATGGTGTGAAGATTTCCCAAACACCTGCCTCCCACCTCTTATGCACATATGCCCGGTTCTTGCAATGCATGTAGCTTTTTTTTTTTTTTTTTGCCGTTTGGTGCATTTTCATTTACTAGCGCATGTATATTTTATAAGAGTATGTGTACATACTTCTTGGTGATTTACTTGTAAATTTCCTAAGTGGGGAAGCCACACAAAGGTCGCCAAGCTGTGGACGGAATTAAATAGCATTTCCTAATAGAAAATAATAAAGCAAGCGTCAGAAATGTATAGGCAAGGGGGGAAAAAGCATTTTCAACCAGAAAGTTATTGAGTGTTTATAATCAAGGAGCTGATCCTGTAGAGGAGGGGGGGGGGGGTCTGCCCTCCTCTTCTCTGTCAAATAAATCACTGCAGGCTCTCAAACTTGTCGCTTGAAAGAGCTAAATCTTTCAGGCTTTGCTCCTTTTTGTCCTGCAAAAACAACACAGTCCCATATCCTTGCTGGAACACCTGTTTCTCCCTCGTCCCTGCCTGGTAATATCTAGCAAAACGTATTTCATGGGTTACCTTGGGTAGCACATTTTGCTGATTTGACTTGCAGTATCCATAACTATGATGGACTTCTTTGCCTGACTCAGAAATCAGCTGCTTTTCAATCCCCCATTTAGAGTACCTCTGTAAATCAGATGAAAGAGCAACATCGACTTCTTGCTACTGTTGTCATTATATTATTTTTATTAACTAGCCTGTTATTATTTTAACATTGTGAAGCAACAAATAACTCAATCTAGGATAATGAAATCCATAGTGTTAAGGAAGTTTGGAATTGGAAGGGCCCTTAGATTTTACATCTCCAGACAATCTGGAATGACAGTTGAAACCTGGTAGCCTGCAATAATCTTATTGATAGCTATGTTCGGTGTTTATTTAATATTCTTACTTTAGATTTTAGGATGTTTTAAAATAATGATACATTTTGGAGTAGCTGTTTCATATTTGTTTTTCTCCAAGCTTATGTTTTGCTATATAAGCAAGAAATGTTCCATTGATTCATGTATTATTTTAAGTATCTTTATTGCATACCTGCTATGTTCCAAGTACTGTTCTAGGTGCTGAGGATAATAGAGTGAACAAGAATGATGCCATGCTGTTACGAAGCTTAGGTTTTTGTAGGGACATCAGACCATGAATGAGTAAATTAATAAACATAATAATTTCATATTGTCATGGGTACTGGTGAAAACAAGACAGTTATGTGATAGTGACGAAGGGGTTGGCTACCTTTTATTGGGAGGACAGGGATCCCTTCTCTGAGGAGGTGACATTAGGTTTGAGAACTGAATGACAAGAAGGAGGTAAACAAAGATTCGGGAAAGGAATTTTCCAGGTAATGTACTACTGCAGGGCCCTAAGGCAGGGATGAGGTTGGCAGGTCCAAGGAGAGAGAGCCAGACTGAGCTGGGGGAAGCGAGGTGGAAGATGAGTTCAGAAAGGTCCAGATCACCTGAAGACTTTTAGATCAGTATCTTCATCCATTCTGGCTGCTCTTACAGAATACCATAGACTGTGTGGCTCATAAACCACAGAAATTTCTCTCTCATAGTTCTGGAGGCTGGATATCCAAGATCAAGGTGCTGGCAGACCTGGTGTCCAGTGTGAACCTGCTTCCTGGTTCATGGTGTCTTCTCACTGTGTCTTCACATGCTGGAAGTGGTGAGGGTGCTCTCCAGGATCCCCTTTATAGGGTGCTAGTCCCATTCATGAGGGCTCCACCCACACGACCTGATCACCTCCAAAGGACCGCACTTCCTAATACCATCACAGTGGGGATTGAATTTCAACATATGAATTTTGTGGGCACACAGACATTCGGTCTACAGCAATCGGAGAAATAGTTTGAGTTTTACTTTAAGTGCAACATGAAGCCGTGTGTGGGAGGGTGGGGGGCAAGGGGCAGGGTTTAAACAGAGGAAAGATATTGCAGAGCCCATGGTTCTGCAGGAACTGTAAGGCTGAGGTTCATGAAGGTCTGTTCCCATTAGTGCACAGGGTCTGAGGGTGGGCAAGGGTGCTTCCTTAAAGAAAATCCAAAATGTTAGGAATAGAAGGAAGGGGAATGGATGGCAGGCAGCCAAAATCAAAGATGTTACACTGCTAGAATCTCTTCTGAAGAGAAATTTTACAGACTTTTGTACTTGGGCAAGAACACATTCTGTCTGTCTGTCTATCTATCTATCTACTTACCTACCTACCTATCTACCATCTCTCTTACCAATCATCTATCTATCTTTCTGCATCTTTTTCTATCTACTGATCCAACCTTTCCCACATGTAAAGGGTCAGAAAGAAGATGACACTGAGGGGCATTTACTCTGTAGAATTTTGGAGGTGAAGAGAAGGCAGTAGCTTTATCCCAGCAGAAATGTATTTATACCTTACTTTAGAGACTTCATTATGATGATGAAGATCGATGATAATGAAGATAATCTTCATTTGTCCACTTAAGTTGGGTTTCCTCCAAAGCAGATGTGGAGACAAAGATTAGGGTGCAAGTCATTTATTGGGAGGTGGTCCCAGGAAGAGAGAGGAAGCGGAGGAATGAGGGAAGAAAGGAAAGTCAGTAAATGGAATGTTAATGAGTGGGTTACCATTGCAGGCAATTGGGGACCTTCTGTGCAGAACGCACTTTGGAATTGTGTCAAGAGGCAATATGGCTGGTGTATTTACCTGCCAACATCCATCTTTCATTGTCTGAGGGTTTTTCCTGGGGTATTATCTCCCTGGTACTTCTCTTTTGCCCAAAATTCTGGGGGCTAGAAAAGAGAGATGCAGGAAATATGGTGGAAAAATGTAGGATCTGTTGACATATATAGGAACTAATGGTGATTTCAGGGGTGGGCTTAGGGAAATGGGCAGGACACCTGTATGGTAATTTAAGGACACATCCATTGTAGATGATGCTGGTGATATTCTGGCATAAATCCCCATTTCATGTCCCCAAGGAAAATTCTACTCATTTGGGGCACCCTCACCATAGACCCTGGGATGCTCCTTAATCCAATATGGCTTTTCAAATCTGCTGCTTCAGTTTTGTTTTGTTTTGTTTTAAGATTTTATTTATTTATTAGACAGAGAGCACAAGCAGAGGGAGCAGCAGGCAGAGAGGAGGGGGAAGCAGACCTCCCGCTGAGCAGAGAGCCCGATTTAATCCCAGGTTTAATCCCAGGACCCTGGGATCGTGACCTGAGCCAAAGGCAGACGCTTAACTGACTGAGCCCCTAGGAGCCCCTGCTTCAGTCTCTATAGAAACTATGCCCATGGTGGCTGAGGCTCTGCATTTGAGGGTCACTAAACCTTGGTGGTCTCTCTGTGATACCTTTCTATGTCTAAAGACAGTGATCGCCATCTTTAGATTGCTCAGGTTGGAACTTTTCATATAGAGTTGGCTTTCTAGAACATTGGGAAATTCCTGAGAGTGGGAGAGTGTAGTGCATACCTTAGTGCCCTGCCCGGATTTCCCTCCAGGACAGGCTTTCATGCCCCTGCTTTTGGGGGATGTGGCTGCTGGTAGCTCACAGCAAAGGCCCAGTCCAGGAAATGCCCTTAGCCAAGAAGAGATCCCTCACTCGATTGCACTCCTTCCCAGGGGCATCCTATATCTAATGACTGGTCAATGCAAGGGCACCAAGGCTGGATCCACTTACGTCACCACTTACCTCCCCTACGCTGAGGAGC
This sequence comes from Potos flavus, assembly GCA_028534135.1. Classification (NCBI taxonomy): domain Eukaryota; kingdom Metazoa; phylum Chordata; class Mammalia; order Carnivora; family Procyonidae; genus Potos; species Potos flavus. The sequence continues at coordinate 73,025,760 of CM052898.1, read as the reverse complement.
CATATTAGCTCCAGAGCTCCTTGTGGGACAAGCTGAGGTCTCTGCTGCCATTGCATCAAAGGGCGACGTCCACCCTGTTCCCAGTTCTGCCCTCGCTCTCACCCCACCAATGTCAATCCCCAAAGCACACCCCAGTAAGCCTCTGGCTACCAAATCTCTGTGTCAGAATCTGTTTCCTCAGGTGTCTGACTAAAAGTCTAATGAAGGGGCAACTGCTAAATGCCTTCTTATTTGATCCCCATCTCTTTTCCCAGTAACCATTGACAAGAGTCTAAAAAGGCTGCATTGATAGCCCTGGAAACTTGAAGGTCCTTTTGAGTACAGGCTGTTGGAGACGTCCAAACGTGACCACTTTAGTTGCAGAGGCTTTGATATCATTCCCATATGGTAAAGGGCCCTCTGGATGCCCAAGGACTCATAGTAAACAGATCACCCATGGGTCCTGGGGCCAGCCAAGTGCAGAATGGTCCATCAAGTGGTGAAATGTTTCCTTGAGATTTTTATGGCAGTAGAATGTTTGAAGAGGCCGACATATCACAAAACGTAGACGGAAGGACAGCCTACAAAAAGGGGAAAGAAATAAGAAGCCTTTAAGACTTAGATTGAATACTCTTGGAAACAGAAATGAATGATTTAGAGCTTATTTGCTTATGTTTGTTTATCATTTGTTGCCTAGTGTTCCTATGATATAATTGGCTTCAAAGTGTTAGAATTCTATTTTACATGCTGGTAATGTCTTTCACTTTCTGTATATAGTGCATTTCATCCAGAGACTATAGAGGTATCTATCCATAGAGGAACACACTACCCTTAGGTTTATCTACACAGTAACTAAGATATACACAGAGAGGGAGAGATATGAAGTCACTCCACCTTAACAAATTCTTTGTTATTGAAATAGTCTGTTGGAGGATGGTAAGCACAGCGCAAAAATTTCTCTAGGCTTTCAGAGTATGCCTGCCCAAATGATTGGGTAAACCATAGTATGAGTTTTCATTTTTCTCTTGCTTCCTACTAAACTCAACCCTGGACATTGACAATCCAGCAGCAGAAATTATACTCAATGTTAAATATTTAAATTTTATATCTACAAAGCACTGATGGATGACTTAACTATCAAATTATAATGGTCAGGAAACTTACGGGAAAAATATTTTCTAAGTGTTCTAAAAATAGAGTACTATAGATTCATAATAGCCTCCTAAGTTCAAAAGGGCACCTGTGCTGGCATAGCCACCAAATTTTAGAATCATATGAATTGATACAAAGTATACAAAAAAATATTTTATTATTTTCAAAACTTCAAGACACACAAAATCAGGAGCTGGGTTTTATAATAATGTCATTTCAAATTACTTTCTTTTATGACGCTTTGCAACTATATGACCTTTTCTGAATAGAATGGATTCTTTCTACCTCAAATATTTAATTTAGCAAAAAGAAGCTTTAGACACCAAGAATTTTGTATCATATTAACAAGGATGCTCATGCAGTATTGCACGGAATATTGAAATACTAGAACAACCTAAATGTCCATTTATAGGGGAATGGTTCTGTAAATAATGGTTTATTCATAAAATACATTCTTTAAAATGTCTATTTGTTCGCACATTTGACTGGTGGGTTGGCTGAGCATGGAATTCTAGTGTGGAACTCATTTTCCCTTGAGATTTTAACGTCATTGCTTTATTATCTTCTAGCTTTCAGTGCTGCCATTAAGATATCTGATGCCACTATTTTTGCCAATCATTTGAATATCGTATGTGTTTTATTTCTCTTTGGAAAGTTTTAAGACCTCTTTATATGTGCTATCCTGAAATTTCAGTGTGACTTGATTTCTTAGTCCATTCGGGCTGCTATAACAAAACACCATAAAGTGGGCATCTTATAAACACTGGAAATTTATTTCTCAAAGTTTTAGAGGCTAAGAAATCCAAGAGCAGGGCTCCAACAGATTTTGTGTCTGGTAAGAGCCTGCTCCTGGTTCATAGACAGATGGCTCCCTTCCACGGTGTTCTCATAGGTGAAAGGGTGAGGGATTTCTCTGGGGTCTCTTTTATAAGGGCATGAATACCCTTCATGAGGATTCCATCCTAATTAATTAATTAATTAATTAAAATACAGTTTTGAATAAACAATGATGCAAATATACCTCTATTGGCCATAAAAACATGGCCATGCCTTATTATTGGCTGATAAAAATGGATTGTAAAGTAGCATAAATAGTATAATTTATTTGTATATAGTTGTATATAGATAGATAACAGCAAGTACAGAAATATTATATATACTTATACGTAACAGTGAGTAGTACACCAAATGTTAATTGCGATTATTTCTACCTAAGGAATAGAACTTCAAGTGATATTTATTCTTTGCATCTTTGTTTTTACAATAAGTATGCATTATTTTTACAAAAAAAGATTAAAACTGTACAGCATCGAAAGATATGGGACTGATTGTCATTCTTTCCTCCTTAAAGAACTTTCTTCATTTGGCTTTCAGGACAATAGTCAATCCTAATGTTCCACTTAGCTTGGGCACCATTTCTGTTTCCTTTCACCTCCCCTGTCTCTTAATGCTGGCATGAGCCACAGCTCACTGAGTCTTTGGTTCTCCTCTCTTCCCTATTTTTTTGCTTGGTGACCTCTCCCAGTCTTATGGTTTTCAATGCCATTTATTCCAGATATTGTTTATTGTCCTTTGGCATCCATATGATTCCTTTCAGTTCCCTTGCGTATTTCAGCTTCTTGAAGGCTAACAACTAAATTTCCCAGACTCTTGTGCAGCTCAGCTTATGAATGCGAGTTAGCTCTGCCGACAATAAGTACTCAGAGGAGAAGTAGAAGACGGAAAGGGTACTGGAGCCATTTTTCTATGGCTGACATGCATGAGTATTTCCAGCAGCTGGGCTCCACATTTCACATTCTTTTACCAGTTTCTTGAGTTCAAAACATGGAATGGTGGTAGTGGTAACAGTGTTTTGTCTTCTGGATTATAGCTATTATGAAGGGACTTCAGAATAAAACATCCAGTGGTGGTCCCTAAAATATGTTCCTTCACCCCTTCCAACAAATTTGGAAGCGTCTGCCTTAAATACCTTGAATGGTTTCTCTGTCCTGCCCTGAACCCTGACTGATAAGCCAATGGTTCCAAAATTGTATCTTCAGTCCAGATCTCTTCTTTGAACTTTGGCCTCCTATATTCAGCCCCTACTTGACACTCCATTTAGATATGTAATAGGCATCTCGACCTTAATTCCAAAACTTAACTCTGATCTTCCCAGTAAAACCTGCTTTTTCCACAGTTTCCCCCATATCAGTTGATGACAATTTATACTTGCAGTTACTTAGGCCAAAAATTTTGGAAGATTTTTTTAAATTCCTGTTTTTCACACCTTATATCATGTCCATCAACAAGTCCCATTGTCTCTATCTTCAGAATCTCTTTTTGTTTCTGTAAATAGAATGTAAGTTCCACAAAGGTATAGAATTTTGTCTGTATTGATACTTCTCCAAAACAGTGTTGGCATATAGTAGATGCACGATATTTTTTAATGAATAAAGAAGTGGAAAGATGAGTAATAAATGAAGAGGTAAATAAGATATGGTTACAATATAATAGGAAGTATCTTTAGCTAAACTTTCTTCTAGCCTATGCATTTAGAGAACAGATTCCCAGTATTTTTAGAGCATTTTTAAATGTCCATGTATCTTAGTCTTATCTAGAGTTTGATTCACTAAGCATTTTTATCTTTGAATGGAGAAATGGAAAAGTATGAAATAACTTACTTTAAGGTTGTTGCCCATAAACATTTCAGCTGTCACTAGTATTAAGGTCATAATAAAGCAAATGCTGAAATTGAATTTTTCAAGGCTTTGAAATAAGTGTAATGAGAGGATGGGGAGATGGGAGAGCTGAATCCTCATCTCCCAAGGCAGGAAGTCAATAATAATATTTTAAAATGGAAATTCAAGATATTGAAATACAAGCTTGTTGTTTTAAAATATGGAGTTAAATAGCAGAAGAAACAACCAAGAGAGTTGAAAGTGATTGTCTCTGTGGAGGAGGACTTCAAAGATGGGGGAGAGAGTGGAACAGGAAAATAGTATTTCATTATAAACTTTGTAGTACAATCTGACTTCTTTTTTCTCTTCTTCACCTCTTCTTTCAATTTGTTGTGCTATATAAAAGCATCATTTTGATAATAAAGATTAAACATAAATGCCTTGAACAGGATTTGGCACCCAGTATGTGCTCAATGAATAGCTGAGGTGGACGTTCATACTACCGCGACCTTTGTCAAAGCTGTAACACGAGAAGGGCAATTCCGTAGGTTAGAAATCCAGCATGGGTCTCACTGGGCTAGAATCATGATTCTGGCAGGGTCTAGAATCTCTAGGGCAGAATCTGTTTCTGTGGCTTTTTTCAGTTTCTGGTCCTTCCCACCTTCAAAGCCAACAACGGCAGGTCGAATCACATCATATCACTCACCTTTTTTCATGGTCACATTTCCCTGTGACTTTCCTCTTTGGCCTTTGTCTTCTTTTTTAAGGGATCCTTATAATGACTTCGGGATTACACGGATAATCCAGCATCATGTCTCTATTTTAGGGTTGACTAATTACCAAACTTAATTCCCCCTGCAGCCTTAATTCCTCCCTGTCATGTCATCTAATGTATTCGAAGGTTCCAGGGACTGGACTGTGGATATTTCTGAGGGGCCATAGCGTGTGTATATGAATCTCATCAGCGTGTGGTCCTCAGTGAACAGTGGTCTTGTTCTTTCACTGGGCAACCCTTCTGTGGGTGTCTACTCTTGGACTGGTTAGTTTCTCCAGAAAGGAGTAATTCAGATTTCTGCTGATGGGTGAGGGTTGGGGCAGCAAACCAGCTGCTTATGTCTGAAGCTTAGTAGAAGGGTCCCACCGTTTGGCAGGTAGACTTTATCTTAATTGTCACTTTCCAGGACCAGCCTCTCCTCCTTCTGCTTGCCTGGTGCTCCCAGGTCAGGGCCTCTTAAGAGACAGAAACTCCAATCTCTTTCTGATGTCAGGGAGCGGCAGTTAGTTACCTGACTGTATGGAGTAGGGGCGGGATGCTGGGGATCTGATTCATCCCTACGCAAACTATTTCTCTCTTTTTTAAAGCTTAATTTTGACACAATTTCAGACATATTTTGAAAACTGCATTCGGTACAAAGAATTTCCTTCTACTCTTTGCCCAGTTTCCCCAAATGTTAACAGTTGCTTTATCGTTCTTCCCTGGTGCATATGCAAGATGGATCCTATTTTCTTGACCCATGCAATAGTGTTCTATTACTGTGTTGCTGTGAATTTAGTGAGCTAAACAACACAAATTTATTTGCTTATAGCTCTGAAGGTCAGAATTCTGAAACTGGCTTCACTGGGCTAAAATGAAGGATCATGTGTCTCCTGGAGGCCCTTGCCTTTTCCAGGTTCTGGAGACTGCCCACATCCCTTGGCTTGGGGGCTCATCTCTCCATCTTCATAGTCAGCGGACTAGCACCTGTAAGTCTCTGATGCTGATCCTGTTTCACCTCCCTCTTCCACTTTTAAGGACCTTTGCGATGACCTAGAAAATTTAGGATAAACTGCTTATGTTAAAGTCGGTCGATTAGCAAACTTAATTCTATCTGCAACTTGAATTCCCCACCGCCCTGGCCATGTAAGATAACACATTTAGAGGCTTGGGGATTAAGGTAGGGACGTCTTTTGGGGAATGTTATTCTGCTGATTACAACCTATATCTATTATTCTTTAAGCATTTCCATATTTTCTGGAGTTCCAAGATATCCCAGGCTCACTTTGTACTTTTTTTTAACTTTGACCTGAAATTAACCAACTGTTAGTTGTTTTACTATTTCCAACAATAACAACGGTAGATGCTGTTATTACTCTTATTTGACTAATGAGAAAATATGAAATACAGACAGGTTAATTAACCAGTCCATGGTCACACAGCTGGAAAGGGGCTGAGATGAAGAACGGGACTGGAATCCAAGTGTATTTCACTTCATGCCCATGCTTGCAATCACTCAATGCTTGAGGGAAACCTCACCTTCCAAAGACAAAACCCGTGTTGACGTATTGATTTGGGGAATAAAATTTACACTTACTACCAAGTAGCATATATAAATATTTTACAGTATGTACCTGAGTTTGAAAAGTTGGGATAGAAATGGTATGATTGTTAAGCACATAATAGTTTCTTGGCTGATAGAACGATGAACTGTGTGATTAATACTCTTTTATTGTCTTTGAGTAAATGGAGGGAAATCCACGTGCTGAGTTGCTTGTTTGAGGTATTTTTATAGCAATCAAATGTATATATTTTTATAATATAGTTTTAGTAATTGAGCCTTTATAACTGAGTTGAGTTCAAAACGAGCTTTAAGGAACTTGTTTGTTCACATTCTTAATCTGAAGTTAGTGATTAATTTAAGGATTGACTTGGGTAATATTTTCTCCATGACTTAATTAATGATGTTGATTTTGGCACAACATGTATTTTAAAATTTTGTGTGTGCAGAGATGATGTGTGTGATTTAGCAATATGGGCCAGATTTGATTGAGCCCAGTATAACAGGAAACTGTAGGGATATTAACCACCAGCCCCAACCAGTATTTATAATAGAAATAAGCCTTCACCATAAAGCCTCTCCAACAGGCCTTGTAACTATAATGGCACTAGCAGGTGCCGCCGCAATAAAAAAGCCAGCCTCCCCATGAACAAATATTAAATTAAAAAAATCAATCAATCTGCAGTCTCCGTTCTGGCCCCAGCATCATTTCTTCCAATAAAGGCAAACTCAGGGTTTGTCAGTGAATCGTTAACAGGTTAAAGACCTTTAGATGACTATTATTATTATTATTATTATTATTTTTGAAGTGTATCAGGCAATTGGCTCTTTTTCTCCCACAATCACCACTTTGGAATTGGCATATAAATGTTGAGGGGACCCATGGCCTCAGGGCAAATCCTCGGCCTTAAAAGCTGTTGGGAAATGGCAGGATTGTGTACAGGGTGGGCTGGGGACTCATATCACGCTGTGCCATCTCCTCTAGGAAAGCCAAGAAGGCCGTTTATTCTTCTGGGAGTGTTGTCATCCAGACCTCAGGGGTTCTGTGTGATTCAGTTAACCTCAAAAAGGCATCTTTACCCCTTCCCGCTTTGTTCCTGTCTCTTCTCTCTAAAGGCTGGTGGCCCGTCCTTGGCTGTCCAGCACACCTAAGCTGCTTTTCCTTTTGTTCCCTTTCTGCTCCCCCTCACTCTTGCCCCTATGCTCAGACCCCCACAGGCTTTCTCACACTTCTCCCCACTGAGCAGTAATGGCCAGTCCCAGTTCTCTGGCTTTGGGCTGCAGAGCCAGGCAATTTGTTTGGTTAAGTGGGCACTGTCCCTGAAGACTAGCGTGGGCGCCTCCTGTGGAACTTCAGCCATCACTTGAAGTGAGAATAAGTGCGATATTTCAGACTGCCGTGATTCCGCCCAGCATTGTGGTGGGTCACAGATGTTTGCTCTCTGGGTTATAAAGTTCTTCCTGAAGAGTCTGCCCATGATTTCGACCTCAAAGGTCACTGTAGCTGGGGCTTAAAATTCTGCTCTGTCAGGATTTAGGGGCTGTCTCTGAGAATTACCTACAGCAGTGCTCTTTAAACTTCCATGTATATTAGCTGTGGCTGCTTTAAAGTGTCAAGTCTGCATTGGTTTATCTAACACGGGACCCGAGAACTGGCTTTTGACACAAGCTCACCTGAGACGCTGATGCTGCTGGTCTGTGTATGGATCACACTTTGAGTAGCAAGAACTAGAGTGAGGTGACTTGGAGACTCTTCAGAAATGCCCCATATTTTTCTCCGGAGACCTGTGGAAACTGCCTTCGGTCTAGAACACATCATGTGACTTTTTCCGCCTATAATTTTTCTAGAGCTTGTCTCTTCAACCAAATCACTAAACATTTGGCTGGCTAGTCATGAAAAAGATGTCTATAGATTATGTTTTCTTAGTTACGATTGTTCTGAAAATGTTAGCACCCCACCCTGATGACCATGTGTCAGTTACAAACTAAAAGATAAGAAAACAACCACCCAGAAAAAGACATTAAGGTAAGTCAGGTCACCTCCATACACAATTTGTGGCACCATTCCTTGGCTTGGAGAGGGGATTTATGAACAAGCAATGCTGGGAGGACGGTGGTAGGTATCAAATAAAGAGAACTGTGCTTAGTAAATTTTTTTAATCTGTCGCTGAATGAAAAGTTCCCTTTTCTCTCCATTTCCTATGTTTTCATTTTCATGCTGACAGAGGGAGAAAAAGCTTAAGGTATCCTCTTTCCTTCTTGATACACTTTAAACCAATGAATCTTTTTTTCTCCAAATCTTTTTCCAGGGCAAAAATCCCCATAAAAAAGATAATAGATCTGGGACACCTGGGTGGCTCAGTAGGTTAAAGCCTTTGCCTTTGGCTCAGGTCATGATCTCAGAGTCCTGGGATCGAGCCCCGCATCCGGCTTTCTGCTCGGTGGGAAGCCTGCTTCCCCCTCTCTCTCTGCCTGCCTCTCTGCCTACTTGTGATCGCTCTCTCTCTGTCAAATAAATAAATAAAATCTTTAAAAAAAAAAAAAGATAACAGATCTGAGATGCTGAGAAGTTTCACCCAATTTAGGCCATGGCTCTGCTAAAATACCTATAAGACACATGTAGCTGGTATTTTTAAAACGTATTTTTCCTAGTAGTACAATTGCTGGGTCGTAGGATAGCTCTATTTTCAACTTTTTGAGAACCTCTACACTGTTTTCCAGAGTGGCTGCACCAGCTTGCATTCCCACCAACAGTGTAGGAGGGTTCCCCTTTCTCTGCATCCTTGCCAACATCTGTCATTTCCTGACTTGTTAATTTTAGCCATTCTGACTGGTGTGAGGTGGTATCTCATTGTGGTTTTGATTTGTATTTCCCTGATGCCGGCTGATGTTGAACAATTTTTCATGTGTCTGTTAGCCATTTGTATGTCTTCTTTGGAGAAGTGTCCGTGTCTGAGGGTTACAGAAGGGAGGGGAGTGGGAGGATGGGGTAACGGGTAATGGGTATTAAGGGGGACATGTGTGGTGATGAGCACTGGGCGTTATACACAACTAATGAATCACTGAACACTACGTCAAAAACTAATGATGTACTATATGTTGGCTACTGAACATAATAATAATAAAATAAATGAAAAATAAAATAATAAACCCCGCCCCCAAAAAACAAAGAAAACAAACATATTTTTCAATTTGGCATGAACTTTCTGGATAATCTCCTGCCATTCATTTTGTTACCCCATCAGAAGTGTTTAAATTGGATGATATATGAATTTATAGGCTGAAACAATGGATTGTGAGAGATTCTGACATAAAACTGAGCATTAGGGGTCCAGCCCACATACACTGGTCCAGCAGGTGTGTGTGTGTGTGTGTGTGTGTGCGTGTGTGTGTGTGTGCGTGCGTGTGCTGTTTGGGGTGAGTATGGCAGAGAGCTATGGGAGGGCTACAATAGCACTGGATATGTCTGGTGTTTTCATTCCAAAAATCATGCAAATCCTCAAAGCAAATCCTCTGTTTTTTCATCCATAAAATGGGAATGGTAAGTGGTGCAATAGAGTTGTCTGCTTCATATGTTTGTTTTGAAAATCAAACGAGATGATGTGTGTAAAGGATTCGATGTAGACAACCATCTGAAAACATGGTGAATTTTACCAGGTAGGACTCAAAATCTAGGCATCAGGGCACCCCCCTATCCTTCAGCCTTGTGGCATTATACTCTCTCTCTCTTTTTTAAGATTTTATTTATTTATTTGGGAGAGAGAGCACAAGCAGGGGGAGCAGCAGGCAGAGGGAGAAGTAGGCTCCAGGGAGCCTGATGTGGGACTTGATCCCAGGACCCCGAGATCATGACCTGAGCCGAAGGAAGACGCTTAACCACCTGAGCCGCCCAGGCATTCCCCTTACACTCTCTTTAATAGTGAAATGAGATGGGCTCAAGCCTTCATTCCCCAGATGGTAGGAAGCCATGAACTCTCCCCCACCTCCCCATGAGTTTCAGGTCAACACTGTTGGAGAATCTCAACCGACTCACCTTTCTTCTACTTCTCCAATTCCTTTCACCAGCTGAATTCCTGATTTCCTTCACTTCGTGCCTTCTGCGGCTGTTCCTTCATTTCTGTCCCACACCATCCCTTACTGTTTTGGGTTTTCAAGGCAATGACTTGCACAGAGCAGTGGCCTGCTTTGCTGCTGTAGCTGCTGCGGCTGGTGCTTTAGTATCGCTGGTTGTAGAAAGGCTTCCATGCCGCAGTCCCGGCCAGGCAGACATGTATTAAGTACGAGATGACATTCCTGTCCTTAAAACTCCCTTGGAATTCTTGCTACACAGAGTATATCACCGGCAACTTTCCTTTTCTTAGATCTCTGCTCTCCAATGATGCTATTGATCATTTCTCGGACTTTCCTGTTCCCGCAACCATCCATGTTCCTCAATCTAGCTTACTACTCTTTGTCTCTGCCTTGATCTCCCATTTGGTTAAGCCTAGTAAGGAATTCTGTGCCTTCTTGCCTCTTGCCTCAGGCCCACATTAAAATTCATTTAAAACACTTCAAAAGGTATCATGCTCAATCAGAAACATCTCCCACACCTCCTTTCCTTCTAGCATGGTGTTGACCTGTGACGGGCTGAACTGTGTTGCTCCAAAATTCATGTTGCCTAACGCCAGTACCTCAGAATGTGATTGTATTTGGATATAGGGTCTTTAAAGAGGTAATTAAGGTTAAATCAGGTCATTAGGGTGGGCCTTAATCCATAGTGTCCTCATAAGAAGAAGAGATTAGGACACACACACACACACACAAACACACTAGACCATGTGAAGACACAAGAAGAGTCATCTACCTGCCCAGGAGAGAGGCCTCAGAAGGAACCAGTCCCACTGACACCTTGACCTTCAGCTTCTAGCCTCCAGAATTGTAAGAAAATAAATTCCTGCTGTTTAATCCACCCTGTCCATCCTACTTTGTTTTGGAAGCCCTAGCAAACTAATGTATGACCAATAGAAATATTGGTCACATATGTAACTTAAGCCATACATGTAATTTAAAAATTTTTAGTAGCCACATCAACGAAGAAAAAAGAAACAAGTGAAATTCATGATAATAATGTATTGTAGTTAACCCAATACATGCAAAATATTATCAATATGTAACCAATATAAAAATAATAAAATTTTTTTCATAAAAAACTGGTATGGATTTTACACTTACGACACATCCCAGTTTGAGCCAGCCACATTTCAAATGCGCGACAGATATATATGGCCAGTGGCTACTGTCTAGGACAGCATAGCTTCAGCAGTGCAAAGCACTGCTAACATTTTAAAATTACCTCTCCTCCTTGACATGGCTCAGCTGAAACCTTAGGCAGAAGTAGAAAGGAGTAAGTAGTATAAATGTTGCCTTCTTTGTATTGCAAGCTCTACCAACTTTCCCTCAAAATTTTAGGAGGCTGGAGTCAGTGTTTTTAAACATTTTCCCGTCTTCCCATCACAGAGGGATTATCATGAGGAAAATAAGCATACCAGTTTTCTACACCAGTGACTCTTTCCAATGCTAATTTAGACTTGCCCAGCCAGGTTTGGCAACCATTAACCTTTACAACCAGTTAACCACACAGCTGGTTTTGAGTGACCTTTCCTTCTGATCCTCTCATCATTCAAGGCCCATTCCGTGATCCTGCCTCTAAGAAGTTCCTGACCACTCCAGGCTGCATCTGCTCTGAATCTCTCTAACATGTGGAGTCTGGGCCATACCCTCCAGCTTTTAAGTATTTTCCATTTTGCGTCACTTACTGTTGTTTCAAATACATTTATCTTGTTTTCACAACTAGATTAAAGAACATACTGTGGCTTAGACGAAAGTGCACAGGTCTGGGCTTGTGTCGCATGTATGCTACCTGCAGGCTGTGTGACCTTAGAGGATGTACTTAGTTTCTCTGTGCCTCCATAAAATAGGGATTAAAGTACGGACTTCACAGAGTCTTTATGAAGATTAAATGTCAGAATGTATCCAAAAAGCCAAGCTCTTAGTAGGTTCTCCATCAAAAATAGTTAATGATGTCCCCTTATTATCCCTGACTTTCTGAGCACCCACCAAGTGGCAAGCACCACACTTAGTCCTGGGGATACAGCCATGAGCAAGAAAAGTGATCTCTCTCTCTCTGTCAAATAAATAAATAAAATCTTAAAAAAAAAAAAAAAGAAAGAAAGAAAGAAAGAAAGAAAAGAAAAGCTTACTAGTAACTTCTGGGAAAAAGGGACCCGTCCTTACATTTCTGTTTTATTTCACGTTGCAAAATAGATTTCAGCATGTACGATAGTTTAAGAAATATTGTTGCTTTGTAACAATAGTCAAAACATAGATAGAAAATACCAGAATCCATTGTGAGTTCGGTGTGGGTTCAGTACTTGTTGGCTGGGGTAAATGGATTTTCGATGCTTCCGTGGTTTATTCCTTAGAAGGCATTCTTCAGTCTTTCCTTAGTTTGTGTCCATATACTGTATTTCAAGAGGTGATTTGACAGCTCCAGATCAGATTTATATTCCTGTAAGTTTCACTTGAATATCATTCTAGGTTTTTTCAATGTTTAGTCTGTATTGCCAGTGGGCACTCAAAACACTGAAAATTACATGGAAGGGTTAGGGAACACAGGAAATTTTAGAACAGGAAATCCCTGTAAGTCTAGTTGAGTCTGCAATTGTGCCACCCCATAATTACTTTCCTTTGTAATGCTTATCTCCTTAAAATATATAGTATTTGTGTAAATACACATATGCATTGGTACAGTACACACATATTAGCAATCTGAACCTGCATAGCAGTTTGCACTGTAAATTTACCTCTGTTTTTGTAAAGAAATCCCTCTAAAACTTCTTTAATACCATGTTCTTTCTGGGCTTAAGTACACAGCCCTTCTTTTTTTCTTCCTCTTTGGCTTTTAGTCCTTGCAAATCTCCCTCTATTCTGTTACCTTGGAATTGAGAACATTCTTGGTGAATTCCCTTTACATTTCTTTCTTTCTTTTCTTCTTCTTTTTTTTACAGAGGAAAGTAGAGCAACTATGTTTCCACCTTTGTAAATAATTAAGGTCCTTGAGTCCTTGTATCATTCTGGTTGCCCTCTGTTGTACCTTCTTGATTTCAATAATATTCTTTTCATATTAATGTGATCCGTCTTGTAGGACTGCTCTCACTGCATTCCAAATGGAGACTCTCCTCCAGCCCCCTCCATTATAATGCAGTAATTGTTGTTGACCTGCATTCCGTGCCTGTGCAGCCACGAATCCATTTCCTATTCTTCAGCTGCTGGAATTTTCCCCTCCTGCTTTTTCTTCCTATGCTATCTTTATTGTCCAATGACCCACTAAGCCCCAAACTTCAGGGTGATCTGCAGTTCCTTCCTATCTGTCTTTGGTCACAAGTAGTCACCTGCAAAAGGCAACCACTTACACTAAAAAACCATGCCTGCTGAAGACAGAAATAGGCTCAAGAAGTGTTCGGAGACATTCAGACATGAGAGAGCCCTAATGAACTCATGAGGGGAAGTAGGAGGCAAATGGCTGAAGTTTTCTGAGTGCCAAGGAAGCAATTGCCGTGCTCAAAGAAGCCTGCCGCCATGTGGTGCCATTGCCAAAAGAGAACACTGCTCCCGGCAGGCCTATTCTGTGAGCTGCTATGATATTTCCTGTGCCCTTTTCTGATGTACCTGGAGTCTTCCAAATCTTCCCTATGTTTCTACTGCATCCAGTTTCTAGTTTACTTCTTGGAATACCAGAACGTTCTTCTTTCTTGACTCAACTACACAGTCTCTAGCCACCCCAAATTATTCTGCACATGGCTGCCAAAATAATTTCTCATGCCTGGCACTGGGATGGTGATGTGTGGTGACTTAATCTTGCAGTGGCCCTTCCGGGCTCTAGTCAAAATAAATCTTCCACTCTTGCTGTTGAAAGGCTCCCACAACCTGAGCTGGATTTCTTGTTTGAAATGATCTTATGCCATGTCTCTGCCTCCTTTCACCCACCTACCTCTACTAGATTTGGCCTTCTTTTTCATATTTGTCTCCTTCTCTCCCTCACAGTAATCTCAAATATATGTTTTATTTATTTTTTTTCAAATATATGTTTTAATGTCTTCTCAACATCTTCCAAATCTCATTTCTCCATATTTAAAATTCTAAGTAAAGTTCAGTTTCTCCTAAAAGTTTTGCTTAAATAACTTCACCCAATCACAAACCATTATACCAGTTCTATGATTCTCTTGAATATATTCATGTAATAATGCTAAAATGTAAATATTTGTTTAAAGCCTTCATGTTGGAAATAGCTGTATTCCTTTTAGACATATATATTCATTCCAGAAGTGCCAAAGCAACTGGGAATTTGGAGCAGTTTTATCAACTGCAGTAAGCTAATCTGCCAATTTGATCTCAAAAATCAGATAAATCCTAATGACTTGCAATAATTTGGTTAGTACACTGTTCATTTTTTTTAGTAAATCTGAAACTACTAGAGGCATCTGGATAGGAAGAGGTTAATGTTTTATCCAATGATTCCTAATAGATTGTGTGTGTGTGTAGAGAGAGAGAGAGAGAGAGAGAGACAAAGATGAGATTATCAAAATAAGCTGACAAAATTTTGAAGAACACACATATTTAAGACTCTCCTTTATACCATTCAGACTGTCTTTTGACAAAACTTCTGGATTTCAATGATTTTCTTGACCTATTGATGACAAACCATTTTATGGGGTTGCTTCATGGCGACCTCCATTATAATATGATGACACTCATTGAACTGCTTTCATGGGTGCTCATTCATGATTCAAAGAGTGAAAAATAAAACAACATTTCAATGCCAAATTTTGCATCCCTCTCCTTCCCTCACTCCCTATCTTTGGGGGAAAAAGTTGAATATTCTCAACCTTGGTGATTTTATGGTGAGAAATGCTTTCATCCCCTACTAGTGATACCAGAAGTGGTTCCAACCTTTCTGAAGGCATTTTGCCAATACATGTCTACATTCTGTATTTCCACTTCCAGAAACCTATCATCGGGCAACTAGAAATATTATAAAAGATTAATATGCAATGATGTTGGATTGTATATATATGGTTGGATTACAGTTAGATTGTTTATGGGCATGATATGATCTTTCTCTGTTACTCTAAGTCATCACTTTGTGGAACCGTATTCAAAAAACAGAAGTTCCCATAACTTCCTGTGGTAGGCAGAGACAGGATCACATGCTTTTTTTTTCAAAATCAGAAAAATTGTCATCTACAGCTATATGCAAAAGAATGAAACTCAACCATTCTCTTACACCACACACAAATATAAACTCTAAATGGATGAAAGACCTCAGTGTGAGACAGGAATTCATCAAAATCCCAGAGGAGAACATAGGCAGTAACCTCTTCTACATCAGCCACTGCAATTTCTTTCAAGACACGTCTCCAAAGGCAAGGGAAACAAAAGTGAAAATGAACTTTTGGGACTTCATCAAGATAAAAAGCTTCTGCACAGCAAAGGAAATAGTCAACAAAACTAAGAGGCAACCCATGGAATGGGAGAAGATATTTATAAATGACATTACAGATAAAGGGCTGGTATCCAAGATCTGTAAAGAACTTCTCAAACTCAACACCTAAAAACACCAAATAACCAAGTCAAAAAATGGGCAGAAGACATGAACAGATACTTCTCCAGAGAAGACATACGAATGGTTAACAGACACATGGAGAAATGTTCAATATCATTAGCCTTCAGGGAAATTCAAATCAAAACCACGTTGAGATACCACCTTACACCAGTAAGAATGGCAAAAATTAACAAAGCAGGAAACAACAAATGTTGGCGAGGATGTAGAGAAAGGGGAACCCTCTTACACTGTTAGTGGGAATGCAAGTTGGTGCAGCCACCTTGGGAAACAGTGTGGAGTTTCCTCAAAAAGTTAAAAATAGAGCTACCCTATGATCCAGCAATTGCACTACTGGGTATTTACCCCAAAGATACCCCAAAGATGTAGTGAAAAGAAGGGCCACATGCACCCCAATGCTCACAACAATGGCCACAATAGCCGAACTGTGGAAGGAGCCCAGATGCCCTTCAACAGACAAATGGATAAAGAAGATGTGGTTCATATATACAACGGAATATTCCTCAGCCATCAGAAAGGATGAATACTCATCATTTGCACTGACATGGTTGGAACTGGAGGGGATTACGCTAAGTAAAATAAGTTAAGCAGAGAAAGACAGTTATCATATGGTTTCACTTATATGTGGAACATAAGGAATAGCATGGAGGACATTAGGAGAAGGAAGAGAAAAACGAAGGGGGGAATCAGAGGGGAAGAAGAACTATGAGAGACTATGGACTCTGGGAAACAAACGGGGTTTCAGAGAGGAGGGGGGCAGGGAGATGCGTTAGGCCGGTGATGGGTATTAAGGAGGGCACATACTGCAAAGAGCACTGGGTGTCATACCCTAATAATGAATCACAGAGCACTACGTAAAAAACTAATGAAGTACTATATGGTGATTAACATAACATAATAAAAAATAAATAAATAAAATGTGAGCTAAAAAAAAGAAAAAAGAAAAGGAAAAATTGTCATCTAAAAATCCCAAACACTTTTTGCCTTCTAAGATGAGAAATCCAAATTTGCTTTCGGAGATTATTCAGTTGTTGATTGCACTAACAACATGTTGGTGACCTCTCTACCAGTCTCAGAGTATGGATTTCAATTTCTTGAGCAAATAATAACCTTTTCTCTTTGAAGCCACTGTTACATAAGGTTTCTATTATTAGTAGCTAAAAACAACGTGAGAAACTTATATGACAGTTATAAGCTGGTAGAGTTTGGAACAACTAATTTGTAATGATAAGTACCTGAAATTGAACACATTATCGCTTTGTGTGTGGTGTTTGAGATAAGCAGTAACAATAACAAAAGATGTTAGTATAGAAATTTATAGCTTGCAACGTCTGTATGTCCACAGATCTGACTTCATTGGCTTATTGCAAGAAGCTTGGGTAAGAGTTTAATGGAAAGGAAGCTCACAGAGTTAATTAGGTTCTAGCTTTGGATCTGGCATTAGCTAGTTCTAAGACCTCAGGGAAGTATGGTAACGAGATAAATAGTCCCATTTAGAGAGGAAAATACCAGAGCATGATAAAGTTAGGTAGCATTTCCAAGACTCTTGGATTTGTTGACCTCAAAGGTCTCTTCCAGCCTTAAAATTCTACCCTGCTACTGTGTTTCTGATTCTGCCAAATACCAACCACTCCTACCTTGGGGTCCCGGACCTTTGAAGTTTTCTCTACTTTTGCATTCTGGACATGAGGGGCTAAATCTATAATAGGGTAGGAGAGGGGATGGGAACAGGGTAGCTAGACAGAGAGGCCCATGTTTCCAGAAAAATGGCAGGGAGCATATTTCTTTGTGAAAAGAATGCTATTTCTCTGGGTATAATATGCAAATAACACGGTCTGCTCATTTATTTTACCTGCCCAGATCCCTTAGATATTTGAGATTGTGGCCCTAGACTAGATGACCTTGAAGCTTCCACATAGCTCACTATTGTATGAATATCAAGGGGGAAGTAATTGCTGGTTCACATTAGGAAGTGAATTTAACAGAACAAACTATCCAAAATATCTACCCACACACCTTGATTGAAAGATGGAGTTTCCTATAGAAAAATGATGGATCATAAATGTAATATTCTTAAGCAATAGACACATGTACGTGTGGTACTTGTCAGGTGTAATTAAGACAAACATTTCAGGTTAAGGCTCTATTATGTACTATACAACATACTAGCTGCTAGGTGCCTTTGGTTATTTCTAATCCAACTTAAATTAATTAAAATAAAAATAAAATTTAAGGGGTTCCTGGTGGCTCAGTCAGTTGAGCTTCTGACTCTTGATCTCAGCTCAGGTCTTGATCTCAGGGTTGTGAGTTCAAGCCCCACACTGGGCTCCACCCTGGTCATAGAGCCTATTTAAAAAAATATTTTTTAAAAATTTAAAAATTCAATTCCTGAATCACATCAGTCTCATTTTAAGTGCTCAATTCTTATACGCGGCAGGTGGCAACTGTATTGGACGATGTAGATTATAGACCCTTTCCATCATCACGGAAAGTTCCGTTTGACAGTGACACTCTAGACCAATTGTTCTCAATTTTTTTATACCTCTAACACATCTGAGATATATAAGACAATCCTATTAAAAACAGTGCCCTCCACTCCCCACTGTGCTTTTCTCCCAGTGGGTACCTTCTCCTCAAGGGGGAGAGGCTTCACAGAATCTGGGAGAGGGGTAGTTCCAAAAAGTCCCCAGGTTGCTCCCACATGCCTTCTCACACTTGAGTGTCCCACTGAGAATCACTGTTCCTGAAAGCTTGTAGAGCTGTCATTCTCGTCCTTGGCTGCACATTGGAATCACCTGGGGAGTTTTAAAACTGCTGATGCCTGGGTCCCACACCCAGAAATTCTGTCTTAATTGAGCATTGGGATTCTTAACGGCTTCCCAGGGGATTCTAGTGGGCAGCCAAGATAGAAAAACCACTGTTTTAGGGATTAGTATTTGGTAATTAACAGATTATCACTTGGTCGGTCCCATTAGGAAATATGAATAAGGAATGATATTTTACTTCCAAGAACATCTTACAATGGCTTCCCTCAAAACTTCTTTTTAGAATAAATACCATTCATAGTTACTTTGACTCAGAGGTTACCAGCAAACAGAATTCATGACTTGATTATCCAAAATGATTGTTAAAATAAGTGAATTTTCAATGACTTCCTGTCTGTCTTAGGATCCCTTAGCCTTTGCTTTAATCTCCACTGTCTTGCCATATTATAAGCCTTCGGTTCCTCAGACTTGGCATGCTCTCTCTTGCTGCTGGGACTTCACACGAATGGTTCCCTCTGCCATATATATGATGCTTTTTCTCTAACCCTCTTCCCCACTGCTGCCATCATCCCACCCCTTCACCTGGCCTTCAAGTCTCAATCCAAACCTCACTTCCTCAGGGGAGACTCCTCTTGCTCTTCTGACCCAGACAAGAATATTGGACAGAGACTCACAACAATGCTTTCCAAACATTCTTATTGCTTCTCCATATCTCCTAGCCCCCTTATAGTTAGGCAGAGTCCTGACTTTTTGCTGGTCAATGAAGGGAGAGTGGAAGAGGCACATAGCAATTCCGTGAGCAGGGAAAGCTCATGCCTGATTCCCCCTTCTCCTCTGTGAAGATACATAACATCCTAGACAGTAGAATCTCCTTCAACCTGAAGGCGGAGTGCAGACCTCTATGTTGAATACAGAGCGCAGGGAAGAAAGAAACTTTTGTTGGGTTGAGTTATCCTAACTTAACATGCCTAACACAGACACATCCGCCTCCTATGTGCTCCTCTGCAGCCTGTGTTGACTCTTTACAACATTTATCAGATGTCTAACATCTCTTAATGCAGCTATTTCCTTTTAGACTGTCAGGTACATATGGGCAAGAACGAAACTGTTGTGTTCATTGTTGAATCCCCATCACTCAGTTGGGGGTTGACAAATCGGTTGAGCAAGACATATCTGATGAAAGAATGAATGAATGAATAGTAGAGACGGAGATGAGAGCTAGTTACATCTTATTCTCTGTCAGTGTGTGCAGATCACTCTTATTAATAACACATTGGCAAACCCCACACTATTATGATAATTATGGAGAATATAAGGTTGAGACATTACTTAGGAGGATAAATTCAAGGAGCAAGAGCTAGAATGAAACCTAGACACCATCTGATTCAGGATGTCTCTAAGTCAGGTCAAAAGAACATCTACATTGAAGGAATCCAGGGGTGTCTTTAAAAATTAGCTAGTACAATGAATGGATTCAACTGAAGGGGCCTCTGCCATTCTGGAATGCCGTTCATCACCATGATGGGAAATGGATGTCTGAGAATCAAACATGAGCCTGTACTGGCTCATGAAATTACTACATATTGTTTCCACTTATCTAAGCCAGAGAAAATTCTAAATTCTGACAATGGGGTCTGGATATTTGCATCTTGAGCAAGAACCTCAGCGGGTCTTTATGCAAGAGTATTTGAGGACCACTAACCTAGTTCAGCCAATTGGGAAAGGCAGGCAAATGCAATTATATTGCCATCTTTCCTGTTCCATGAGGGCTTGTGATGCATAGTGATGGTACCCTCATGAAATCATTTCCAGGGAGGTGTTCCACCACTGATCCATATGTAACCCCCCTTCCATGTCATGGTACAGAAACTCTTCATAGTTGGAGAGCAGAATGGCTAAGAGCACCCCTCTGGAGTCAGACTCTCTGGTTTTCCATTCTGGTCCTACCATTTCCTTGCTGCCTCGATTGAAGCTATTTGTTTACCCTCTCTGTGCCTCAATTTAGTCATCTGTTAAATGGGGATAATAACCTAATCTATTTCATAGGAATATTTTGCAGATTGAATGAGATGACACTTATAAAGTGCCCGATACATAATATGTACTCAATATGTATTAGCTATTTCAGTTATTATTGTTCTAAGTCCTGTGCTTTTTCTAGTACTTTCGAATACTTTCATTATTATTGTTTTGAGGAGATTTATAGTAGAGGTGTCTGTTCATGGGAAATATAATTAGACCCTCAGTGTAAATAAATTCATAGTACTGAACTGGCCTTTATCAGATTATCTTTAATGATACATGTGGACCCTGCTTAAGTAACCCCAGTATATAAAAAATGCAGATTTACACAGAAGACAAATTAATAGGTTATTATTCGCTCTATAAATGTAAATCTTCCTTTTTTTAAGAAAAGGTTTCAATTTGAATAAAAAATTCCTGTGGTACCTTTAAAATAATCATTAGTATACCAAAAAAAGGAGTTTATATGAAATTTTTAGAGATCTGCTTATTGTACACATGAAAACATTTCTTTTTATGTGTTTCCCTCCCAAGGCTGCCTTGTGTGGGAGTGTAACACAGCTCTCACTGTTTATCAGCAAAGTATTAGGGCTCCAGGTGATTGGATGGTATTTTACTTGGAGGTAACAGTTCAGAAAGGACATCGAGATTTCAAATGACAGATGTGCTTGCAATAGAAAGGAGCATCACTTCTGGTGATTCTCAAATGCCCACACATGGATGGGGACAAGCCTGGGACATAGTTTTCACTGGCTTATGGTGAAATGAGAAAAATGAGGATAAATGTGATCAGGTTTCCCTAAAAGTAAGTTTCTTCAAATTAAAGGACTGCTCTTTATTTGATATTAGGTCTTCTTATTTAGAGGTTTCAAATTTCCCATCTCTTACAAAATGCTGGGATAAATATGACTATTTCTGTTGTCCTTATTGGATAAAACAAAAAAGTTGGCCTTTCTACATTGGGCCCTACATCATTTTTTTGTATTTTCTTCTAAAAGTTCAAGAGAGATGGGGCACCTGGGTGGTTCAGTTGATTAAGTATCTGCCTTCCATTCAGGTTATGATCTAAGTGTCATTGGGTGGGGCCCCAGGTAGGCTCCCTGCTCAGTGGGGTCTGCTTCTCCCTCTCCCTCTGCCCCTCTGTCCCAGTCCCAAATAAATAAGTAAAATCTTTAAAAAAAAGTTCAAGAGAGACTAAAATTCAACCCCACTTTTAAAGGAGACTTCAAGGATCAGAGAAAATATGTGACCCGTACAAGAATGTACAGTGAATGTTGAAGTCAGGATTGGAACCCTGTTCTCCAGATACTTTCTGCTACTTAAGACACTTCTTTAGGTTGTCTTTCAGTTTCCATCCTTTCAGCCTGCCTTTTCTCAGCCATCTCATTCTGATAAGATTTATATTTATATCCTTTTGCTAAAGAGTTGCTCCTAATGTGTAACAGCATTTCCTTTTATATGGCTTTACCTTTTTGGGTCCCTTTTATAAAAATAAACTTGTTTATTTAGTACTTAATTGGGCTGTTAGGACTAAGTGGTTATGTATTCATTTATTATGATAAAATGATCCATTAAAACTTGTGTTTTTTTTTATGAATAGTATGGAGTTTGCACTTTTTTTCCCACCTCTAAAATAATGCCTCATACTGAGAATCTGTGGAGGGAGCTAAGGGAAATTATAAATGATTAAATGAGACATTGATGCTCATATGAAGATGTTTGAAATGCAGTTGTTTATTTCTTGAAATATGGCCCACCCTTCTTTTTGTGTGAAAGGTAGAAAATTGTGTAGACTAAAAATTAAAGCAAACCTCTGTTCACTGGGTCTTCATGGAGCATGGATTTCACCCTCTAGTGCTGCATGAGATTCAGTGCAAGGCATGCCAGCAGACAGCCTCACTCTTGTACCGGCTGCCATTCGTCCCTCCTTCCCTCCACTCCCCTCCCTTCCCCTCCCCTTCCCTTCCGCTCCCCTTCCTGCCCTTCCCATTCCTTCCCCTCCCTTCCCTCTTCCTTCCTTCCTTCCTTCCTTCCTTCCTTCCT